>WSUB01000027.1:0-225841 GCA_019633425.1 Tulasnella sp. 424 | reverse complement strand
ACGCTGATCGAATAGGTGCATTTTGCCCGCCAGGTACCAGAAGAGAAAACCTAGTCCTGCAAAGGACAGGCTCGAGTGCCCAGAAAAGAACGATCTGAAGCCGTCTCTCATGATTTTGATGTCGGTTTGCGTGCATATCGAGGCATTTGTGAGACCGAATAGTGGAGCGTTGGCAGAGTTGAAGGCGGGTTGGCACCGCGCGATGAGGTCTGAATTCGGGACATCGTAAGTAACGTTGGTACTTCTCCTCTAGCTGGGTACCGACCAGGACGTGGGCGACCAGCGGTGATCTGAGGACGGTCTTCAGCACTCGGCGCAGCTTGCCGGTGGAGGGCGATAGGCTTACCTTGACGATGTTAGTGATCGTTCCCGTCAATCCCAATGAGAGAATCAATCCGAGCCACGAATTATGCCAATCCCACCATGACCTGATCGACAAGAGATTTATGATGGGCATTATCACGAGCGGGGCTACGAGAGCAATTAGGTAGAGTGCCCAATCAGGGACTCGTTCGTGCAGGGTGTAGTTGTATTGTATTGAGGTGTCGGTTATTGAAAAATCTCTCCAGAAGCCTGAAGAAAGGTGCACAACGTAAGAGGAGCTCGAAGAGATGTGCGAAGAGATGTGCCAGTGGGCTGATGCACTCGCCATGAATTCCGTTCAGTAAATAGAAGAGACCGCTGACGTCAGGGACGGAAGCGTAAATATTCAAGTTAAAGGTTAACCGACGACTACGACTCAAGGTACGACATACGTTGCAAGAATAGTGATTATCCTTCAAAAATAGAATGTTGGTCATCCAGAGTTTTGTCAAGGGTGCGGTGAGGGACATACCAGTCGGGGGCGTAGCTGAGTAACAGCTTCAACCTCCTCCTTGGGGTTACTGGCCGTCGTTGCGCGCCGTCTGTTGGCCCAGGATTCGTTTTCTCGAACGTCATGGCTGCTTGATGAAGGGGGAAAGGGGGTTTACGAAAGGAGTGGGCGGATCGTATGGGGTTGGGTATAAATAGGCCGAGGCAGGCAAATTCGAAAGCTGACTGGCTGCGGGAGGCTGGATCTAAGGGTCCCCTGCACACGACCCATGACGGTACGACCAAATTCTCACAACCCCATTTACTTGGCTGACTTTGCTTGGGTGACATCACCACTGACCCCTCAACGGACCGGCGTTTAACACACAGACACACTCCTCCACCCAGTCCATCAGAGGTTTTGGGCTGCGTTACCTTGCATGGCTCGAAAGTAACTCGGTCCACAGTGTCCTCTGGCGTTGCGAAACAGGAGAGCAATTTTTGTTACGGATCTTCCCCTTACTCTATTTTGCCCGTCTTTGAGTAACCTTGATTTTCTTCATCGTCGCCTCCAACAGCTTGTCGCTGCATTAACGGGCGCCGGTCGGTGGAGGTGAAGAGGAGTGGAGCCGTGAAAATCTACGTGGAAATGGATCCGAAAAAACGCTCCCAGAAATGAACTCCATCCCATGCTACGCACTGCGGATCCTCTCATGGGGTTTATTCTTGGCAGACTGATATAGGTCACTGTGTTCTATTTTAAGGAGGTCGACCTTAATTTAGCCTTGGCATGTCTCGGGCGGTCTCAGTCTATCCGTGCTTCGACGAACGTTCAGGCCTCTTTTGCCGCCGGCCCGCTGCGGAAAATGTGGGGGCTTCTTCTTGGTAGCCAAGCACGAGAAGGGGATTCGAATTTACCGATTTTTGGCGGACAGCCTTGAGCATGGATCCGGTTGGGTCCGCTTGGTGATGCTTTTTTTGTCAACAACGGGAAGCGACACTAGCTGTCTATCATGCGCCCGCAGTAGCTCTTTGCTAGGCGGTTGCAGCATCCATAAAATGCGGTATCGATTGGTCGTCAGCCAATGCCAAGATGAGCGATTTGGTTCCATCTCTACAGCGCGCAGCTGCTCTCCTAACGTCGTGACCTTCGATGTTGGTTATCATGCAGGTTAACCCAAACGGTAGAGCCCTATTCTGGGTTTCTGCGGGCCTGGCGTTGCGGAACAGACGATTTTGCATGAGCACGGAGCACGGGTACCTATCGATGGCCTCTGGCCTGCCCAGTCAAGCACCAGGAGTGGGTGTTAGTTGGCCCCTCTACCTACTGGCTCCGAGCTAGCCTTCCCCCCTCTGCGCTATCAAGGCACTGAGCACGTCCACCGACCGTACGCCCCTTCCGTTATGCTTTCTACAGGGCACTCTACTGCCGGTCGGATCACGTCTGGGTGAGAGTCCAAAGCTGACTTTGGGTCGCCGCTGACAGCGAGTCCATAAGCGTTAAGATGACCTGGGCTCTGTCGGATCCGGTAGACATGATTATAGGTGGCTCTCTGTACGTCTCATAAGTATGTACTGTCTTGTCTACAGGAAATTCCCGAACGAGTGGACCGCGTATCAGTCAGAGCTGCATTGAGATTCGACAGTCCATTCTGCAACCGAGGGCGTTGTGGAAAGTACCAGGATGCCAACGCAGCAAACTACCTTGGCGCGGGCAACGCTGAACAATGCTGCGCGTTCGTATTGAGACCTTTTGTAGGCCATATACTAGTTAGTGTCGAGCCATCGCGTGATATGGCTCAAGGAGAAGGGTAAAACTTCACCATTCACGTCCAGCATTTCTGAGCTGAGCGTTCTTCACACTCATCCTTCGACTTACACGACATTGTCGTGCATCGCCACTTTGTATCAATCCTCTAGCCAACGCCGAACCGGTTATGCTTCCCGCCTAGGTATCGGACAAGGGGTGTAGGAGCGAGTTTCAGCGTCTAACACCTCCCTTCATGGGAGCACCGATCGATTTAGCTTACTACCCCGTCCAACCAGAGTCGGAGACTCCAACAGCTCAGAGGGCTCCAGAAGCTCCTAGATCGTCAATTAGGGACAAAGAGAGAAACAAAATTCTACATGATTCAACTCCGGACTAGGGTTAGAGTGAACCTGGGGCAGTAACAGTGCACGTACGCGGTGCCAATTGAGAGCTCGGCCACGAAAGCCCAACGGACGTTTCTAGTCAGGCTTGCGAGTTACCTCGTCACTAAAATCCTGTCCTTGGGACGTTCTTTGTCGTCTGATGTTCCACGCACAGTGGATTCAACATATAGAATGTCGATAACAGAAGTACTACTGCGAGGTCAAGTGAACCGAAGGTTCCTGCTGCCAAGACCCCCTTTATGTTCGCTGCCGGTAGGCAAACAAGCAGCAAGTCTAATCTTCCTAACTACAGAAAATGCTGTGCGTCTGTCGTCAACCGTGTCGTCATCTCAGGTCTTACGCGCTGGAGTCCTGATTCGTTCACCAAACCATGGCCAGTTTCAACATCTCCTCGCCGCTTCCGCTTCCTCTTCCCCAACTCAGCTCCTTCCTGGCTGAGAACAGCTTGTTACAGGTTGCCGTATCAAGATAGATTCAATCTTTCTATACTCCTCTGCCCGGATGGACCAGCCGTCGTTCCCTCCGGAAGTAATGTGGATCAGCCGGGCCCAGTCTTCGTTTCTCCCTGCATCCTCTCTCCCCTTCCCCTATGTAGCTTTTACTCCTCTTGCGGCATCGACTATGCATGTACTCCAAGATTTCCGGGCTCTTTCTCTTTTCTTATATATGTGAAGTCCCAGATATGTCCTCCGACATTTGAATCTCCGCACGAATTTCTGTCTTCTTTGGGACTTCGGAGGTCCCCGGTCCAAGTCGGTACGCTGAACTCGAGTACGACGATGAGCACCCCAGCACTTCTAGACACAATCTCCCATCTCCCATCTCCATTTCGAATCGGACGAAATTCGGCGTTCCTTAACGAATAAGCTGGAAGATGAAACTGACAGATTAGGGTGCTTTTTCTCCTGAATAGACTTCCAGGGGGCCCCTTGAATTCACTGCACCTAGTCGACAAGGGCCTAGTGTAACTTGCATCCTTTCCTTTTATCTTCTCAAAAGTCACTCGGAATTAATAGCAACGCGTATCTCGATACACCGGCCACGTCTTACCTGACATAGTTAATGTGACGGCCCGAGAGTAGTCCTCGCCACGTGGGTTCCTCTCAAGCCACCTCCCCTCGGTCCACACTCACTCCACCATGAAAGGGAACTGTAATGATTATCGTTTCCTCGTGATAAGGTCAAGTCCATGCTAAAAACAGGTCACAACACGAAAGCTGGCACAATTCGCATCTGGGCGAAGACCAAACAACACACAAGTCGCCTAGCCAAGGCCAAGTCTTCATCATCACTCCCTCAACACGGTCTCCTCATCACCGTGCGCACCACCTACACCTCTTCGAGATCCTTCCTTCCACACATCTGTGACGTCCGGATTGTTTCGTCGCACCGTATTGTCCGGTCCAGGAGATTCGACGTTCGCGGAGCCCCCCACAGTCGATGAAGGAGGAACCATGCCATTGTTCGCTACTGGGGCAGCATTCTCTCCATTCTCATCGCTTTCGCGGGGGATTCGGGGAGAGTATCTGGAGAAAAGGAGAGGACAGGTCAGGGTGGAAGAAACGGGATGGTCAATCACCCCGCAACTTACGGGCGATGGCAAAGAGGATGGGTTAAGGATGGGAAATACTGCCGGTACGCGTAATGAGAGATGACGAGTCCGACAACTGAACCGACAAGGACATCTGTCGGATGATCTGCAAACAGAGGACGCGTTGTCGATTGAGACTCCTCGAACTATGTCAACACAAGAGCACTCACGTCGATAATCCATAGTCCTTGAAATGGCCACCAACGTAGCACCCATTAGAGGGACAACCGCGATCCAGGCTTTACCGGCATGCCCTCGCTGATCGAATAGGTGCATTTTGCCCGCCAGGTACCAGAAGAGAAAACCTAGTCCTGCAAAGGACAGGCTCGAGTGCCCAGAAAAGAACGATCTGAAGCCGTCTCTCATGATTTTGATGTCGGTTTGCGTGCATATCGAGGCACTTGTGAGACCGAATAGTGGGGCGTTGGCAGAGTTAAAGGCGGGTTGGCACCGCGCAATGAGGTCTGAATTCGGGGCGTAGTAAGTAACGTCGTCAATTTTCCTTAGACTGGGAGGCTTACCTGGACGTGGGCGACCAGCGGTGATCTGAGGACGGTCTTCAGCACTCGGCGTAGCTTGCCGGTGGAGGGCGATAGACTTACTTTGACGATGTTCGTGATCGTTCCCGTTAATCCCAATGACAAAATCAATCCGAGCCACGAATTATGCCAATCCCACCATGACCTGATTGACACGAGGTTTATGATGGGCATTATAACGAGCGGAGCTACGAGCGCAATTAGGTAGAGTGCCCAATCAGGGACTCGTTCGTGTACGGTGTAATTGTATTGTATTGAGGTGTCGGTTAATGAAAAGTTTCGCCAAAAGCCTGAAGAAATGAGTTCGATTTAAGCGGGTTTCGAGGTGGGGGGCGGAGCTGATGGACTTGCCATGAATTCCGTTCAGCAAATAGAAGAGACCGCTGACATAAGGACGAAAGCGTAAACACCGTGATTAACCAAACAACCATGGCTAAAGATACGACATACGTTACAAGAATAGTGATTATCCTCAAAGATAGAAGGTTAGCCTTCCTGAGTTTCGTCAAGGGAGCTGTGATGGACATACCAGTCGGGGGCGTAGCTGAGTAATAGCTTCAACCTCCTCCGCGGCGTTACTGGCGGTCGCTTCGCGACGCCACCTGACACGGGATTCGTTTTCTCGGCCGTCATGGCTGCTGGAGTGAAGGAGGAGAAGGGGGGAAGAGGTTCAACAAAGGGGTGGGCGCATCAAATGGGGCCGAGTATAAATATGCCCAGGCCAGCGGTCAAATTCGAAAGGCGACTGGCCAGTGGCTGGGAGAAGGCGGCATCTGTGGTGCCTCGCACACGAGCAACCCAAGGCAAACCCCTCAGCCACATTGTCTCAGCTGACATCAGCACTGACACCGCAACGGTATGTACTATGCCGGCATTTAACCCCTCCCTGTCCACCCAGTGCAGTCGCGGTTTTTCTTGCGAGGGCGTTATTTGGCAAAAGCGTCGTTGAGGTCCTCGCAAGTGACAAGCAGCCTCTCCTAAGCCTATGAAAATTTTCCGCAATGAACTCTAACCCATGCTACGCGCTGCGGATCATCCTCTCACGGGGTTTATCTTGGCAAATTTGGGGTGCGACTAGGGGCCACAGTGTCCTATTTTTAGAGAGACAGGCCCTACATTTATTTTTGGGATACCTTCGAGCGCGCCTGAGTCTATTGGTCCCATCAACGAACGTGCAGGCCCCTTTTTATGCTGCGGACGATGTGGAGGCTTGATTCTTGGCAGCCAAGCACCACCAAGGAGTTTGAATTTACCTATACTTGGCAACCAACTTGGAGTATGGATTCCATAATCCGCTTGGCGAGGCATTTTTGCAATGCACCTGCGAACAACGGGAGCCGTCATTCGCTGTTCATCATGCGCCCGCAGTAGGTCTTTGCTGAGTGGTTGCAGCATGCATGAAATGCGGTAGCGACCTCTTCGTAAGCCACGAATGGCCAGATGGGCGATCTGGTTCCATCTCCGCAGCGCAGCGGCTTTTCTAGATTCGCGACTTTCGATGATGCCTCTTCCCCGACCGTGAGCACTATTCTTAGGTTTTATGAGCTTGGCGTCGTAGAACACACGGTGTTGCATCAGCACGGGGCCCAGGCGCCTACCGATAGCCGGTGGCCTGCCAGGCCAAGTCCCAGCAGTGGGTATTTTCGCAATCCCTCTGCATAAAAGCTCCAAGCTCCCCCTAGCCTCCCCACCTGTCAAGACACTGAGCAACGTCCGACCGTGCCCCCCTTCCGGTATGGTTTCTTGCACAGCACTGGACTACCCTAACTTGAAAGATCGCGTTCGGGTGAAAGCGAGGAGCTGATCACGACTTTGGGTTGCCGCGGACAGCGAGTCCATACGCTTTGTGATAATCTGAACTCTGTCGGATTCGGTGGACATGATTATGGGTCGGTCTCTGTAGGCCCCATGAATAAATACTGTCTAGCCTACAGAGAATGCCCGAACAAGTCGACCGTGCATCTGTCAAAGAGCTGCAGTGAAATTCAACAGTCCATTATGCGACGAGCTTCCTAGGGCGCTGTCAAAAGTACCAGGATGCCAACATAGCAGACTGTCTTGGCTCGAGCAACGCCGAGCAATGCTGCGCGTCCGTATCAAGACCTTTTATGCACCATATTCTAATTAGTGTCGAGCCATTGCTTGGTATGGCTCAAGGAAAGGGGAGAATGCCACCATTCGCACCCAGCATTTCCGAACTGAGCATTCTTCGCCCTCATCCTCCCACTTACACAACATTGTCGTGCATACCCGCCTGTATTACTCCCCCAGCTACTGCTTAATTGGTTATGATCCCCACTTATGCATTGGGTAAATGGATGTCGGAGCGAGTTTCAACGTCTGACTTCTTGCTTCATGGAAATACCGATCAATAGCTTACGTACCAATCTAACCGGAGCGCAAGACTGTAGCAGCTCCCATGAGACGGACTCCAGCAGCTTGTATATGGTCGATCAGGGACAATAGGAGAAAACACAATATGCACGATTCGGCTTCGGACTAGGATTAGAGGCGACGGCGGCGGACCTTGCACAGCACGATAGCCCGTCCTCACTCGAATCTCAGGTGCAAAAGCCCAACGGACGTTTCAAGTTCAGATTGCGAGTTACCGGGTCACTAAGCTCTTGTCCTGGAGAGTTTCTTGGGCGTCCGACGTCCCACGCGTGGCGGATCCAGTGCATAGAATGTTGATAGCAGAAGTACGACTGCGTGGTCAAGTGACACCAAGGCACTGGCTGCCTCCAGTTCGCCGCCGGTAGGCTAACAAGCAGCAAAGTCTAATATTTCTTATCACTGAAAATGCTATGCATATGTCGTCATCCGTGACGGAATCTCAGGTCTTTGCCCATGTTTTGTGCGATGGCCAGTTGACATCCCGGAGCGTCTATTCCAAGGCTGCGGTTGGAAGACTTAGCCGCCTCGTGTTTGGTTTCCTCGATAGTCTAAAGCGCGCTCAATTGAGCCAGAGTGGAGACATGCATGGGCTTGGCTTGGCTTGGGCTAGACAAAGCGAAGCTTCGAGGCCTTTCAGCCTTCCAATGACACGGAGCTCCGCGAATCATGGGACGTTTTGGAGGGCTGGTCTGTCGAGATAAGATGTTTTAGTCGGTGGTGTGAGCGTGCCTCAAGACTGGTAATGTCTGAGAAAGTGCCCGCGGCCCGGCAAGGACTGCGGACTCAGGCCATGGGCAGGTGAGGGCAGAATGGCCTCGCCATTCTAACACCAATGAACCACTTTTCGTCGCGAGAGATATCATCAACGAAGCCTTAGGAGAATCGATCGTGTTCAGCGAGGTACTGAGCAGGGTCAGGTCGTTTGTTTTGCCGACAAAAAAGCCGGTACTGCACCGAACGCGTCTACTTGTTGTGCCTGCGCGCGAGGACTCCTGAATAAATAATCCAGCTTATGGCACAAGACCTTGTCCACAGGACTACCATCCTCTCCCTCAAGCTTCCGACTCGAGCTCGCTCGGTCCGCTCGAATATACCCTTCTAGCTAATACCCAACGACTACAGTAGCGTCGTCAATGGCCCCTCTCGCCGATAGTCATACGCCTCAAGACATCCAGAATCACCTCTATCACGCCTTCCTCAATCGCGCAACCACAGATATATGCATCCACGTACACGCAAAAGGCTGGAATCTAGCTTACGACCTGCATAGAGTTGTCCTCATCCAGTCTGTGAGTCGGCGGTTGCCTTCTCTGTCCGAGTCGCACCTTCGGTCTAGACTGAAACGGCGACCTCAGGGGTTCTTCAGGTCTCTTTTCACTCGAGGATTTCGAGAGTCCTCGTTCCGACCAACGTCGCCATCGTCTCTGGACCAGCCAGACGTCATAGATGTTCACTTCGATGATCCTAACATTACCCGAGCAGGTACGTCACAGTCTCTTCGCGTACAGTTTACGGCGCCCGGCTGACATATCTCGTTGACTGCTTCAGCATTCGAGTACGTCGCGCCAGGACATGCAATCCGAGAGCCGGGAATTGACAAGCCACTTGCAGAATCTGTATAGCTCGACTGTACGGTGGTGGTCCCGCCCTCCACCTGCCGCCTTCTCTCGTGCCTTCGACTTCGCAACCCCTAACACCTAACTTCTTAACTCCCCCGCCATATGCGTCTCCTCCAACGGGCAAGCACCCCGCAACTGCGCGGTTTCTCCTCTCCCTTATTGCAACCTCGATCTACCTCTCCATTCCATCAATAACGTCCTATGCCCTGTCTCTCATTTTGACGAGTATTGGTCCAAGCACGGTAATCCGCTATCTCAACTTCGCACTCGCTAAGGGTATCGGAGAAGCCGGACCAGGTGATCTACCGAGTGTGGTGGGACTGGAAGATGTCGGAAGGGAAATGCCGCCCAAGTCCTCTCCACCTATTGGCGGATCATTCTCCCATTCAGTGGATCAAGAGGCAGGAAGCGACACTGGTGCTGAAGGAACCGACAGCGACGACGCTTCGTCTCGAAAGCATAGCTGTGGGCCTAATGCTCTTGAACGAACATTCAGCAGCAGCACCATCATGCCACTAGACTCGCCGAAACCAGAAATGCACTTTGATTATGGCGTTGCGGGCAACAAGATAGGCGAAGCCTGTGCCTCCTGGCTGGCGAGATGGGCAGCCGACATCCTGCCTTTTGAAGAGGCTTACCATAACGCCCAAATTCAAGGCGCCAAACCAGCGCCCTCTGTTTCTCCTCGCCACCAGCCAGCGCCTTCCGTCGCCAAACACAGTCGCGGCGCAAGACCAGCAAGTAATTCCACCAGTTCAGCTTCCCCTTTCAACCCAACTCTTGCATCCGTCCAAGCAAGCGGTCGTCGAGCGACGATTGCTACCAGCACGGCCGAGCCCATGGCATCAACGCCCGTCTCTTCCTCTCAATCGCATCTGCTTTCCCCTGGATCTCGACCACCTGCAGTTTGGTCACGTAATGGCGGCCTCACAGCACGATGGGTTCGAGGCTTGATCTCAAGTGACGATTTTTTCATTAATGGCGGAGAGAGGGAACGCTATGACTTCGCCACGAGGGTGGTCGAGATGCGGAGACGGGAGGTCAAGTTGGTATCCGCCGTGGAGGAAGGGGAGGGAGACGCTGAGCTTGATGCCGATGAAGAGGCGGAATGGGAGATACTTTTCCAAACGGGATTTTACTATTCACACGTGGTACGAACCGAGTTTTTTTTCATGCGCGTAGGGAATGCACGAGCTGAGACCTAGTTTGTCATCCAGTCTTTCGATGATCTACGGCAAATTCAGAACGATCGTTCGATCATAACTGGAAAACCGTTTGTACCAATCCAGATCCTCAAATCTGCACTTTGGAATCAAGGTGTATTCCGGTCTCAAGTCATGTCCATGCCCTCAGTTGGTTCTCCGCGTTCTTCCTCACCAAACGCTCGTGGTCGGAACGGGGACAGCAGCCCTCCAGCCTCCTCCCCACAATCAGACATACCTTCAAATGTCACCCTTCTCAGTACCTCGGACGTTGTGGCTCTAGCATCAGAGTCGTCACTAGACGCCGAGGATGCTGATAAAGGATTCTTCCCAATCTTTGGGGATGGATCCCAGAAGGCTGGGGGTGACATCACCAAGCAACAAATCGACGATATTGCGAAAGAAGCCGCCTCCACCGATGATCTGGTCATGACGAGCACGAGGCCGCGTCGCCGATTAGATCACACAAATTTCTTCGGCCTGACCCTGAACGGTCGCAAGACGGTGAAAGACATTGCGGAAGCGCAAGGCGACTACGAACCAACTGCAAGATGGACCGAGAATGAACCTTGTCGGTGAGTCTATCCAATACAACGACGGAGATGGACTGGTGAATGACCTGCTATTGGGCTTTGAAGATTTTCGGTCGAATTCTGGGGCGTTGAGACCCTCAAACCGTCACACCGCCTTTACAGTAACACCTTCTGGTGTATGGGTTCGTTGTGGAACGTGTATGTGCAGATCGTTCGCAAGAAGGGATTGCAGCTGGGCGTTTATCTTCAGCGCCAATCGTTCGTCGACTCCGTACCCCCTCACTCCATACCATCTCTACCAAGTCCCTCGGTGTCGTCCCCACATCCGACAAGCATCCCGTTGCACCACACGGACTCACTCCCCTCGATTAGTCACGTCGAGAGACCGACTACGCCTGGCACGCCCGGTTTGTCCACGGCAAGCCCTCGCGCACGACCTTGGGCAATTCCTCATCACGCCCGGTCGATGTCTGCTCTTCGCCCCAGCACACCTGGGACATCGGTGTCGCCTCCCCGGTTCGCCGCTGTACCAGGGACAACGCCGCCAAATACGAGCTCTGCCTTGTCTACTACATCATTCTCGTCGAGTGTCTCATCAATTGGGCCGGTCACTGCGAACTCCACAGCACCGCACAGTCCGTATCGCGACCCTCGTCAGTCCCTCAAAGCATACTTTTCCATTTCATGTCCTTCCGCTACCGGCGCAAGCTCGACCAAGTTCAGTTCATCGCCGGACGTCTTCAACGTGACCCAATCGTGGGGTTGGAAGAGTTCCAAGGCAGAGGAGTGGATAGACTTCGATGCGGCTTCCACGGAAAGCGAAGGCAGTGGGAGCCCTTCCAAGTCTAGCAGTCGTATGCCCAAGGTGGAATGTAGCCTTAGGGCTACAATCGTGCTAGGGGTTCTATAATCCCAAGGGTGCCGGGAAAGGCGGAATCGGTGCTTCTCCGAGTTGGGGGCCACCGAGCATTGGACCAGGAGAAAGTGAATGACCGAATACATCCCATGGCGATGCATGGGGGCGAATGTTTTCGGCCGGAATCCTAGCAGCTTTGATCGGCCTAAAGCGTCGGATTGTTGAAACGCGCGAAGCCTCGAGACTTCTGAAGCGACACTTGCTGCACGAACGATTTGGCGAGTGCGCTAGAATTTTGTTTTACATAATTTGATACCCAATGAAAATGATTGCAAGTTCCGTGAGGTGGTTCTCCACATTGAGGCAGAGAATCAAACTCATACCCAATACGTCCTAGTTGGTCACTTTAGCCCGCTTAACTGGAGCGTTCCTTCAGTGAATCTTGAAACCGTATGGTCACAGATTCTTTCTTAGTATCAACTAGTTGCTCTTTCGTGTTCGAAACACGTTTTCATCGGTTTATGACAATGACAGGCTGCTCCAGGTGGCCTCGCGGCGTGGTGAACGGGAAAGTTTGTCGACGCGTGCCTGCGATTTGTTTCTGGACCGACCGCCGTCAACAACCCAAACTCGAACCTGTTAATATGGCCGACTTGTCTTCACTCTTGACCTCTTCGCGCCAACTTACAGCGCATATTCCACGACCCGACTTACCGACCATTAATCTTGGCCTTGATCAAATCGAACAGCAGTCGAGGAGGCTCGTTTCTGGCCAAACAACCGCTCCAGATCAGGCTAAAGCGTCCGTCTTCTCCCTGCAGCCAACCACCCATGAAGTAGAAGGTACTGATCTCAATTAATTTACCAGGTCCTACCTCCTCGCCCAGGCGCAAATCGATACGTCGGCTCTTGGGTCTCAGGTCGCCAACCTCAACACCAACCAGACATTCGCACCTCTCCAACCCATCAATGACACTGATATCGCGGGTTTCGTACGACACGCTCACGAGCAATCACTGATTGCGTCTATCGAAGAGGGTCGTCGGGAAACGGAGGCAGAGTTTTATCGGGTTCTGGAGGAGCGGTCAAGACGCGACTGGGAGAACCGCAAGAAAAAGATCTTTGAGGAGCTGGGCGTCAAAGTCGACATTGCTCCAGCAATTCCATCTACTGAATATGCTGGTGTAGCAAATGCATTTGGCAAGAGTCGACTGGGTGTCTCTACCAGCGGTCGAGGCTTGGGGCTCAATAATGTAGGTAGCGTGTTGAATTTCCTCCATGAGACTATCACCAACCCCAGTCTTCCATTTTCAGAGCGTAACCCAAACCAAACAGAGCATGCCGATGCATCAGAAGATGATGGCATACGACCGCGTGCTCAGCCATTTAAACAATGCTCGACTTGCGCAGACAGCCTTCCCTCTCATCTTCCAATTCAAAACTGTTGCTTCTGAAACTCCCCAGGGCACTTCTGCTCTCGGCCAAGTACGCCACCAGCTCTATACTTCAACATTGGTGCCTGACTCTATCATAGCAATTTGCAGAAACGTTGGAAATATTGCTCGAAATCACGGGTGAACAGCCTCAGTTACCACATTCTCATGCCCAAGCCCACCTCTTGAATAATAGTCCCGTGCTCGAAAGGTCCGTTCAATGGTACTTGCGCTTTTTTCGAAGCTCTCTGACCAAACCCCCATAGATCATTTGCGAAACCCTACCTTGCGGACCCCCAATCCACATTGGCCGTGGAGCTTCGAGAAAAGATTGTCAACGGGGCGAGGACAGCTTTGGAAAAGCAGTATGTACCAATTCCTTGTGTTTCCTTAGCGATTCTCCACCAACACCCTTGTGTAGGTATTGGCAATACCTGGAACAAACAGTTCACTCCAAGCCAATGGACGCTGCCCTTGGTGGAGACCCAGGGCTCGCAAATAAAGTTCGCGCTTACCTTTCTGTTCGTTTCTACAAGGGCGGTCGATGGGAAGACCGTTTGGAGGTACGAGAGACTTGCTGTCTCATCGAGACCACCGGCTGAGAGGTTTTTCTCCTTGAAACAGCTTATTGCTGCAAAACCGCTCTGGGCCCAAATTTTCTACCTGATTCGTACGGGCAACTTACGGGAGGCCCTTGAAGTGGCACTTAACAGCGAGAGACAATTAAACGACCGGGAGCCGCATTTCATCCCTGCACTGCGAGCGTGGGTGGAATCAACCGACCGCAGGTACGCTCGCGTCATCCGTGATTGGTATTACCGATTAACAGTGCGGGGCCTCTTAGCATACCTCGAACGAGTCGAGAGCGCCTCTTCTCCGCCTATAACGCTCGTATCGCGTTTGGTCCAAATGTCGATCCTTTCAAGCAGGCGCTTTTCAAAATCATTGGCAGGATCGAGCCTCACAAGAAGACTGTCCCACTGGTAACCTCTACAACGGAGGACTGGATCTGGTTCCAACTTGCCATGGTGAGCAGTTTGTAGGATATTAGTGTCGACGGGGATACTGATGCAATAAATCAGGTCGACGAGCAAGAAGGGAATGGGTTGAAGGAGCTTGGAGAGCTCCTCGAGAGCTATGGCGAAAAACATTTTACTG
Source organism: Tulasnella sp. 424 (assembly GCA_019633425.1). Classification (NCBI taxonomy): domain Eukaryota; kingdom Fungi; phylum Basidiomycota; class Agaricomycetes; order Cantharellales; family Tulasnellaceae; genus Tulasnella; species Tulasnella sp. 424. Next base: position 211,570 of record WSUB01000027.1, on the reverse strand, counting down.
GGCCATCTACGGAAGGGCCTTCACCTTCTGCGTCGATTTCCATGTCGCCCTCGTTGTTGGGTATGGCGACTGGATCTTCGACAGCTACGAAAAAGTTGAATTGGGCAAGGTTGTTGCTGGTTTGCGGTCTGTTCGAAAAGGTACATCCCGTTTTTGCCGCACTTTGCTTCTGGCTTTTAACTGGCCCGGCAGTCCGTTGCAGCAATGTACGAGCACCCCGAACTTCAGGTTGAAGCTATCCACCTCGCCATCTCCTTGGCATATTATGGCCTATTACGCGTCCCCGCTCGACAGGAAATGACTGACGTTGACGTTTGTACGTTTTGAACCCTCCTGGATCAATGGACCGATCCGCTAACACTTCGATTTGCTTCAAACTCACTTCAGTGATCCAATCTGCCAAGGGCGCAACATCGCTCAACTTTGCACTACTTATCAACCGGTATATCCGTCAATTCCAAAAGACTGATCCTAAAGAGGCGGTCCAATATGCATTCTGCGTCGGTCTTACAGCAGATCGCATCACCTCGACGACATCGGAATATGACACCACCGTCAGCCGTGATCAGCTCGAGCTTACTCGTGAGATTGTCCGGAGAGTGATCGTCAATTGTCAGGGTAAATGGGAAGAATTGATTGGAGGGATGAGGGAAGACGGGACCCGTTTCGTAAGCAAGCTGAATCCAAGACGAAATTGCTTGGAATCTGACGCCCGCTTTCAGATTGGAGTCCTTGAACATTATCTCCCTCTGCTTCAGCTCAACTCAACGGCCGAATACTATGACGTTATCCTTAAAGGCGCTGCTACCATGTGCGAGGAGGACCGAAGGATCACGGATGCTATCAAGCTGTACAATTTGGCCGGCGCACGGGACACCGTGATATCTTGCCTTGCACGTGCACTCGGAGAACTCCTGAGTGAGCCTGGAGGAGGCGGTGCTGAAGGTCAAGAACTAGAGAATATCGCCCAGCAGGTAATTCGGATGTATGAACTGCGCGGTGAGCGGACGAAGGACTCGCAGGAGGTCGTGAAACTTATTCGGGCGAGGAGCGCGATGGATCGATATGCGCAGGGCGATATGGAGGGCGCTCTGGAGGTGAGTGATTATCCTTCTAGGTTATGGGCCGCCCCTGATTGAGTTTATTTAGGCCATTGAAGCATCGGATATTATCCCCTTGGACGGAGATCTAAGGTCTTTGAACCGCCGAGTCGACCAATTTAAATATATGGACCCTGCAATCACGCGGAACCTTGGGGAAATCCTTATGCTTACCATGAATATCATCGTTGGCCTGCATGGCCGAACGAAGACTGCAAACATTTCTGAGATTGATCGGCAATCGGTGAGCGACGTCTTCAAACTGCGTAAGGTTCTGGAGCTGAATTTGAATGTCATGCAGCGGTTGGCTCGGTTGCGGCAGAAGGCGAAAGCCGTTTCAACGCTCGCTGGGCTCCAGCGAATGAGCATCTCGTCCGATATTCTAGGTCAACTTAACCGGTTGGAAGTTAAGGTCGCGCACTGAGTCGGCATGTTGTATCGTATCGAAATGTCCATATTGTTTTCTCGAACTTTCAATCTCGTTATCACATATGGGGTTGTCGATTTGGGACTTGAGCATTCCGTGTTACTACCTTGTCAATAACTTGCGATGGGATTCGCCATATTTGGTGTCCGACTGCAATTGGTGTTCCCGCGACACCAACACATCGTGCCATTGCCTTGTCATGTGCTTCCAACCGTAGATAAAGCCGTCCGGGATTCGTCCTGCGTGAACAGTTTGTCGAGTGAAAATGCAGGTGATTAAACCCAAGTAGATTCCATGCAGGTCTAGCCAGGCTCGTTCGCATATGTGTTCTCCTCTTGTTTTCAAAATAAACCCCTTGTCGCAACAGTCTCTACCAGACCTAACATTTTATCGCAGGGCAAAAACGAAGCAAAAAGGAGGGGCCTAACCGGGAATTGAACCCGGGACCTCGCCCATGAGGTAAGCAGTGAACTGCTTGAACCCTAAGGGCGAATCATACTACTAGACCATCAGGCCGCGTTGTGTAAGCTTCCCGGTTGCTGTACTTGAGAGGCAACGAAATCCAAGAACTCCGCAACAGCAGAAGATCACTTACATAACATGGTCCCGTTGTATATTGCTGGTTTCCTTCCTTCGTCCTGAGCGTTCCACTCCTCTTCACGCCATGACTCGGTACGTTATATTACACCTCATTATTACCTTTCGTCGATATTAAGATCCCACTGCACGCTGCGCTGGGTCCTCCCCAACATGAATGTTCCTGGAGGTCGAATTCGAGCGCTGATCCACATTCCGCATCACGGTAGCCCAGCGAATACCAGGAAGCAAAATGACGCCTTGGAATCAAAGTTACATGTACTACCGCATGTATATTTCCTCATCTTTAACATCATAGAACCCGCGATGAGTATGTCGAACGCTTCCAGTGTTCTGCCAACCGTACATACACCTGACCGATGTTCTCTCACCACGTCATGCCGGCCCCCGTGAACCCACCTTCTCAGCCACTGCGGCCGCCGTAATGGCGATTGGAACGTCGGATTGGTACTACAACGAGACTCTCCCATCTGACGGGAAACCTGCTGCAGGGCTAACGCTCAGAGCCCAGCTGATAGTGAGGCAACTCGGCAATTGTGAGCGTAATTTGCACCTAGTTTCACGAATCACGCTCAACAAATCGTACGAGGATTAGGCTATTTTCTCTTGGGCCTCATCTCCCTCTGCGTTTTCTCAGCAATTCGGGGAGCAGTCCCAAATAACCCTGCTGCTCAGGAAAAGCTTGTTGGCGGACTGCTCACCGCGCTCGCCATCGCTGATGTGAGTGTTCCATCTCTTCGATCGGCCTATCTACATTACTGAGCCACATTCCATTCAACAGTTGACACAGTAAGCGGCGCCCGTAACGTTGTCCCAATATCTTTGTCTGACGACCTTACAAATTCAGTGTTGGACTATCGGTACTTGGAATGCCGCTGGACCTTGTTTTTCAGCCATCAAGATGGAACGGAATCGTCCATGGTAATATAACCGTGACCATCGGTTTGTTCCTCTGCCGGTAAGTGTAGTCCATTATTCTCGCATCACTGTGGCTTACCCGCTGCACAATGCTATAGCATGGCATGGTTCGCAGGTATACGGAGAAATTCGTACTACTACAAAGTACAAGGAGCGAAGTTGAAAGAAACGTGATATCTGCGTTGCTCGGCGGCGAATCGAATCGAGATTCTGAGTTATGGGCCAGAAATGTAAAGATGTTTTCTTTGACCATTGAAGGATCATTCTTCCTCCTCCTCTTCCTCCGGATTTTGAAAGACGGGATTTGGCTGATTGGCGCGCCAAGCTACAAGGTGGAAGCCGATGACAGTGAGAAGGTGTGAGCAGGAATTCAGGAACACGATCGACAACTTACCCCCGGTCCATTTGGGATCTGAGTCTGCAAGATTGGCATACTTGAGAAGCGCTTCTCGAGGCTAGAAGAGAATGTTAGGGTCATGACGAGCTGGCCGCAGCAATAGGGCATTGGGTAACTTACGTCTTCGTCTCGTGTCGAATCGCGAACGAGGTTTTGAACGACGTGCTGGGTAGCACTTGCGCCGACACGTCCACCTTTCCCAGGTCCATGAAGCGGTGGCATAGGCTTTCGGGTCTTCCGGGGATCGTCTCGTTCCTTCTCCCTCTTCCGCTTTGTCATCCTGTCCAAGTCGTCTCTGAACATCGGTAAAGCATGAGGTGTGATAATATGAGGCTGAAGCATCGAGTCGGAGTAGGATTCGATGGTTGCTTTCTTCCGTGATTTGTTGAGGAGAAGCTTTGCTCCATTGAGTGAAGTCGTGGGTGAATACAGCAGCCGAATGGAACCAGTCGATAATCCACACAAAATCTACGTTCGAGCATCGTGAGGATAAGTTTAGAAACATTCAACACATTCCAACGCACCTGATTGATTTTCGGATGCCATACGACGCGAACCGGAGACTCTCCTGGCGCGAAGTCGACGCTTTTCTCCACATCCAGCCCATCCCTTCTTAGGAAGACTAGGCCACCTCTGCCCATCCCACCTTCGGTCCGTCCGGCAGCGGAGCCCGTGATGATATATTTTTCATCGGGACTGAACACGGCGTTTGTCTCTGGATAAAGCGTCATGATCTTCGGAGAGGTAAAGATTGGCTTCCTGAACGATCGCACATCCCAAACTGCGTCAAACATGGATGAACCGAGTGGTCAATTTTGGCTTGATGAAGAAGTATCGCTATGGCATACGTACGTTTAGTGTATTCGTCCATGCCCCTCGACACAACCGTGTGGCCGTCGACTGAAAACGCAACGGAGCCGACTTCCTTTCCTTTTTCGTGTGCATTCTCAGCGGTATGAGAAGGTCGGACAAAGTTTGAATTGGATCCCCAGATATTCAGAGTTCCATCAAGACAAGCTGTTAGAAGACGAGGAATGTTAGACAAATGGTGACAAATCTTCCGTGGCCTTGCGATATGCTTACCGCCTGCAATAAGCTTTCCGTCATGGGAGAAGGCACAAGTTGTCACTTTGGTTCTGGCGCCGCGCTCCTTGCTCTTAACGACAATGACAGTCTTTTGCTTTCTTTTGTTCTCGGCGTCCCATATCCTTTTATTCGAATACATAAGTATTTAAGGACTTTCCAGGAACGCCAAACAACAACGGACCTGATCGTTGAATCGTTGGAGGATGTAATAAACGTGTTGACCTCTTTGGGATGCCATGCGCATGCAGTAACCTCTCCGACGTGTCCTCTAGGAAAGTGATGGCCTGGGTGTTAGGTACGTACGCTAGCCAGGTGTTCAAATATCACTAACGCGGTATGCCTCATATCGCGAATGTACATGTCACCTTTAACGTATGTTGCTCTAAGATGATTACCTGCGTTAGCAATCAAGTTCTATTATCTGAACGAAGATCGTCAACTCACAGTTCCTCTCCATCTCGGTTATAGAGCTTTGGCTGTAGTGTACCAGAAACGACAAGGAATTGGTCGCCGCCTGCGCTAAACTTGAGATCATGAATCTGAACGGCAGAGGTCTTAGCACATGAAAATCACCACCGTGGTTCAAGTTCTGATACTCACGGAGTAACTGCCAGCAGGCTCCCAACTTTTGAACGGCTTGGCCTCCCCAGTTCCACCACCCATCCCTCCAAAGTCCCACAACTTGCAATCATAGTCGTAGGATCCCGAAAGTACTCTCGCTCCAGAAGGATCCAGTGTTAAAGCTGAAACGACCTTCAACCACTCAGTTTAGCGCGGCGTGTTCTAAATCCAGATGCGTACCTTGGTATGGTCCTGTAGCAGCAATTCATGAGAGATTGGGAAAAGGCTTTCGGCAGGCTCTTCTTCGTCAGCAAAGTCTGAATCTTCGTCCTCGTCTTCGGCTTGGGGTGGTGCAGAAGGGCCGGGCTCATCCGAATCTTCGGTGGCTGAGGGAACTGCCGGTGGGGGTTGAGAAGGCCCAGATGTAGAAGGTCCACTTGGTCCTGATGGAACTGGGGGCAACTTGCTGGTAGCTGGTAGTGAAGGTTCCTGGGGAGGGCGACAGCGTTTGAGCAAAGCTCTTCTCGCCCATCTCGTTCAACCACGCACCTCTTCCCGTCTGGACTGATCAAAGTTTCGCTGCACAGTCTTGGATTTCTTCTGCTTGCCAAAAGTCATCGGCATGCCCATGGCAGCCCACATGTCAGCGTCCTCCGACATCGCGTAGATTGAAATGGGTCTTTGGAGGTGGTGGTTGAGATTCAGACTGGGGTACCAAACACGATGAAGCTCGCCAACCTCCACAACTATCAACGCTCCATGCCGCTGGAACTCGACAATTCTACACTCGTAGCACCGTCACAAATCGTCGGTGTTAAGCAGAGAAAAAAAATGGTTATATCTTACCAAGGATTGTTAAAACAAGATGATGTACGAAGCCAAATATGCAGGCTGGTGAAACAATTATAGACAGGAACGGTATGGGAAGGGGTTTCGGTCCGTTTGGAGCAAGCGACCACATAAGAGCGCAAGAAAAAGCTATACGAATCGGAGGAGGAAACGGGTCGCTCAATCAGAATCGCTTTCTTCCTCGATTCCACTCTCAGGAGCTCTGGGCACTCCCATCCTCGTCGGCGCCGTTGCCAATGCCCGGCCCTCGAGGATGTTGGGAAGAACCTGGCTCCTAATCCTCATCCTCATCCATGGACTTCCGCTTGACATCGCCTGTCGCAGCGGCACCAGCGCGGCCAGTATTTCCAGAGCCAGCACGCTTCGGCACCTTGTCATAATTGACGGGTTTGTTGACGGCCTTGATAGGACGAAGGACGAAGTTGTAGAGGCGTTGGAGAACGGCAGGTGGCAGGGCATCAATCTCGATTTCGATCTCCCCGTTCTGATCGAAATAAAGGGTGTTTCGTCAGCGGCTCTGAGCAGGAACAGTGGTTATGTGCATGGAGGACTCACGTCAGTTATCCCAGAAATTCCGTCCATAATGATGCTGATCACCTTCTCCAACTTGTCACCCTCGAGCTGCTGGATCACGTCGCTCAGTTCCCTCTTCTGGGCCATATCAAGTGGCGAGTCCATCGCGTCGAACTCAGCATCTCGGCGCAGCGTGTCCTTAAATCCAGATGCGTACCATGGTATAGTCGTCTTCCGACATTGAAATGGGTCTTTCGAGGTGGTTGAAATTCAGACTGGGGTTCACCAAACACGGAAGCTCGCCACAACTATCAAGGTTCCATGCCGCTGGAACCCACACTCTTAGCACCGCCACACATAGAAGAAGATGTTAAGCAGAGGGAAAAAGGGCTACAATATGGTTGTATCTTACTAACGATTGCTAAAACAAGATGATATACGAAGCCAAACATGCAGGCCGGTGAAACAATTATAGACAAGAACGATATGGGGGAGGGGTTTCAGTCCGTCGGAGCAAGCGACCACATAAGAGCGCAAGAAAAAACAATACGAATCGGAGGAGGGAAACGGGTCGCTCAATCAGAATCGCTTTCTTCCTCGCTTCCACTCTCATCGGAACTCTGGGCACTCTCATCCTCGTCGGCACCGTTGCCAATGCCCGGACCTCGAGGATGTTGGGAAGAACCTGGCTGTTGCTGATTCGGCTGCGTCTTGCCTGCAAGCAAAGCCGCTTTGGCCTCCAATTCCGCAATCTTCCGGCTCTCCGCGTCCTCATCCATAGACTTCCGCTTGACACCGCCCGTAGCAGCGGCGCCCGTGCGGCCAGTGTTTCCGGAGCCGGCACGCTTCGGCACCTTGTAAGCATTGATGGGTTTGTTGGCGGCCTTGAGAGGACGAATGACGAAGCTGTAAAGGCGTTGCAGAACGGCGGATGGCAAGGCGTCGATCTCGAGTTCGATCTCCTCGGAGTTCTGATCGAAATAATGGGTGTTTGTCAGTGGCTCTGTGCAGGAACAGTGGTTGGTGCACGGAGGACTCACGTTACCAATGCCAGGAACGCCGTCCTGAATGATGCTGATAACCTTCTCCAACTTATCGCCCTCGAGCTTCTCGATCGCCTCGCTCAGTTCCTTCTTCTGGGCCATATCAAGCGGCGAGTCCATCGCGTCGAACTCATCATCCTCGACAGCAGCAGCAGCAGGAGCAGGGGCCGGGGCACTAGCCTTCTTGCTTGCCGCTTTTGCAGCGGGCTTGTGGTGCTGCTTGGAGGATGAGGCGACCGGAGAGGCGGCGGCAGCTTTGTAGCTACCGTTGGTTTGAGATGCGGATGAGGTCCGTCCTTTCTTCGGAGCAGGCTTGCTACCATAAGAAAAGTCATCTCGAGAGTCGCGATATGAGGCCTGACGGGCGAGCTTGGCTTGACGTCGTTCTTCTCTTGCGCGTTCGCGTCGCTTCTTCTTGTCGCGAATGCTAGCCTTTAGAGACTCGATGTTACGGTTTAGATTGGTAACCTGCTCTTCCAGGGAACGCAACACTGATGAAAAAGCAAATGCCATTCAGTAAGCCAGAACATGCAGTGGTGACGAAGCGATAGAAAGGCTTACACTTCTCCTGTTCAACATCGCTCTGGGCGTCATCCTCCTCACTTTCTGGCTCGCTGTCTTCAGCGGGTCGAAGAGGCGGTAAGTTCGCCCAGCGTCGATTGAACTCCTCCTCCAGTTTGTGCCCAGCTTCTCGGACGGTCCCGGCAGGGTTGAAAGTATAACAGTTATCAATGAGTTGCCTAAAGTCCTTGTAGAACTGGTTGGCGTTTGCATATTGATCCTGCTCAAGCTTGCGCTTGATAGTGTTCATATCCATGGGTTTCTTAATGACATCGTAGTAGCCGGGGACAATGGCTTTATCTGAGGTAACGAGTGATGCATTAGGTTCAAGCCCATACGTGATAGCCTCATATGGACTTACCGACAGGGTCGTAGAAGAACCACGCCCAGTTCTCGTACTGACGACCGAACAGACCATTGATGATCTTCAAGCAATACTTCAGTTGCTCGGCGGTGCCATCATCCCTCTTGGCGCGTCGACCAGCACCATTCGCCCTTGAGGGCTCATAGTAGCCACTGTCCTTTGGCGGAGGCGCATGAACCTCCCGTTTCGGTCTTGCCACGGTATTTGACTGGGAGGCGAACGAACTCGCGACGGGAGAAGCGACATCGCGGCGGGCAGCAGGAATCGAAGTGGAGGGGCGACGAGGGGCGGTCACCTTTGGCTTTGGTGGGGCGGATACAGCGGGCGACGGACGCTTCGCTGGCACGGCGGGCTTGACCTGCCATATATGTCATCAGTCTCATTTGCAATTGTCAACGGATAAACGATAAATCTTACCTCTTCCGGAGGCGGGAAGTGAGCCATCTGCCTTTCAAACGTATCCGAGAGGCGGTCGGCTGCCTGGCTGAAAATAGACTGTGGACCGTTGAAGGCATGGCAGTTGGCCCAGACGAGCCTGACGTCGGCTACGAACTCGTCGGCGTTTTGGTAAAACCCAACGTCCCCCAGCTCTCCTTTCTTCGTCGCGTTGAGTTTCTTCTCCACGGTACCCAAGTCCATGGGGTGGGTGATGACACTGGGGTAGTGCGGGATGTTGAGCGCGATGGGGTCGACAGGTAGCAAGAAGGCGCTGGCGTCGCGGGACTTTTTGAGTTGCTTGACGGTGCTCAGTGCATACTTGAGCTGTCCAGGGGTGAAAGGGGCGGAAGACACGGACTTGGTCGGGCGAGGTCGTGGAGCAGCTGGTTGCATAGCGGGGTTGGAAGACGAAGAGGGCAGAGGTTGCTAGAGTTTGCGGACAAAGACGTAACAATTATGTTATATGTTAATTCAGCGACAAAGAAATACACACATCCAATACGAAATAGTAGACGTACAGAGGTAGACGATTCTTCATAGGCATTACGAGGACGCTTTGCAGGACGTTCTCCATCGGCCATAGACGCATCGTCGGGCTGGCTGTCCTGGAGGGCAGGGGTGCGCGGTATGGAGGCGTCGACAGGCATAGTGTTGGCATCGGAAGACATGGAGCCATGTAGGGCGATACCGTTGGGAGAGCGAGAGCGAGAGTGTGACGGCGACGGTGAATGGGTTTTGGGGGTGAATTGAGATTGCTGAGGATGCACGCCACCATTGACTTGCGACGACGACGAAGGTAGTCTCGGTAAGTCAGTTAGAGTAGCAGGTTCGAAGCCGGGGAGATCGTTGTCGTCAGAGTCGATGTTTGACTCTCCGTCGATCTCCATGTCGTCACCGGATGCTGAAGCTGCCCTGGCGTTCACGTCGATAGTGGTCTTGGATCCCAGAGTGGAGGCGGCGGGAGCCTTGCCAGGGGCGTTGATGCCGGCTGCCGAGTGGTCGTGCATGTCTGAATCCTCCCCCTTGAGATGGGCATTCACATGATCGATGGACTCGTCGGCAAGCGTTGGAGGCACTTCCGGCGATGGCCCATCTGTGCTGGCTTCGCGGTCATGGGGGATTGGAACGAGGACTGGGGTGTTGGCGGAGGAAGCGGCGGTGGAGGCGTCGTCGTGGTCGTGTGTGGTCGAGTTGAGGTGATGGGGGAGAGATGGTGGTAGAGGAGCGTCGGTGAGCATTCCAGTCTAGAGTTTGCGGGCTGTGTTTGGAGGTGTAAGGGATGAGCGTGAGAAGGGACAAAAATGTGAGGGGAAGGGGAGAACAGAGGGGGGCGATTTTTTCACGGTGCAAAACCGAACTCAGAACCACAGGACGCCATTTATCATCCTCTGCAAATAACATGGTGCCACATGAACAAACAACTTCCCCACCACCCTCATCGTCCCAGACAGCAGTGTCGATGGCTTTTTAGACGACTCGGACCTATGCCATCGTCTTCAGATCGCTTCTGATCTTGGTCTCTCATCGAAAACGCGCAGAGAATGTGTGGTGCTATGTCCCTAAGGGGGTGAGTCAGGCGAAAGTTTTCACTCCGCCTTTCAGTGCCCGCCATCGGGTCATTTCTCGCTTTCTATCCACTATTTCTGCGCTCTATCGACCTTGATCGCCACCTAGATTCCTTTTCGGAGTGCGTTGTAAGCCATCGATACTCGAAATCTTGTGTTTAACCCTGTGTCAGTCGACATCAAAACGGACACGTCACCCTTTCCCCACCTGTTCAGGCACAATCCCTCCGACGGACCCCGAAACCCCCCTGTCTCTTGACTCCCTTCGCGCAGCAAACATCTGCATTCATTATCCTGACTGCCTGCAGGATCCTCATCTATATCAAGTATTCCGAGGCGTCTATTAGAGATCGATAAGAACAGTACGTACTTTTCGCCTCTCAAAGCAACCCCGCCCGCGCAACCGAAAAGAAGTCGAAGCCCCCGACAAACAAACAAAGCAACCAGCAACCGACAGGAAGCAGAACGTGAAAACTTCATCGCCCTGTCATCAACTAAACTCAGCCATTCGCGTAATTCGCGCTTCCTTCTGCCCTCTCGTGGGCTTTTGGCGACAGGCGGGCGCCCTCGGTGCGCAATGTAGCCCAGACTGCACTTCAGCCAGAATGCATAGGTAGAGAATGTTCTTTATGTCCTAGCGCAACAAACGTTGGATATGTCCCGAGTGCAAGCAAAACTTTGCTTTGTCCAATGCTTCACAATGATTCGATACTAAGCCAACTCGCCAAGTTTTTTGAGAGCTTTTGCTGACAAAGCAATCCACTTCGGGTTTCTGCTGGCGGACCGTGGAAAAACAGCTCGTATGAACCAAACAACCGCCTTACCAACGATCGATACATTTTAAATCCCCTCGGCATCTACAGATTGCTGACCTACGGCACATATCCCTCCGACTAATGCGTTGTTTTGGAAAGAACTGGGCCGCGTGCGGTCAACGCTATTTACATAACTCTCTTCCCACTTGCACCGACCGGGACTCACCAACGGCAGGCAAGCCAAGCACCGACCACCGCATAGCCACGAACCGATGATGGTATTCAGCCCGAAAGCAATCGAGCGATCACTTGCACAGTCTCATCAGAAGACAAAGGCGACGCCCTCGGCACACTGGAATGCACACCACAAAAATGAATAGCGTCTTGATAATACCGTACAATATTGTAATTAAATATGCGCTGGCGGCAGATGCTTTACTGCTTCTTCTCCAACATATCCACGACATCTTTAGCTCGAACACCTGGTAGAAGGATCTTCCACGTTCCCCGTGACGCGAGCGAACTCCGTATCCGCTGAGCAATAAGCTCATGCACTTTCGGCACATCCGAGAGCTTAGCTCGAGATCCTAGAAGCGAATTGGTTTTGATGTCAAGTGTAAATGATGGATCGAGTGTCAAGGTCAGACATGGAGATGGGTCTGAAGGTAATGGGGGCGTCACGGTGACCTGGGGATCGAAGGAAAGCGGATGCGTTTCGTTCAGTTGGAGTAAATGGTTCAAACGAAATAAAAGAACCCGCGATACCTTGGCCGCAAAATCGATCGAGGAAACCGTCAGTGACACGGGTAATCGTGCAAATGATGGTGTTGGGTAATGAAGCAGGAGCGAGGTTGAAAGTGAGAGGCTGACATCGTCAGTGTATGCCAGGTGACATTCGATTCTCTGTCAGAGTGTGAAAGAAGAGGTAATCATCAGCACATCGGTCAAGTGGGGACTTTGAGCCAAAAGGTCTTACCGAGGTCGCACACTGCTTGTCGGGTGCCAAAATTCGTGCTCGGACCAGTTTAGGTGCTCCTGTTCCAACGTCGATAGCATGCACTTTTATCGCGTCCTGAGAGTACGAAAATTCCATGAGCTGCCGAGCGCGGGACATATCGAGAGAAGATGCTTACCAAAAGCGAAACGCTCCGCCGATCATTCAGCCAACCTTCCACCCGTTTCCGGGCGGCTTCATCACCGGCTGGACCTTCTAGCGTGTTTCTAATTTGTTGTCTATATGCTTGAGCTATCTTTTACGCGATATCCACGGCCGCCGCAATGAGCTCCCGTCCTACACCAAGGTAAATGGCGAATTGAGGGCACTGACATTTTGCAAAATAACGTTAAACCACTCTGCCGTTTCAGCAGGCGGTGGATCATCTGCTTCTGAGGCATCTTCCTTGCTGGTGGATCGCGATGTTTCGTGCTGCCTCGCCGCTGCCGCGAGTGCGGGGAGACTCGGTGGCCGTGAAGAAACCGCAGGTTCAAGAAACAGATATCTCAATATGAGAGCGAGAAGCAGAAGTATTGAAACTTGTCCGATTATAAGGCCTTGAGTAAATGTGGGTGTCAATGAGAAGATAGTTGGCATTTTTGCCTTTGCCCGACGAGCCGGAAATGGTGCCTGCAGAGCAGCCCAGATTGAAACAAACAAGCAACCACCACCGCGAATCGCACGCCCCCGTTCTCGACTATTTCCTTTATTGCCAGCCATGACCAAACTCGTCGCGTTCGTTTCCTGGTCATCCGAATTTTTCGATACTCTTGTTAGGAAATCCCTTCTCAAATCCCTTCCAGGGATAGATATCACTTTTTACACCTCTGCAGAGGAAGTCGAAGCCTTAGTGGCCAATGCCACCGAACCTGGCTCGGACCTCAACATTCTGCAATGGAGTACATATGACGTAATTCTGCACGATCTTACTCTAAGAGCCTCATTATTATCTGTCAGTTTACGGTTTGGGCTTTTATACCAAATCAGGAAACGTTGACCTTCGGAGTACACACCGTTCCTCATAGCCTCAAAAACGCGACGAACCCACTCATTCCAACCGACTTCCTTCTCACTTGCACGTCTTATCTTCGTCATACACGATCCGCAAGGCTCTCATCCGTAAACACTTTCTTTACCAACAAACTTTTGTCAATTACCTCACCAAACACCCTGAAAGCCCGTTGACTTGGGCGGTCCCCAAAACTTGGTCTATTGACATCGCGTTCGCCGACGAACTGGACGAGCTCTGGGCCGACGAGCTGTATGATCTCGGTGAACTCATCGACCTCGGAGATGAAGCCAATGATGAAAATCCGTCGTCAAAGAGATGGTGGATCCTGAAACCAGGGATGGCAGATCGTGGGATGGGCATCCGGCTATTTCGGACTCGGGAGGAATTGTCCCAGATATTCCAGTCTTTTGAAGATGATGAATCATCAGATGAAGAGGAAGAAAACGACCAAGAGCCGAGCAGGAACTCTGAAGAGGAAGAGGGAAATACCAGAGTGTCCACATCCCAACTGCGGCACTTCGTCATCCAGGTAGCAGCCCTTGCGGTCATGACTCTACAAACTATACAATGCTTACACACTCTATTGAGGAATATCTATCCGCTCCACTCCTGCTCGATCCGGCTGAAGCCGACATCGCCGGCGGGGCAGGATCGGCGAAATCTGGTCTGGGAGCAGGAAAGAAGGTACTGACTCAGGCGCAGGCGTGGCGGTTCTGTAAAATACTCATACGTCCCTTTTAGTTCCACCTGCGGGTTTATTGCGTGGCCAACGGGGCGCTGAAGGTTTTTTTCAGTCCCCATGTCTTGGCCCTGTTCGCCGCGATGCCCTACCGTTCTCCCGGCGAGCGTACACAAACTGGTCCCTCACCTCAACATCAGGCCACCGCCGATGAAGATCCCCAATCTGAGGTCAAGACTATCTCGCCCGAGATCGACGAACTGGATCTGGCACCTCACTTAACCAATACGTGTCTACAGCACGATGGACCAGATACGGAGGGGAGCGTCAGGCTGCTGTCCGAGCTAGTCGGATGTACAATCTACTCCAATGACCCAACATGGAATGGTCAAAAGCTTACACAAATTAATATCGACGATGTCATGAACCAAGTTTCGGTCGTGCTAGGAGAGACGTTTACAGCGGCTCTAGCCTCTCCTGTACACTTTCAGGTGCAAAGTGGATTTCGAGCGAAAAAAAATCTAGATGGCATTATGGATGACTCATCCTTCTCCTCTTGTTTTTTTTCTATAGCCTCTGCCCAACGCATTCGAGCTCTTTGGAGTCGACCTTCTCGTATCGCACGGTGAATCTGGAGAATTGGTAGTCAGCATCCTCGAACTCAACGCCGAGCCCGCGATCGAGATGACAGGACCAAGATTGGGCTGGATTCTTGATGACCTATTCGGGTCTATAGCAAAAGCTTGCGTGCATCCGTACTTTTCTTCATCATTGGAAGCCGGCGGACAGGATGGGTGGAGGGTCGGCGAAACGCGTTATGGGCTCCGCAAGTGCCTGGACGTTCAAGCACGCGAACGGGGAGGCTGACGGGCATAGTCTAGATTGAAATCATGGCACATACACAAGAGTTGATACAGCGTAGAATGTCGAATACATGATATGTGGATTGGCGAAAACATAACCGGGGAATGTCTACTCGTCGCACTCTCTGCGAGATCCGGCTTGTATTACGGTATGAAAGTTTACAGTGACTGCTGAAAGAGGTTCTCGACGCCTGGCAGTGTCATTCCACCGCTCTGCGGGGGGAACATGTGTTCTGGCCTCCTCTGGGGGTACGGCGCGGAATCACGAGGTCGAATAGGACGCGGTCGAGCCAACGCATACGGAGAGTTCTCTGGAGCGACAGGACTGCTTGCCACCTTCTCTTGGGTACCCCTTTTCTTTCTGGGTTTCCTCGGCTTGGGTGGGGCGTTTTCGTCGAACATCCAGAGACCGCCTTTACCAGGCTCTCCCGGACCTCGAGGCACGTTCTTGAAACGCGGATCCATAGATATATCATGTCGCGCAGAGTTCCTTTATCTCCACGGTCAGAGGTGACTCAGGAGGATTAGAGACTCGAGATTCGCGTACCTCCAATTTTGACCAAACGACGTTTTGAAGATCGGGTATCGTTCCTCTACCGCGAGGTAGATCTCCTGGAGTGAAAGCTTTCCGCGCGAGCTCCCCTTGATGGCATATTCCATGAGCACCTAGAGTCGCTGAGAGTGAGCATTTATCTGTCGGAGGACGGTCCCCTCTCGACGAACCTTGATAGAGTATCCGGGATTCCCGGTGTTGTTGTTCGGGGCATCGACCAATGCCCACAGCCCCTTTCGCGGGCGACCAGAGGGATGAAAGTCATTCTCACTGTCTTGTTCAGCATCTACCGAAGGAGATTGAGCACTGTATTCCGCCGCTTCGTATTCAGCGCGGCCTGGAGCAGCGACACTGGATTGCGGGAAACTCGAGTCGGATCGAGTATAGGAGGCCGGATACGAATCGTTATTGGACTGAATTGACCACGACGATGTACTTCGATAGTGGGCGTACTCTGCTGGACGAAGGGGATGTGATGGGAGGGGCGACGATTCGGAGATCGCGGTGTCGTGTTTCAATGGCGGCTGGACTCCCCACCGACCACCGGAGGCAATGAGCGGAGCCCCATTAGAAGATTGAGACTGCGTGTAGGTGGTATATCTGGCGGAAGGCACCTCTACAGGCTTTTGGAACTCGGGCGACATGGGTTGGAGCGGCGGAGGGGGTGCGAGCTGATGGACGGAGGACTGCTGGTAGATGGCATGTGTTGGTCCATCATGATAATAAGCAGCTGAGGAGGGATACCGTCCTTCCGTATAGCCGAATGCGTAATCCATGGATTGTGTGGTGCTGATCGAGTAGCAGAGGTGTGTGCAACGGGGCGATGCTTCACCTCGCAAACGCGGCGGATGTGTAGTATGAAAGAGGTCGTAGGAACGGCAAATCGAGTGCACTTAAATAGGAAGGACCCCCCTGACCGACTATGTCTTTCAGGAAAGCGGGCACTAGAAGTGGCGTAGAGCGACCCTGGAAGCGGGGCATGCAAACCTTGGAACAAAGGCCCACTGAAAACCCGCTCTCTGAGATGAGGGACTATTCCCTAAGATTGCGAGTGGCAAAGTCGAGATTTTCGGAGGTTTACTGAATTGCCTCTAGAGCTTGTCCACAATGTTTACACACACTGTCCCTGAACGCTTCACCGCACTGGCCTGATCCAGCACTTCGGTTCAGACGGCTCGCATGGCGTGCTATATCTCAGCATATTTCACGGGTGAGCCTTGAGATCATGGTTTACTCTTGTTAGTGTGCTCTGTCGTTGGTAGAGATTTGCGCGAGGGACAGCAAGCTTTCGACTCCTGCGCCACCAACCCTGTTCGTGTTCGACCTCACCTTTTCACTCGGATTTCCGTGTTTGCTGTCGTGAGTCCCTTTGCTGTCATCTCCGAGCTCATCATGCACTAGAAACAACGTAGTACGGCTAAAAGTCATGAGAGCCGCACCAGTGGCGTGCGGTGTTTGTCAAAATAATGTGATCCCCGGAAAGCAGCTCACAGCGTGAGACCTTTGCAACATCCGCCGAACGTAGCTGCACGTCGTCAAGTGATGCAACCGGGTGCGATATTCTAAGCGCCTATCCGCGGCTCGTCCGGTTCCCAGTCTGCAGGGTAGCAACGCACCTTCGGCCGTTGGGCGGAGTGCAAGAATGACCGACCCTTCCTGATGGCCATTTCGGCGACCTTTAAAAATCCCTTCTCAACGATCGGCTCAGGCTCTCGTGACACGTCTCATGGCGGCTTGGGGAAGCAGGCGTGGTTATAAGACCTGCCGTGGAGGTACCATTAAATCACTGTCGTCGGATTTTGCCCCCAAGTCCGGCGCCCAGACTAGTCAAACTCAACGCTAAAGCACGTGGCGAACTCCCTTTAACCCACTCCTTAATCTACAATTTAACCGACCGTGGTTAATTCTGCATCGAGCAGTTTCGGGGTGATGTTTCTTACCTTTACGGCTGGTTAGGAGATTGGAGCTAAAAGATGCAATTCTCCAACTAAATGCGTGCCCCACCCAATCAATACAAGAGGATTAGATGGTCTATATTTTTTTGCGTCCATGAATGCACCTACGCTCCTGGACCCGGTGTGCTAGGAAACTCGCGTAAAGCGCCTCAAGAAAGGTGGCGTACACGTTCGTTGCCGGCGATGAAATGCGCCTACACTATACGGGATGCTCTTCAGGACCAGGTCCAAAGGTCCCATATTTACTTTAGTCCACATGGAACCACCACCCGGCAATCATGCTACCCATGCTTGAGATAAAGCTGGTGTGGATCTGGTTTGACCCTGCACAGCTTCCGCCGCCATCGCTTTTCGTGTTTTATCGGGACAAGATATTTTCCTTAAGTAGCCAAGACCAAACAAATGTAAGGGAGGTGTTCCAGATCGCTATTGTATTCGGCGTTCCATCTAGGGTTGCAGGGCGTTCTGCCGTTAGTCGACGCTTTATTTGGCCCATTGCCACCATCCTTTCCTGTCGGCGACTAACAGTCCTAATTGCTCATATCGTACATGATGGACGGTGTGGACGATCTTAATACACTGACCTATGCCAAGATAAGACGTTCGAGGACTACTGGTGTCAGCCAGTGGCTTCCAATCCCGAATCCAAATATGCAATCGATTGAGTGGGGTGTGTGTGAGAATACAAAGCACAATGCTACAACGAGTTTCGTGAATGACGCGAGTGATATGCCCAAAAGAATGGTGTAGGAAACCCTTGAAGAGAAAAAGAAAGAACAACGGAGAAGTAAACCCAAGGACCAGGTAAAACAACAAGAAAGCGACAAATCAGCTGCGGCAACGGTGACGGAGTGGATGACGAATGTACATGTGAATCAAGAGGCAGACTCCATGATTCCATCCGAGCTCATGTTGATGCGTTTGAGGGAGGGACGTTTGTGGATGGTATGGGGGGTGCCGTGGGCGTCGATCCGCTGCAACTCTGTAGGACTCGCGAGGCGCTTGTTTCCTAAAACAGAGGGGCGCAGCTCGCCGGCCCCGGTCGTTAAGGCTGTAAGACGATAGGGTGAATCAACGGACGATGTCCCGAAGTGTGGATGTGGTAGCAGGGGAGCCGTATTTGGGGACGAGAACGATACGATGCTTTTGGGCGGTGATAATTTGCCCGCAGCCTGTGGGGATGGCGAAACGCCGGAAGCTTCAGCGCTGGCCTCACCTGTTCGTTCGGATTCTAGCTCGGCTTTCACCTCATCGACCATCTTCAAGGCACCTTCCAATATGGCTCGATGCACGAAGACGTACTGTCTGAGACTTTGACACATCGACATCCGTTGCTCCCGAATACCTTCAAGAACCTGACGCACTGGTTCGTCAAGCTCGCCGATCGGGGAGGGAGAGTCCTCGGATGGCGACATGTCGTCGACATCCATGGGCACGGAAACAACCATCGCATGCCGTTCGCGTCGTTCCACCTCCTTAGCTCTTACTTTGGCGACCTGCGATGCATTGTGATGCCTACGCGAGTGCTTGGGGATGATGATTTGCCGAGGAGTCATGTATTCGAACGAAGCCGAGTTGTGATCGAGAGAGCTTGTCGTCGTGCCTATGAAGGTATACCGTCAGATGTAGAGCGTTGGGTTCGGACTAATATTTGTTCGCACCGAAGTCACGAGCGGATCTTGCGGTGCTTCCAACATCGTTCAGATCCGGTCGGGAGAAGCCAAACGACGGTGTGGAGCCAAATGGCGGCGCCGGAGATGAATTGGGTTTGAAGGCAGGGAGCGAGGGCTGTTGAGAGGTGGGTGCGGTCCAGGTTGACGATAAATTGGAGTATCGCATCGTAGAGCCGGTGGTGAGCGAGGAGTCACCAAAGGCCGACTGCTTGGGCGGTGAAGTCGCGAAGGGCGATTGCATCGATAGCACAGACATTTCGGGAAGGTGGAGGGAGCTCTGCGAATCGAAAAGCCCTTCTGGATGGCGACCAATTGACTGGAATGGACGAGGTTGTGCTGAGCTGGCCCCGAGGTCACCACCGTAAGAGGACGAATGCCCTTCGGTAGGTTCTTGATCCGTTAGGATAGGATCGATGGGATGTGAAGCCGGCATGACTGAAGTGGAAGGTCGCGCCAGATGTAATTTAGCTTCTCTGCGCACCGCGTCAAGAATGGCGTCAATGAGGATGTAGCTGCCGGTGCGTCCAACCCCAGCGCTGCAATGGACGAGGGTGGGAGACCGTCGTTTATGTGAAGGCTCTGTGGGCGACATTCTGCTATTCGACATTTCCTTCCGAGTTTGGTAATGGGACTTTAATCTGGCGTCGGAAGTCGAAGGCAAAGCCACAGCGGGTCCAACATACTGCCCCATGATACCGCTTTCCATGAACTCGTCTTGGAGTGCGTTGACCTCTCGCATTAACTTGAGTAAATGCTTGGGTGAAGTTGGGACGTTTAGATCCGGCCAACCGACGTATTGGAATTGGATGACGGTCCTGACTTGATGAGGCGTGTTGCCGTGCCACAAATGGAAAACTCGGCGAATAATGGAATCGTCTTCGTCGTCCTCTGTAGATGAGACTCCGGTAGGATCCGACACGACTTCATCATCATCGTCTTCGTCCTGAGTTTCTTGGCTAAAGGGCTTGTAATCCTTGCCAACTTGCCGTTCCATCTGAGCCTTTGCACGACGGGCTTTCTTTGCTGTGCTGGTACGGGTAGTAGAGAAGTCGAAACCGGTGGATGGGATAGGGCCGTCGGAACCCTCTTCAGCCCTCTCCAGCTCTGTCCCTCCCTCCTCCTTCACGAGTTTGAGATGGAACGGGCCGTACGTGCCGTCCTTCCAATAGAGGCCGCATTTTGCGCTATGGCCCTCGACTCTCTTTGTCAAGTTGACGATGACATGGACGTCTTGCTCCCACACGAGCCTATAATGATTTAATTATGGGGGGTAAGTGTCCATTTAATGCATACGGATGTATCGATTCCCTCACGTCCAGAAGTCCGTAAAAGTTGACTGCAGTGGGCCTTGGGTAGCAATATACTGACGACGAGTCCCCCGGGGTTGGATGTACGAGGCGTTAATGTAGTCTGAGCCATCATCGGTGGCTTCACTGCGCAAACGGACACGAGCATGGTCGAACGGCCAGATGTTGCGGTACCTGAGAGCCGATGACGTCATGTACCATTCCTGGCGTTTAGAATGGGACTGGCTCGTCTACATACCTGTTTTTATGGCCTTTCTCGATACCAGCAGTGATGCTGAACGGAAAATAAGTCGGTTCCTCGGACGTCCTTTGATCGGTGCTGCTTGAACTATCCGGGGATCCCCGATGGAGTGCTCCTACACTTGCCCCCTGCGATTTGTGATTCGGTCGTGGGTTAGCCCGCAAACAGCGCTCTGATAAGTTTTAATAGAATTCATAATCGTGCGTTGTTCTCACCTGATCAGATGATGGAAAATTGGGTTTGGCTGGGGTCTTGAGTTGGACAACTGATCCTGTCGGCTGTCCAGACTCCTGGCTGTGGTGTTGCATAACTCCTTGTAGACGACGCTGCTCGCCAAGTTCTACTCGATAGAATTGCTAAAAGGGAAGAGAGCCCGTCACGAGCCGGTGAACGTTAGGAGCACGGCACATCAGAAATGAATCCACGCACCATCGCTAGAGCTTCCGTGCCTTCCTCGGAATGGGCTTTGGCAATTCTTTTAGCAGAGGAGCCGCCACTGGAATGGTTGCTCTCGGTGTCAGCGGCGCCTCGAACTGAGGAATCAGGTTGTGCGCCTGGAGGAATCATCATCGAGATGGCCCCAGCCCATAGCGCGATATCCCGTAACCAATCGAACGGAAGCTCGTCTCTACGCCTTAATACCTTTCGTGGAACGTAAAGAGGTATGCGTTCGGTTATTCCTCCGGAAAGCTCCAAGTGTTGGCGAATATTGTCGTAGAATGGGTTGGCGACTGAGACCTTCGTCGTGGTCGGACCGGGAGCACCCCTTGTTACATGGTCCAATTCTGGACGTTGGTTTGCATTCGTAGTACTCCCTGTCGGAGAAAGCGGTAATGTAAGACATGAATCCTTTGCGTCCAACGAAGATACTGTTGAACCTTGTTGGAAGGCCGACATGGACAGCTGACGCACGGCCAGGAACTGATTGCCGGAACTCGTGTTTTCCACGACAGCGTCAACCGGAGGTGACGAGTCGTCGATCACACCGGGTGGGGAGGACAGAAGGACCGAGTTTATACCACCGTACACGTAACCCAACTCTCCCGTATACCCCGCGGCCTTGACTTTGGCGAGCAATGCTGAAACATTGGACGACTCAGAGATATTTGCTGAATCTGCGTCGTATACCAGGATGGTCGACGCCGACGGCCATCTCTGGAACTCCTCCCGGTCGTGAGAACTTGGGAGCATCGTGCTGATTTTATCGAGGGAAAATGCTGGACGACGCAGTAACGTCGAGGGGACGGTAAGGTTGATAGCACCACATATCCTAGCCTTCTTCCACTGCCCGTGCGGTCGGATGTCCAGTATGAGGGTGGACGTTTTCGGCACCAGAGCCGCGAGGTCCTCAGGTCGAAACGGCTTGAACGGGGAGGATACTGGAGGTGGGGGGCGGGTCGGAAGGGGCCTTGCGGGCTCCGCATGAAGGGGTGGGACTTGAGGGCTCCGGGCTAGGGCCTGAAGCATGCGAGGGGAAGCGGTGGGCACAATGAACGTTTCGCGTTGCTGGAGAGCCTTAGCGAACTCTGTAGCCTCTTGGGTGGTCTCTACGACGGCATGAGGGGCATTCTGATCGAAAAAGTCCATCGGGTGGAGCGGGTTGGTTGAAGTCTCCGCGAGCGGATTGAGTGGAGGGAGGGACTGGACGACGTCCGTCCTTTATAGATAATTATTATGAGTCTAGTAGTTTGGTAGTCTAGATCAGAGTACGAGGGTGTGAGGTTTTCGTTGGTGGAGGGAGCGTAGTGACAGTAGTTGTGGCTTTTCGTCAGTGAGTGTGGGGCTGCATCGATCTCCCACGGTTTGATTTGTCAGCCTCGTCATTTAACGGCCAAATCCTACGTCATAGGAACGCCGGCTCCGGTATGGTAGGAAATGAAAACGGGACAATTCGACGACTATTTCATTCTGTACCAAAATGAACAACTACTAATTGACTACTGAGGGCGAAGAGGGAAAAGGAGATCAAGCATTGTAGCTCGAGGCAGACACGTTGCCACCGCGGCCAGTCCAGTTGATGTCTGTAGGGGCATAACATCTCAGTCGATGTGATGCGGCATTATGGTGGAAGGTGCTTACGAATATCGACGCCTTGCTTGAGCTTGTCGTTTTCCTTGCCGGGCAACACCTTGAAAGTGTGTGCACCGAAGTAATCTCGCTATAGATGGATAATTATTCAGTGGTCTAGATTTGTTCAGGGGTAAAGTCCATACTGACCTGAGCTTGGATGATGTTGGCAGGAACAATCTCGCTGCGGTAGCCATCGAAGAAAGCCAAAGCAGTGCTGAAAGCCGGAGTTGGAACACCCCAAAGGACAGCCTGTGCGACGACACGTCGCCATCCGGGCTGAGCCTTGTGGATGGCTTTGTTGAAGAAATCGTCGAACAACAAGCTTTCGACGTTGAGGTCCTTTTCGTAAGCGGCAGCGATGTCGTTCAAGAACACGCTCTGCAATTATTTGGTTAGAATACGGGCCCCTTTACTGAATTTAAGCGATCGCACCTTGATGATGCATCCTCCTCTCCACATGCGTGCAATGCCGGCGTAGTTCAAGTTCCATTTCATCTGGGTTCAATGGGACGTTAAAGTCGTATCCTTCGTTCGGTCACAAAAGCATCTTACCTCCTTGGCAGTTTCACGCATCAACAGGAAGCCCTGAGTGTAGGAGATGAGCTTAGAGGCATAGAGAGCTTGTTCAAGGTCGTCGATGAATTGCTGCTTGTCGCCACGGAATGGCTCCTTTTGAGGTCCAGAGAGGACTTTGCTGGCACGCTCTCGCTCGCCCTTGATCGAAGACAAGCAACGAGCGAAGACAGCTTCGCCAATCAAGGTCACGGGCATGCCAGCGTCGAGGGCGGCGACGGCTGTCCACTTGCCAGTGCCCTTTTGGCCTGCAGAGTCGAGAATCTTGTTCACCATCGGTACGCCGTCCTCGTCATTGAACTTGAGAATGTTGGTGGTAATTTCGATGAGGAATGAGTCAAGGACACCCTTGTTCCACTTTTCAAAGATGGATGCAATCTCAGCTTCGTCCAATCCAAGACCGCGCTGCAGGTAGGCTTCGTGAGAACTCGATTTCACATCCGACTACGCTAGCTGGACTTACCTTGAGGATATCGTAGGCCTCAGCAATAAGCTGCATGTCGCCGTATTCGATACCGTTGTGGACCATCTTGACGTAGTGACCGGAACCGGTCTCGCCGACCCAGTCGCAGCAAGGAGTACCGTAAGCCTGGGCCGCGGTCTTCTGGAAAATATCCTTGATGTGTGGCCAAGCAGCAGTAGATCCACCAGGCATCAAACTTGGACCATACCGAGCACCCTCCTCTCCTCCAGAAACACCAGATCCCACGAAAAGGAGACCCTTCGCTTCCAGCTCTTTGCAACGACGGATCGAGTCGGGGAAGTGAGAGTTGCCACCGTCAATGATGATGTCACCCTTCTCAAGTTCTGGTTCGAGCTGTTGGATGAAAGAATCAACTGCGTCGCCAGCTTTGACGAGGAGGATGATTCGTCGAGGCTTCTTGAGCTTCGCGCAGAGCTCTTTAATCGAATGTGCGCCAACGACGTTCGTGCCTAACCCGGGCGAATGGGAAAGGGTCAGCGTCAGGGTTGTTTGGTTGGCAGACCAGATTAAGACGCCTCGAAGTCGATCACCCACCTTTAGCCTCGTGAGCCAGGAAATCGTCGACCTTGGATGTTGTTCTGTTGTAGGCACAGACAACGAATCCCTTGTCGTTCATGTTAAGGATCAGGTTTTGACCCTACGAGACGCAAGTTGGCGGCGATGAGCCGTTAGCAATTACAGTTCGCCCATGTGGGATCGAGAGTTCGTGACAGGCTTACCATGACGGCCAAACCGATGAGACCAATGTCAGCTCTGAGAAAGCGTTCCGATGGCGCATACACGCAAAGAGAGCAGAGTTGTCAGTCATCTTGTCTTGTTGCAGTTGATATCGCAATGCCCGCTCGACGGTGGCGCGTTTACTTACACTGCCTCAGACATGATGGAATGTAGGATGCGATCAAGACGAAAAGCGGGAGTCGAGGGTGGAATTGGTAATAAGGAGGAATCAGAGGACGGGGGGACTATGAGTAACGATATTCGTCAGTCTGATCCGTGGGCTTTTTGAGGTCAGCTCCCCAGGGTCCGCCGAAACCGACTCGACCATTTCGCCACGGAGATTCGGCACTTGATTACCCCACCCCCAGCCTCCCCACCGGACCGCTTGACGCTCTTGGGTACGCTGTTCGCTCACGGACCTCCCAAGGAAATCTGTATTTGCTCACCCGCGCCGGCGCAGCCCTATCACGTACGCTCGACGCGACTCAGCACAGAGCTGGATCGGCCGAAACGGCATCTTTGTTGTTCCCGACATGTCCGTCCACTCGAACTATCCCATCTGAGACCGTGCACTCTCACTCCGGGGGGTGCGCTTCCGTCCACGGATTCTCGGGGATCCCCAGCCCGTGAGATTCCAGCGGAATTCAAAGAGCCTTGCCATTAATATAACCAAGGTGGAGGGAGGGATTTCGTTCTTTTTCCCATTACGATATATAAGGCTTGGATTCTAATTCAAGGCTGATATGGGAATTAGGCCGGTATATGTGTATGGGGCGTCTGGAGACCCGTTATTGTTCGCCGTGTCGTCCTCGCAGGAAACAGGAGCTTCACAATGGAGAATGTCTCTTCCACGCACTCGGCACGATTTAACGGAAGGTCTCGTAGGTATCACATACGATTAAGAGGCGTTTCCCATCGGAAGGTTTCCGTACAACTTCCGAGTTTGGCTCGAGTGGCGGGTGACACGATGAAGTCTGCAAAGCACACCGCAAATATGGGAGAGTGAACCGGGCCTAACCTCTAATATTCATTTGGGCACAACCTATTAGCCTTTAGTCATCCGTAGCCAGCGTAAATGTTAGAGAGCGTGACGGGTTGGTCATCATTAGATAAGCCAAACTCTACTTTCACACTGGAGCAACATAAGACGACCTGCCCTGCAGCGCTGACCATCAGCCAACTTGGAAGCCCGGAAATAAGAATTAGCACGCCTTCTCGCGACTCTTCACTATGTGTGGTGCCGTCGTGGCAATATATTTCCTTTCCGCAGAATCCGGCGGTACCAAGGTGGGTTCTCCTTTCGATCGAACGTCTCCACGCTTGCAGGTCGCCTCACCCCCAATGATCTTCCTTTCTCCACACCTACTCAAGAGCCCGCGTACTGGGTTCTAGGAGCTATAACACTATAGAATGACATAGTAACGGCCATCTAACGAGTGATCGTCCACGGCAACGACCTGGTTGTGGACCAGGAGTGCAAGATTGTAGGAGGAGTCCACCGAGTTTGAGGACCAATTCCTAATATGGCGGTTGACCCCTCGCACGCAAGTGCAGGTTGACGCCCCCATCAACAGCTTCTCAAGCCACAAATTCTGCCTTAATCGTCTATATTCACCTTATTTGCGATCGGGCTGAACTTACATACCTTCTGTTAGCCCAGCCACACTGCATGATCGACCTTTTCTACACGCAGTGGCTTGTCAGTCCCTTTCCATAATGACCATAACGAGCCGTCACAAGCATAGGGGTAGTCAAGGAATTTTCCGGATAGAATTCGCAGGACCCTTTCACCGGCCAAGATGGCATGACCGCCTTGTAAGAAGCACGGCTGTGATAAGCGCCATACGTTTATCGTCACCGGCAAGCCGCAAAGTCCTTAGGCAGCCATTCTTCCTAGCCCAGCAGGCCTTCGGCCCTTTCCATTGTTCGGTGCATGGAATAATCAGATATATAGCCAACTATTAGTAGGTGAATTGAGTCGTGTGCGATACTTAACTGCCCTTCTCTCACCGCCGTTCCCCCTTGGCTTCAGCCATCTCCCCTCCCTCTGTTGGTACCAGCAGGGCTCCCAGACCAGCTACAATGGCCAAGGTACCACAGATCAACACCTCGTTCCATCCCGATGGTATGATGCCCCAGCCGGATTATTCGGCACTCTCCAGTAATCCTGAAGAGCTGTCATCGACGGCCTCCAACTTGGACACTGGCAGACTAGCACATTTCTCGGGTCTCAGTCCGATGCCGCCTTTCACTCCTGCGTCACCCTTTACAAGCAATATGGCTGCGGAACACGATCACCCGGGCTCTCCAGGTCAATTCAGTGGTGGCGCTCAGCATGCTCAGTCATCCGGTCTTAGTCCTCCAGGGTCTAGCCCAAATGCCCAATTCAAGTTCCCAAAGCGCAAAGGATCCGATGCGTCCGTGGTCTCTGCACATACACACCAACCCAGTCTTAAGCCCAAGGCCTCAGGCTTGCCGCAGAGAGCTGAAAATGGCCTGATGCACATCGACATTCCAAGAAAGTTTGGTGAAGCCGGAGAATATTGGAAACGATACGACGACATCTCGGAACGAGCCGACAAGGACATGGTCGAAATGCTTAACGCAAATCTCGACATTCTTCTGATCTTTGTGAGCTGGCTTGTAAACGATATTGCCGTTTCTCGTGGTACTGACTCTGTCTCTGCTTTAGTCGGGCCTGTTCTCTGGAGTAAACACTGCCTTCTTGGCCATTTCACTGGTGTCGCTCAGCCCAGATAGTGGGGACGAGATGGTCAGGCTCCTTGCCATCATAGCCGAAGGTCGAACGGCCGCCGGTGACGAGGTCCCGAACATTCAAAACTTCGCTCCTACAACTCAAGTAGTCCGCGTCAACTGCTTCTGGGTTGCCAGTCTTACCTGCAGCCTATTGGCGTCTGCTGGCGCCATGCTGGGCAAGCAGTGGGTCGTGTACTACACCCAGGATCCTCCGGGGACCTTGGAAGCTCAAGGTCGGGCTCGCCAGAGGAGGTTCAACGGAGCGGAGAGGTGGCGGTTCAGATACATCGTGGAGCTCCTCCCCATGCTACTCCAATCGTCCCTCCTCATCTTCTGCATTGGCTTGATCGACTACTTCTACGCCCTCAACACCTCCGTTGCATGGGTGGTCCTTGCCCTAACGGCCGCAGGATTCGTGTTCTACGTGGCTTGTCTCATAGCCGCGATCCTCGACCCCGACTGTCCGTTCCGGTCTTTGCCCTCTATGACGGCTCGCAAGGCTCTCGGGTTGATGGGAAGGTGGAATCGAAGGATCCGACGTCGCGCATTGCGGTTCTACGCTCGCCATTATCGCCAGCTCAGCTTCCTCCACACTGCGGGTCATGCGATCCACCACTTTGCGGACAAGGTTCGAGGGATGAGCCACGCTCACGTCCATCGAGACCCGAAGGAGATCTTGGAACAAGAGGACGAGCTCGACGACGGGCACGACCATGGCCATCATGACGGCAGTTCCAAAGTTGAAGACTCCAAAATTGATGGTCAAACTGCTTGTTGGATGATCGAAACATCCGAGCACGAAACAGCTCTCCTCACAGCTGCTCGAAATATACCCGCCTTGCACGTGGTTGAAGGAAGCCGGTTGGATGTCCGAAACCTCGCGTTCCATCGCCTTCTCTCCCTTTTCAGGGAGTCCCTAATCGTCCTAGCGGCGTGCAACAGTCCCGGGTGGACCGCGGAGCATGCCAAGAAAGCCCTCGAGGCCACATTGATCTATGGACGTGCGATCGGTCATGTCGTCATGGGAAGCAGAATACAGAAAACGTTCTCCGGTCACTTTAGAGGGTTACAGTGGCCCGTAGACTGGAAGCAGTATCAGCAGGGCCATCTTGGATACCATACGAACGAACTGGTCCTTCTAAAATACTGTATGATGGGCCAAATTCCAAAGAACTTCTGCTCGGAACATCCAAAGCACACCATGCCCCACTCTTCCGTGGCCCTATCCATCTACATTGCTGGCGTTCTCGAACCGTCAGACGAACCGGGGGAGAAGTTCCGAGTTGCTGCGGCGCCCATCGACCGGATATCTCTGGTTCAGAGGCTTATCACCGGATCATTTGCGGCAGCAGATCCATACACGACGACACTCTTGAGCCTAAACGCTTGGGCGTTGGGACATCTTCCGGACCTTGTTTGCGGCGACAAGTCTCATTCCAATCACAATACTCGCGGCAGCTGGTGGAAGGCATATACAACGTGAGTTGTCCTAGCCGTCTCGTGTGCGGCCGAGGTCTGACAGAACCAAAATTTCAGCGACGACAACCTCTATCCAAACATCATTAGTGCCCTCAAGGTTTTCCACTACTACCAGCGTCTCGTTTCAGCATTCCACGGTCACGCTCTTAACTCTTCGCATGACCACGATCACCCATCCGGAAAGAGAGATACCCCAAGCGACCTTCTCGCGCCTGCTGTCTGGTACTCGACATACACCTCACTGCTTCGCTCCACTCGAGAAGTGATTGATTGCGGGTCGCGTCATCAAGAGACTTTGACCAAGTTCTGCTTCAAATTGGACGCTGCCCTGAGACGCGTCGACGTCACTGTCAGCGAGCTCCTGAAAACGACCAAGGAAGGGGAGAGAGAGTGGGACCAGTTGAATAGGCTGCGGAAAGAGATCGAACAACTTCTGCAATCAATCAGGATTGACGGACAGCAAGCGATGGCCAAGAATCCTACCCTTCGTAGCGCGTCGACTTCGACTTCATCCCTCCTCCAAGGTCTTGAAGACAACCCTCATAACCTGGACGACGAAGGAATTTACGTGGTGGCACCAATTACCCTCGACCAAATTGCGGATGCTCTGGAAAATCCCGAGGAGGATATTCGATTCGCGGCACTGTCGTTATGCCTCGATCATGTACCAGAGTCGGACACCCATCTTCATCCCCAGTATCCAATCAGCTTCGACTTCACCAAGTTAACGCTTCCCCTCATGTCCTACATCAACACGGACGATTCCCTTCCTTTGCTCTCCATGGTTTTAAGCCGCCTAATTCGCAAGTCATCATGGCGAACCAATCCCGATTCCCAGGTCGTAGTGAAAGCATTCCAAATGAAGACTAGGGGCCTCCTCACAAAACGCCCAACCTTTGGGCTATTGGAAGCGTCGCTAAACGTCTGGCAAGAGTGCAAGGCGTCAAGATGGGAGGTTGCCCGAGATTGGGAGAACGAGGAGTTTGCACGCCTCGTTGAGACGACGCTGAAGAAAATTAGCCACGACCAACACGCGGCCAGTCACCACGGCCACGACCATGCACACGATGAGCCGGAGGAAGAACACGATACCCCAAGCCACGAAAAAGAGCAAACACTCCGCTCAACTATGCCTCGCCTTCCGTTCCGCCGTTCAAATGGCCATGGTACCCCGAAGGAACAGCCCACCCGACAGGTCATGAACGTTCCTCAGCCTTACATCCCTCAGGGCCTCATTGCATACGCGAGCTCCGAGACTATCAACAACCTGCAAGCCGCGACTACTCTGCAAGAGACATACAAGGCGTTCGTCACTTTGAAGGATGCATCGTGGTGGGTGTTCCACGAGAAATGATGACAGACATCCCGGTACCGCCATATCAAGTCCTATCAGTCACAAGCCAATCTATGATAACGTTCTATTACGCTGATGTACAATAGTGATATCGATGTGTATAACATTTCGTGATCTTACGTAGGATTAAGCGCTGCATATTGAGACTCGGTCGGAATGAGGGTTGCTCCTGGAGCGTCGTCAGCGAATGGGTCTCTGTCCATAGTAGCTCTCAGGCCTTCCGCCTTCTTTGCCCGTTTTCGCGCAGCCTCCGCTTCGATCTCGGCTTGCTTGGCCAAGTAACTATCCAGTATTACAGATGAGAAGATTGGAGTGATCACCTCGGGAACCGAGAAACTTACGCCTTGCTCCCGACGACCTTTTCCGGGTTTGTGCAAATCTTGAGCCGCCTGTCAATGTCCTTCACCATCGCGAGATCCGGCGGACCACTCTGAGTGTCAATGATTTCTTGGATCCGCGACACCGTCTCCATGACCGCATCTGCGCTGTTCGGCGACTTCAGGTCTATCCACTGCTCCGCAATGGCCGGCGAGACAGAATGAAGGCAGGCAAGTGCGATTTGGGAAGGGGTAAAGATGAGCTCGGCATCGGTCATACGAGATGCTCGGACACGCTCCAAGGCTTGGCCATATTCATCGTCCGCGGTGGCTTGATTGAAAGTGGAGAGGGACTTCAAAATAGGCAAAGGGGTCAAATAAAGACCGATGACAAACTCGATGAAACGCACCTGAGCGTCCAACCAAATACCCCAAAGCGCGCGATGCGCATGCCACACGGTGAACTCAAAGCGGAGGCTTTGAGCAACGAGGAACTCAAGATCTAACACATCCGCTGGTTTGGTCTTGGGGATGCTATGGACATATTGCTCGATGCCGATTGGGTTGTTGGATGTTTTGGCAGCCAGGAAAATGGCTGTAAGCCTGGTTTGGGAGTGATGATGAGTGAGTTGCGCAAAGACCCAGGGGAGAGAAAGAGAGCGGCTTACATTACGTTCTTGGGATGATAATCCATGACAGTGTTCCTCAGATAAAACCGCTTGAGGTAGGACACCGCTGTTGCTTCAACCTCTTCGGGAAATCGGAAATGAGCGCAGAGTTGGCTAATTTTTGAGATATAAAGTTTAACAAGAAGATATTCTTCGTCTGCAGAAAGGAATTGGATGGCCGAGGAGGAACCTGGCTTTATATTGACGATGAATGTTAGAAGGTTTAAGGGAGGAAACGGAAGGTGCGAACAGATTCATCCTCAAATGCATTCTGAATTTTAGCCACAGCATCTGCATTCTGGGATGCTCGAAGTTTGGCTAGTGCGGTGTTTGAGAATCTCCAGTGACGGAACTGGGTGGAACCTTCATACAGAGATTTCTTCACCGCCGATGGTTGTCCATTGAGACCCGCAGTCATTCCAAATAATTTGATAGTTTTGAGCACTCCCTTAGGACGAGCTATGCGGAGATAGGTTGGAGAAAACCTTGCTCGGTGCGCGACGTGACAAGGTGGTGGTGGTGGTGGAACGATTGAACATTGTGTGAGAAAAGTGACAGTTCTTTGTCCGACAGGCCGCGAAGGGAAGGTCTCAAACGCCTTGGAAGGTAGACGGATGCCAAATAGTTATCCTATAACTAAACAAATAAAAGAAATAGTATTTATAACTGAAACAACGCTTTCGGGTTGCCTTTCTCGAGGTGTTCATGTGACCTGCGCCTCAACCGAAAGGCGAGGCCTTACTAGACTCGGTCGGATATCGGGGCAGCCCAAGGGAAATGCTATCACATACATCGCTGATAACCAAGAGAGGGTCGCTTCTTTTCCAAAACGCGCCTTATCAACAATGATATCGATCCACGAAGTGTATCGAGTTGGCGGGCAGAAATGGCTATATACGGTACCACTTGCAGCCTACGCCCGGTATTAGATATCCTCTGAAGCTCTGAGAAAAGCACGTCTTCAGCCGAAACCTTGGATGGGCCTAGTGAATTCCTCCATTTCTCTGACAGTTGGCCTCACATTCAAAGGAGCCTCGAGATATCTCGTAACCGGTGAATAAGAATGAATATTTGAGCCATATCTGGACTGATTGCGGCTTGTGGCTGTATGGGACTGATGGGGGGTGACGCAGGCAGTGATGAGAAAAGTAGACGCTTAGTCATGTTCACCCTGGATGGGACAGCTGACCACCGATCGCAATTGCTCATTGGACTAGTGGCCGTCGTTGCGTCGAATGGCCCTGCTCTGCTCCATTACCCAACACATCTCGTCTTACATACTCGCATAGACCCTAGACTCGCACTATAGACACCATTCAGCTGCATTTTTAGAGTCTTTTGCTGCACTATAGAGAACTAGATCACCTTTAGAACGACGTATCACAAGACTTGATACCTTGTATTCCATTCGCCAGTGGTTTTCTTCGTAAGTCCTCTGCTCGTATTTCCCGCGTGCACCACTCACGCCCTCTTCCTTTTCCTCCCTTCGTCGTCCCGATATCAAATCGGTTTCCTTGGAATTCCGTCGGTCGATGCTCTATGTACACGCGGACTGCGACCGGTACCCATCTACCTGGCCAGTCTAGATCTCATTATAATTCCCGCCATTCTCGAGCCGAATGATGCAACACAATCAAGCACCAAACCAAGATGACGGGCGCCGCTCTCGCTTCGCCTTCGACCACCCATCCGCTTTCGGTGGCTTCCGCGAGTCCTCTTTACCCGCTGCCTTGCGAGAGCGCGCATCTAGTCAACCACCCCGAGGCTTGACAGAAACTCTCTCTGCTCGACCGGATTCCGCCTCGCGAAGGTTCGAAAGCCCTTTCGGTAGGTCTTCGGTGCTTGGAAGAAAATACACGGAGCATCGATTGACTATCCCACCTCCCAGGAGCCCCCGGGACCCCACCACCACCCTCCACTGCTACTGTTGGAGTTGGCTCATCAGTTTGGTCCCCAGCTCGGCACGCCTCGTTTCATATGAACCACCCGGCTTCCCCAGCGTCAGCCACAGGCGTGGGGCAGTTCCCCAGCTCTTCACGGACAGCCGCAACACGCTCTCTCTCCTTCTCGACGTCGTCCGACCTGCCAACCCGGTTTCAATCATTCATGCGAGATAGTTTCCCGTCGACATTCGAGGACGACGAAGACGAGTACGATGTCTTGACGGATATCGGTGGGCTGGGCAATGCCGACATGTCCTCACAATCAGCATACAACCGCCAAGCAGCTCACATCCACTCCATGTCCATGAGCGGTGCGCGTGACTACACTCACCCGCTTCGAGGTACGAGAGCTGCCGCTCTAGCTGCGGCGGATAACTCCAGTCGTAGCCGCTCTCAATCTCTTGCTGCAACCAACAGGCGACAGCTCCCCGTTGGAATGGCATCCTCTATGTCAAACACACTCCCCACAAGAGGCTCAGCCTCTCTCATGCAGGACTGGGGCGATCTTTCGGGGTCGTCAACCATGTCCTCCGGCGGCCGCACCATTCCAGCTACCAACCGGGGACAAGGCACCAATCCGGCTGACTTGTCCAACATGTCACCCTTTGTTCGCGATCTCGACCAAATTCTACGAGATGATTTGAACGGTCTCGGAAGCGGGATTCTGAGGGATTACTGGATTGGAGGCAGAGATGACGGTGGAGGAAGTGGTACGACCAGCCGACGCCATAGTGTTTCTGTCGTTCAGCCGAGAACTCGACGAAGCAGCACTGTAGCTGGATTCTCTGGGAATGGGTTGGTCCTTGGGACTGCCATAGAGGATGAAGATGATACCAGCCCTCCGATGAGGAATATGGATAGTCGGCGAACGGTTGGAGGCAGTCGGACAGCGGGATTAGGCGGAGGCTACGGCGGCGCCGGCCCATTTGCCACCGGAAGATTTGCAGGTGGATTAGGGAGCGGGATTGCGGACGACGAACTAGCGGACGACTTGAATTCCCTTAGTCTTAGTCAAGACCTCCAGGCGCTATCACAGGGTGGAGTCGCATCTCGCGTTCATCCGGCCAGCTTACCCGTGTACGGGCTTGGACAGCAAGCCCAACTCTCACAATCCCCCAGAGAACGATTGACCACAACAAACGGAGATAATCGGTCAATCCAACCATCATCTCCTTCCGTCAGACACCCATTGTCGGCTGGTACGGGAGTGGGAGATGCCTTCGCCGCCCAACAATTGTATGGTGACGTCCGACGCCCTTCAGCCTCACCCAATCAATTCGCTCGCCGCGCCGTAAGCAGGGAGCGGGATGGAAGTCTCGCCGGAATAGGGGAGGAAGAAGGCTATGGCGGCCGGTTACCATCAGGAAGCAGTCAGGCTGCTTTCCGTCAGATGCTCGAGCAACAACAGGCTGCTCAATGGGGTAGTGGTGCTGAGGTTCATCAAACACGGCAAAACCTGGCCCCAGGAGGAAACCGATTACCTTCACCAACTTCTCAACGGGCTCAGGCTCTAGCTACCGGTCCAGGTTACTTTGGTTCAGCAGGCGCAACCGCTGGGGCCAATCGTACTTCTTACGGATATGGTTCCAATACGTCACCATCGGCCCAAACGGCCTCCCCCGTCTCCAATGTCGGTAGACCTGGAGGTCTTGCGGGACCTGGCCCCGGCGCTCTCTCCCACATCCAAACGAATGTTGGTGGACAGACAGGTGGCGGGAAATACCCACAACCTAAATCTCCGATTGACCGCTTCCATGCTCAGCAACTTGGCCAACTCCACCAGGCCCCGAGCAGTGCTCAATCACCCACCTCCGCCACGAATCCCTCTCTGAACGATCTGGGACGAGGAGTACCTCTGCACCGCATTGCCTCTTCGACTCCCATGTTCATTGTAGAGTTCAAAGCCAGTCGTTCCGACATTTTCTTCTGCAACGAACCTGGCCTAGCGGAAGCCCTAGCCGTAGGAGATTTGGTCATAGTTGAAGCCGATCGAGGCAAAGATCTCGGAACTATTACTCGGGCAGGGATTACGGGCGAAGACGTAGAGACGTTCCAACGGATGCAGATGCAAAGTCAGATGGCAGGTGAAAATGGAGAGGAGGTGATCTCCCCAGTCCGTACATTCGGGAAGGAGATCATGCCCAAACGTCTCTACGGCAAAGCGACCCCAGTGGATATCGAGTACGTTTTCTAGATGACTCTCATTCGGATGGGGATTGAGCTAAGACCTGCCTTCTCCGTCAGGCTACTAGCCGCTAAAGCGCAAGACGAAGCGAAAGCCCTGCAACTCTGTCAAGGCAAGGTGCGAGCTAAAAAGCTACCCATGGAAGTGGTAGAAGCCGAATACCAATGGTTCGTCTCCGACAATCGTGATATCGGGGTTCAAGTCCGAGCTGATTTCTTCTCATCACCTCGATCGTCATTCCTAGGGATCGGCGAAAGTTGACTTTCTATTTCGTTTCTGATCGCCGAATCGACTTCCGTGAACTAGTGCGGGAACTTTTCCGGTAGGAAGAACGATTCCATTGTCATTCGCAGCGTGAGGTACTGACTCCGAACGCCATTCATCTGACGCAGCCTTTACAAGACTCGCATTTGGATGGCCTGCTTGCAGGGTCCGTCTGGATCCGAGTCTTAATATAAAATCTTGAACACTTTGTTACTGGAGCCTTTCCTTTATCGGTTTGGCACTCCTCTCAGATTATTCTAAGCTCAATTCCTCCGATACCCGCCTGTTATTGCTCGCTCCAAATCGTGTACTGATACCGCTTGCTGTCAAATGACCACTACCTCTAACTGGACACTGTACTTGTATTCCATACTCCTGGTATTCGAACTGGAATGAATTCAGACTTTGGGATCATATTGCGAGACCGACGGCACCAATCAATGCTCGTCTGCTGTGTTGAGCGGTGACACTGGTACACCCATCTATTCAGTGCATAAGGTACAAGCGTCAACCGACCGGTTTCAAACATCATAGCTACTAAGCGTAGATTAATTCGTATTTATCAAGAATGGGATGGTCTATGTTTATCGAGTATCGAGATATGCCGGCGGAGCGGAGTGCAACGGATCAGCAGCTCCACCGAGGTAGGGGGGTGGTCCACCATCGCCCCCACCAGGGGTAGGAGTCTCCAGCATAGGTTCCGATCCGTCGGGTCCAGTCGCTCTATACCTAACAGGATTTTGATCCAGTGTTAGTGATGAGAATCGTTCGTCGATGGTGGGTGGCAGGTCCAGCGGGTCGTCTAAGGCAGGAGGTGGAGGAGGGAATGCCGAAGCAACGATCGTGGGGTCATTCGGCATGACACTCTCTCCTTGGGAAGGGTTGATGAATGGTGCGAGCTCCGTGACATTTTGATCGTTGACCGAGGAATCCAAGGCTGGTGGAGGTGATGACGACCGATTCATGAGAAGCGAGTGCGATAGACCATCGTATTGATCTTCTGGTCGGAACCCGAAAAGTTCGCCTTCGCCGTCGAATCGAAGCTCGGAGGAAGTAGAGTCTTGCCACCCGGGAGGATGAACAGAAGATCCCCCAGGGCCGGGGTAGGAACTACCGGCCTCGGCCTGACTCTGGCTCTCGGAGAACGAAGGTAGGCCCATATTAGATGGTTCGGCGGAGAATGGAGGTGGGTCCACGCCTGCGTTGTTTCCTTCGAATGCTATGGTTCTTCCACTTTCGTCGTCGAATGCTGGAGGGGCGTTGTCTTCGGTCACCCTGGTTGTCGTCGTTGTCGGAGGCTGGTCATGTTTCTTTCTGTACGAGACCTCCAAGTCGTCCGTCTCTTGCGGTGGAGCTAGTGCAGGGATAATAGTGATCGGGATGTCGGCCCGAACAACGTTGGATGTATGGTTTGAGGGGTTCACAAACGAGACTTCAGCGTGAACGTGGAAGTCGACTTGGTGGAGGACAGTTGATTGGGTAATCGATCCTGCAGCACTATCGACCTCGGGTGGAAGAGCTTGGTCCTCGTCATCCAATTGCGACTGATTTGATGTATGCAAGACAAGGCGGAGCTGCACCGTTCTCCTGGAATGGAAACGACAGGAAGCCCCCGAGCGAGTGATGACGGTGTCGAAGACGGTTCCCTGGTTGGTTCGGCTGCTAGAGGTCTGCATCGCATCGAGAGGAGGTGCACGTATCGTATCTGGGTGTTTCTGCTTTTCCACCGGGTAGCCATTGCTATTGACGTCCGGAACAGCCTGGTCAGTTAGGGTGCCTTCCCGTGCCCGGAACGTATTTCGATTGACGCCGCCAGCCTCGGATCCTTTGGCGTCCACAGGCCCAACTTTCACAGTCCGAACTAGCTCCACCTTTACGTTTCTGAGCTGAACGCCACTCTTAGGGACAGAAGTGGCTGGCGGTGGGACGGAGAAGTAGATGGGAATCATTTCACCGGAACGGAATACCGCCCGAGGGAGTTGTATTTTGAAAGGCGTCGGGTCATCACGATTGAACGAACGGGCTGCGGGTGACAAGGTGGGGGAGTTGGCAGTCGTGGATCTCCGGATTTGGATGGGTATGGTTTTGCTGAAGGGTGGGGATCCAGGCTTGGCCGGGTGTAAGGTTGCGGTAAGGGAATGAGCGATGGAAGAGATGGGAGTCCGTATTTCCTGAGGTACGTCGCTTGTCAACGGTATCGAGAACGGGAGTGAAGACGGCAGTGTTGCCACAGAGCTCGAAGTGGACGTCGAGGGCTTCTTTCTTGTGAAAAGCTCGACTGTCTTGGCACACAACTCCACGGCTTGTGACTCGGCCTTTTCCACAGTCTTGAGAGTAATGGATCTGCACCGAAACAAATCAGTCGGGATTAGGCATGTTGCCAGTGCGAGGACGACGTACATGCTCTCCCAGTCGTCAGAGTTGAAGCCTTTCAGCTGTACTTCGCCTTCCACGGTAGCCGTCTCGCCCTCTGCGCCAAGATTCCCACTCTGAAAGTGAACGGAGTCTGCCGCAGGTGCAATGACGAGTTGAGGAGGAAATATTGACGATCGTGTCGCCTCTGATGAATAATTTGGTGGTAGCTCAGCCATCGATCAGCGTTGAGGGGGTTGTAATGTCGACTGAAGGTGCGGGTTCGAGATTTGCGGTGTGGTGAAGGATAGAGGGGAAGGTTGAAATTGGAATGTAAGCCGTTCTTGAATGCTCGTGTGGTTCGAACAAGTGTCGCAGGAGTAAGCACAGCTAGGCGTCAAGCACAGGATGGAGCTGCTTACAAGGGCGCTTGCGCTGCGGGGAATTGGATGACGTAACATAGACTGTGGGAGATTCGACGCCACTTGTTCTGTTGCCTCGCTTTCTCCCTCGTGCAGACTGCCACATATTAGTCGCCTTCGACCTGCTTGGTTTTGAGTTTTCAAAAACCTCGTCAGACTCAAGCCCAATTTTTCTCACTAGATCCATCCCTACTCTTAAACTCAGGTTTAGCATCTACAAAAAAATGCTCGCTCGGTCAATCGGAAGACTTCGCCCGAACGTGGTTCGATCAACTTGCCAGCGCGCTTTAGCGGCGCAACCGCAGAGTCGAAAAATATCGACACTAAACAAGCTGGAACCAAAGGATGTAGAACATTTTGCGACAATTCTGCCAAAGACGTCGATTCTATCAACGCTCCCGCCAATTCATGGCTCGGCCGATGATTTAGACCCTTTCAACTCAGATTGGATGGGAAAATACGTCGGCCAGTCTCAGTGCGTCCTCAAGCCCCGTACAGCGGAGGAGGTTAGCAAAATTATGAAGTGGTGCTGGGAACGTAGGATTCCGGTTGTGCCACAAGGTGGAAATACTGGTCTCGTTGGTACGTTTCGGAATTGGGACATAGCAAAGAGATGGAAGGACATTTTCTAAGTGTATTTCGTATCCCACTCCCAGGTGGAAGTGTTCCCATCGGCTCCGAGGTAATCCTCAATCTGTCGAACATGAATAAAATCAGGAGCTTCGATCCAGTCTCTGGTGGGTTAGCCATTTTTGACGTCATGTTGAAAACTCTGGAGCTCATCTCCTTTCCCACATCAGGAATCCTTGTCTGCGATGCGGGGTGCATCCTCGAAAGCTTATCCGAATACCTTGTTCCTCATAAGCATATCATGCCATTAGATCTCGGCGCCAAAGGAAGGTCAGTTTGCCCAGCTTGTTCCGTATCGAACCTGGATTCAGGGCTGACGTTGCGCCTCTCCATTTTAGCTGCCAGATCGGTGGGAACATTTCGACGAATGCAGGAGGTCTTCGGCTCCTGCGGTACGGTTCACTCCATGGGACCGTTCTTGGCTTGGAAGTTGTCCTGCCCGATGGTCGTATCATGGATCAACTTACGACACTCCGCAAAGATAACACCGGTTGGTCGAACTCGAACCTGTCTCATGCACCGTCTGACACGTAACCGCCAGGATACGATCTCAAGCAGCTCTTCATTGGAGCAGAGGGCACACTCGGTGTTGTTACCGCAGTGTCCATTCTCACACCGTCAGCCCCACTTGTACGCTTGCTACCCGCTTTATCCTTTCGACCGGCTAACCGAGATTTCATTAAAGGCTCAGCAAGCGATCTTCCTTGCCCTCCCTTCATTTGCGACCCTCCCTAAAGTATATCGGGCCGCGAAGAAACACCTATCCGAAATTATCTCCGCATTCGAATACTTTGATCGGCAATCCTACAACCTTGTCTCGGGGTGAGAGCACAAAGACTACGAGTCCATTCCAACAGGGTCGCGATTGATCACACGCGCCTAAAAATTTTTAGACACACCGGAGCGAAGGCGTTAGAGGACTCTGAGATTGGTGATTCTCAAGCCTTTGTTTTGATCGAGACCAGCGGCGGTGATGCGAGCCATGACGAAGCGGTAAGTTAGCGAAAAGGAAACCCGTTTGCGACGCCACACATGCTGGCGTGCGAGCGGCGATTGACGTCGGCCTTCATCCTTATCCAGAAAGTGAACAATCTCCTCGAAGAATTGTACGAGGGTGCTGATGGCGAGGAGAGTTTAATCAACTCTGGCACGCTGTCGCAATCTCCGGCGCAGTTCGCGTCCCTGTGGGCTTTCCGAGAGGGAATCGCAGAAGCCGCCGGAAAATCGGGCAAGGTATACAAGTACGACATCAGCGTTCCTGTGTCTGAGTTTGTCAACACGACCAACCGAGTAAGGGAACGCGTGGGACACAAGGTCAAGGAGGTCGTGGGCTACGGTCACGTAGGAGATGGTGAGCGTGTTTTTACTCCATTCGCGTTTAGCCCCCTTTCTTTCTCCTCGCGTCATGGCGCTATTGTTCTGACAGGTGTTCGCCAACCTGTATAGGAAATCTCCACATCAACGTCATCGCTGACGCCTATACGAAGGAAATTGAGGAATTACTGGAACCGTTCATCTACGAACATGTCGGTAGGTCTATCTTCTTTTGGCAAAATTCGTGGAGCGAGGCTAAAGCGCGTCGCGCTTATCGCTTCTATGCCGCTTAGCGTCCCATAGAGGATCGATCTCGGCCGAACACGGTATTGGAAAAATGAAGCCGCAACACTTGCACTATTCCAAGGACGCTGTCAGCATCGACCTCATGAAGAAGATCAAGCATCTATTCGACGAGCGCGGCATAATGAACCCGGGCAAGGTCGTGCCCGTGTAGAGCGTAGGACATGGGCCATCCGTTCCGT
Organism: Tulasnella sp. 424; assembly: GCA_019633425.1. NCBI lineage: Eukaryota > Fungi > Basidiomycota > Agaricomycetes > Cantharellales > Tulasnellaceae > Tulasnella > Tulasnella sp. 424. The sequence continues at coordinate 171,105 of WSUB01000027.1, read as the reverse complement.
TCGGCATGCATCGTTAGTGCGAATGTCGGCGGTACTAAAGACTAGTTCAAGTGGCATTTGTCGTGCGCAGTCTCAGCCTAGTCGGATCTAATTTTTTGTTCTACTACTCGGCGAAAGCAGAGTCGCTACTCTAGTGGCTTGGGCACACCCATAACCGGGGGCGTTCTTGTTTACAATTGAGTGACAGAGAATCCGAGCCTTTACGGCTTGAGAAGTAAGGGTTTGACAGTGTTTCGGGGTTCAGTGAGTCCTTGGCAATCGGGCATCGGGAGCAGAGATCTCGATAGGTGGGCGAAGCGCGTGCCTCGATGACGAACGCCATCACAACCTGCTGATGCCTTCCCGATATCGGCCATTCATTGGTCCTCCCGCTACCCATAACAGGAAATAGTTAACACAGCTCTTGGAGAAGCGAATTCAGGACGCTCCAAGTCGTCGAGCGTTGGGAATCGCCATTGCAGGCGCCGAGAGGAAAGGGGGGCGAAAAGAAAACGACGCATTTTGTTAGGGTTCTTTCGCGCTAGCGGATGCTATTTCAGTGGTCACTCCTAAGGAGGAAATTGATTCTTGGCGCTAGTCCCGAGTGACGGCATGGCGATTTGTTACGGCTCTGCGCGATCTCGCCAGTTGCCGCCATGGCCAAAAGCTCGGCCCACGGGTCGGGCGAGAAATCCGGTTGGGGGTACTCACGACGTCGTCCAGGCATCGTGGACAGGTCCTAAGAAGCGTCCGTGCTCGACCTGGTGCTGCCTGGCGACCGGTTGAGCCTTGTCTTTCGGACGCTTGGTGAACAAAGCACGGATTGGGCTTGAAAGCCCGACGACGACGACGACGTTGGGTATCGGCGGACGTTGCTTTTTCCGACGAGTTAGGAGATGCGGTGTATTACTAATAGCCAGCGTGCCCACGTTTCAGTTCCCGGTTCGTTTCGCTCAGTCGGGGTGCGCGTGGACTCGCCCTATTCGCATTTATCTCACCCGCCGCACCCCGTCCGCGACCAAAAACAAGCTGGTGGGACCTGACGAGGAATATAATCATGAGGAGTGGGCCGGCCGTATCGTCGGCCAAACTCCCCTGTTCGGAGGGCGGGACGAGGACAACGGGGGCATAGCTACCCGAATCTGCTAACCTTTTGGCATAACAGAGTGACAGATTCGTCCCGTTGTCGTGGCATGGGACTTCCTCACAAGGAACAAGAGTACCCCGGAGCCTACCTCCTGCCCCGATCGCAGATCTCACCCCCGCTTCTGTGCTATCACTGGACTTCCCCGTACACGTCCTAACCCACCAGATTGCTGGGGCAGAGGTCCGTCCTTATGGCCAGAAATTTACTCAGCGCCACCAACTACCTTTTCACATTGTTTATGGTCCCCGTTGCAATCATAAGAATCGGGACCGGAGGGGACCTCATACTCCCCCCAATCCACCTATTTCTCTCCGCCTCCTCCCCCCTCTCCTTTCACTCTCTGTCGCCTTCAACATCCATTCCATCATGCCTGCTACTCGAACGTCCCGTCCCACGTTACAGAACGCTCGATCATCGTCTTCCTCCATAAAAGGCAGTCCCCACCCGGGAACAAGCTCTCCCATCTTACGAGGTTATCTCGAGTCTCTAAGCGATGCCTTGATCGTAGTTGAAGTAAAGAATACCTACTAATGAGCGTTCTCGGACCTATCTAACGCGTCTTTGATCGTTCTCGCAGGCGGCAATGCGAGGACTCGTTGGCCGACTCGTCGCGAAGCCCTCTGAACTTCAAAAGGAGTCTTACGCCCAGAGCGGTAACATCCTTGTATTCGAGGAGTCTGAGGTTGGGATTAAGAGATGGACAGATCCTCTGGTATGTTCTTCGCTGACTCCGAAGATTTTAAATCGTCCTTAACGCTCACCTCGAATTCAGACGTGGTCCGAGACTCGAGCCAGCCCACCCTACTTCATCTACCGAGAGACGACCTCAGAAGACCAAAGCGTCTCGACCAGCAGGTCCTTGAAGCTAGCGAATCGTAGTCCAACCCGATCTAAGGGGGTCTCTTTCGACCTGCAACGACTTCTTGGCGCGATGTCGAGCGGGAAGAAGTGTCGCAACCAAGGACACGTGCTGGAGCACGGCATGTGCAAACGGGTACGTGCATTTCCTTCTTTGTATTTAAAGTCAAGCGTTGTCGCTCTGAGGGCTGAAGGTCCTCAACCCTTATCGTCCACAGACCATCACCGTGGAGCTCCCAGGAAGGAAATGGCACGTCGTATCGTATTGTAAGTATAGCCACCGGGTGACCTGTCTTCGATTGCACTTCTGACGAGGCTTCGGCTATTGTAGATTACCTCGAGGACATCTTATCGGGCGAGCTTAAGCGACCATCTAACATGGCACCCCTCGGGTACCTCATCCACGAGATTTCCGAGGAGCTATTGGACCCCCGACTGTACTACCGCAAAGGCAGAAACTGTCTCTTGCAGACCAAAAGAACCGAAGACGGAAGACTCGTCTACGCGGGAGAGACAGATGAAACTCCGTCAAAGCGCGCACGACGACTTTCATCTTCGGAGTTGGAGGATGAGGGTGTTCAAGAATTCGCTAGCCCTCCTTCCCCGAGCGATCTAAGTGCTCCCGATGCCCCCTATGCTACGGTATTTCATCAGCCACAGCCATCCTGGAACGAAGGGCTGTCGCAAACGCCTCTCCTCTCGGATGAGACCCCAACAAGCGCTGCTCCTGTCCATGCATCGTCTCCCCAGGTATCCTTCAACATCGTTCAGTACCAACCCGCCTCCCCATCATCCTTCTCAGTTACTACCACTCTGGCTTCGTTCTCAGGTCAAGGATGGGAGTTTGACGATCTTTCGCCCCTCCAAGCCGATCCCACCTCAGAGCCATGGACGGTACAGCCCACGTCCAGCGTCCCTTCTCGCTGCAGCTCGTTTTCCTCGTTGACGAAGATGGGTATCGCAGAGGCGTCGACGTCCATGAGTGCCGCAGCATGGCCTTCGGGATACAATCCCAACATGTTCTGGAGCGAACCACCATCTTTCGACACCGCTCAGTTCGGCTCGCCGTCGCATCATACAGGCTACCAGCTTCGTATTGGTGGTGAAGTTGACGGAGCATCGGCGCGTTCTGGACAGGTGGCTCCTCTCGCGGACGCAGAACCCCGAGCTGTCGCCGGGATTTACCAATCCTTGCAACCCGCCGATGTCTGGTGGAATGGCGCTGAGAATGTAACATACGGAGACTACTGGACCCAGACGATGCGTAACCGATGAAGGAAAATGTTTGTTTATGATCACGTCTGCAGCGGCGGCTCTCCTCTGTAATTCTAGATCTTGTATGAAACGCTCGTAGCTGCTTGTATATATATAAGCCTTCTCCCCTTCCCCAAAGGACTGAACAGAATAGTACTGTAAATACCTCTTCTAATTGCATCTCAGAGCAGTTGGTATGAATAACCATCGACGTGGTCCCAAGGGCAGTCCGGCCCGACAGGCGGAAGGGAAGGGGGACCTCGAGATCGCCCGGGGTGACTTTAATACCGCCGCTGATAAACCAGAGTCGTAGGTTCGGTCCTGGTTGCTTTTAAGGTAAAGGGCGAAAGAGATTGCCTCCATTGGGGTTGGCGCGCTGATGTAAGCTTCCGACGCACGGACTTTGGACGAATTTCCCTCCACATCGCCCGCTCTAGCCAACTCGCACTAAACGTCAAGGTCAGCCGTCTTGCTGCTGTATTCCATACCGTCAGGTCTTTACCAACATATAATCCACGCAACAGACTCTCAAAAATGGCCGGAGGACCCCCGAAGCATCGTTCGAATGAGCTGCGATCCAAGTGAATATTTGACAGGCAACCGTCATTCCAATCTGGACTTGGCCTGACCTATCTCGTCCCCCTTACCAGGAACAAGGCAGATCTCTTGAAGAGCCTGGAGGAGCTCAAGAGGGAGCTTGTAGACCTTAGAGTGCATAAGGTTACCAATGCCTCAGCAGGAAAGCTCAGCCGGATGTGAGTAGGCGCCTGACGGGGAACGTTGGGATTAAAAATGCTTATGGCGCTCTGTAGCTCTGTTGTCCGGAAGAACATCGCCCGCATCCTCACCATCATGAACCAGAAGACCCGGCAGGCAATCCGTGAACATTACAAGGGTTCGAAGTACAAGCCATTGGACCTCAGGCCGAAAAAGACCCGTGCCATCCGACGACGGCTATCGCAGGTTCGAAGTCCTTGCTATACGCTCTCTCCTCGTTTGACACTCTGACACGGGCTTATCCTCCACAACAGAAGGAGCAGAACGCCAAGACCCTGAAGCAGCATAAGAAGGATATCCACTTCCCTCGTCACCGCAACTTTGTCCTCAAGGCTGCATGAATCTGACGTTGCATTCTCCTGGGCATTCTTCTGCTTTTGCATTTGCTTTTATTCACGTGTACGCCATTCATTCATATGAAGCTTTTCCGTTTATTGTATCGTAAGCCCACCAGCGTCCATCGATATGCTGTTCCCCAAGTCCGACCAACGGCGGAGTGCTGCGGTTGAGCGGGAATTAACCAGAACCTGGAATTAAGCTTGCGGAGGAAACTTCTGAGATAATTGAGCGTATGACGGTGAGGGTCGAAGTCAGGGGGTGCGAGTGTGTTGAAGTCGATAAACTTTTCAACAACCTCGATGTGTACTACCACAGCCGTGGCGTTGGGCCTCAACACGACATTGTCCTCAAGGGTCTTGAATCGACAGTACCATTAATTGCTCTTTGGATTATAATTAACGGAACCCTCTCATGATTTAGACTTTCTCTGCCTCCATTATACTGGGCTAAAGCGGTGGGTGCTCATCTGTCTGCGTCGTCGCCATTCCTGCCCGACGGGTGCTAGTTTATCCCATTTGGAACGCCGAATGTTCTCTTGAAATCATGGGGCCCTCGCTTTAGGGGTGGGGGGGATTCTTTTGTCCTTTCCGGATTCGCTGCAGAACTATCCGAGCTCCGAATGTGGGTCTGTCGACATCGTCGCGATCGGCACCTCGTCCCTTTCTTTTCACCATGCCCGCAACCGAAATCCGATAACATCACAGGGGAGGCTATGACGACCTATCCCATTTATACGCTCTTCGGACAAACCGTCATCGACTTACCTCGCGAACCCTCTTCCTCGTCTCTTACAACTCGTCTTCTCCGTCTTATAAGCAGATACTCACCATGATGAACCATCTCCCTCAAGCGACCCCTTCGGATAGTGGCGTCAAATCCGGGAGGCTTCCTCAACTTATCTTATCCGCTGCGACCGCTCCAGATGCCAGGTCTGTTGTGGTCGCGCATAGCGATGTCCTAAGAGAAAGCGGCTGCAGCGTAGATCAAGTTATGGACCAGATTCGTAGGATAAGGAAGAAGGCTTGTGTCTCGACCGGAGACAAGATAACATTTGTACTGGAATTCGTGCTTCAAGGGATGGGGACCAATCCTCAAATCACCAAGGCAGTCATAGATGAGTTCTACGACGATAAACCTACGGATGATCATGTCAAACAGCTCAAGTGAGTGTCTAGAATCGCGGCTGGCTAAAAGATATCTGATCCCTTCGCTGCGCCACACAAAGGAGGACAATCGCAAGCACCTTGTCAAATTACCATCGGTTCAAACTCGAGCCAAGAGTTCCAAGGTGCCTGCCTGTATGGAGATTAGATCCAACCTCAAGAGGATGCAGGTCATCAGACAGGGCACAACGAAATAGAGCCATCGTTGATTCGACACGTAACCTTTGTCCAGAGCTGATTCGGGAGTACTACACTTCTCAGCCATATCCAAAATCGGTTCGACCTAATCGCAGCCCAGCCCAAGATATCTCGCCAGTCGACGCGCACAACGATATAGTGCAGGGGCCGTTTGTAACGATCGACACTCCATCACCTTCCTCACAGATAGAAGCAGATACAGACCTTCCACAGTCATTGCTGGGTACCGTCCACAATGCGCACAGCTTAGCGCCGACACCCGTTTTCTCCAGTCCTTGGACAGACGCGACACGCACCCTCTGCTCTTCTCCTTCTTTCACCGACACTCGATCTGCCGTAAAGGGGAAATTGTTGCAGCTGCCACTGCTCTCACCGGCGTTGACTTCAACGACAGTAGCTGAACATAATGCGACTCCTGCGGCTTCGCCGAGCATTTTCTCGCTCTTTCCGGAAACCTCACCGATCTCACGACTTGACCAATATAAAGAATGGAACGAAGCATTGACTCCCGACTTCGATAGGGTGGTGGAATCTCACCCTGGATCCCCGAGTCTACCCTGCACGGCACCAACTTTGCAGCAGATATCGATGCTGCAGGACCCTGCATCCGCCTTGGGTCTTGGGATGGATATTCCATTGGACGAGCTTTCTAGGTTCGACGATCCCTCCCTTACAATGCCCGACTTTCAGCGAGGTAACGAGGGATACGGGTTCCTGAACCATCCGGCGATGTATGAAGAGGGTGCAGTCCCCAACTTGCAACCCGACAAATGGCTACACGGATCCTCTTCCTCCTCCCTAGTCGAAGGCACGCAGAAATCGGACGGACCAACCAGTTTGGATCCTTCCCAGCTCCTGACATTTGACCAGATCATGAGCCTTATTTTGGGTGAACCGCCAATAGATCCATCCTCTAGCGAAACGGTAGAACTCGGAAATCCACTATCGACTCCTCCTCCATACCCTGGCCAGACAATCACCCCCGGGAACTTACGGGAGGAAACGGAAGCCGAGGCTGATTTCGCGGAGTACCTGAAGACGTGGTTTATGCCCGATTGAGTGTGAGCTTGTGGCGGTAGGTTCGAGTTCGATTTGGGGTCAGTGGGGCTTTCTCGGGCGTGGTATCGGTGGCTCGCTGATTGAGGATAAAAATGAAGTGCACTAAGTAGACATATAGCTCAAATAATATAGAGGAAACGTAATGTGTGAAGTAATATATGCGTATTCAATGCAGCGAGACAAACCTTGTCAGGCAGGAGCGCCCGCACCAGCACCCGAAGAGGAAACGAACAGAGCAAGAAATATGTAAAAAAAGAAAAGTATAAAGCGCCCAGCTGTCAATCCCAGCAACCTAAAGTAGCTTCCTCATCCGTCGGATTGGTCGGAGGTGTACGTTGCTCCATTCGATGCAGTTACCCGTCGAGGTCGCTTGTTTGACGTAGGGCCGTCAAGAGGTCCGACAAAAGTGACGTAGAGCGTCCGGACTAGCATGGCAGGCATTCGAGACACTTCGAACTCCATATCGCCGGCCTAGATGTAACGAACGACGGGTTCGAAAGCTGGCTTAGGAGGCGTCAAGACAGCAGATGACTTACCTGGTTTTCACACAACGGCGTATCGCCCACACCTGACTGAATCATCTCGACGGCACGTTCAAGTTGGGGACCGCTGAGCTTGTGGATAGCTCTGGAGAGTCGGTGCTGTTCTTGAGGTGTGAGATGTCGTTCGGTTCTCTCTCGCGCCTCTTCTAGTTCGACTGCACTACTCTTCCGCTTCTGCGCTGAAGACGGCTGTGGCGGAGCAGGAAGTGCGGGGCGGGGCGGAACTGGAAGCGCTGGGCGTGGCGGAACTGGAAGCGCGGGGCGGGGCGGAGCTGGAATCGCTAATGGCGGCGGACGTGGTTTAGGTGAAGGTGGTAGCAGTACGGATGGAAGGAGAGAGGGTAAAGGCTTGCTGCTCGTTGGAACGGCTGGAGTCGCTGGAGTAGAAGAGCTGACGGAAGCGGCTTCTACGGGGGACGAGGCTACAACTGATTCTCGCTGTGTCGCAGAACCCTCTCGCGAGAAACGATCTTTCGTCACCAATCAAGCAAGTCAGTATAATGTAATGGGGCGGTAATGTAAGCTGACCTATCGATTTGCGAGGCTCAAGACTCGGTCGAGAAATCTTCAGGCTTTTCGCGCTGGTGTTCGTCGTACCCTTCGACCCCTTCGGCATCGTCTTCCACTTCTTCTCAAATATATCCTTCAACTGCTTGGCACAGGCCTGAGCTACACTCCCAACTGGATTAAACTTGTTGCAGTTCCAAATAATTTGGTCGAAGTCGGCTCGGAACGCTTGCGGATCAGGATATTTTCCCGAATTGAGTTTTTCCCGCATGACTGCCATGCTCATGGGGTTTTCGATGACTTTGTGGTATCCGGGTATGTCCTTTTCAGAGACGGGGTTATAGAAGAACCATGCAAAGTTGGCGAACTCGGGCTTCCAGAGGTGATCAAGGATCTTCCCGCAATAACGAAGCTGCTGTTGGGCGAGATGGTCTGCGGATGCTGAACTAGAGTCGGGAGGAAGGGATGCGTTGTTGCGTAGAGCGGGTGTTGGCGCTTGAGAGCCATCGTCATCAGGTGAATTGGCGGCCTGGTCGGAGGTGAGTTTGACAGTTAGCTCCGTGCGAGATGCCTTCGACACATTTTGGCCAAAAGCAGCCGTCTCCTTACTAAAGGTCCGGTGTCATCTGCGGACGGCATTTTCTTAAGCAGCTTGTTAAATGTCGCTTCGACAGTTTGAGCCATTTTGCTGATTGGGTGGATGTCGCCGTTGAAAAGATAAGAATTTTGGAAAACTTGGTGGACGTCGGCTATCCATTCGTCGGCGTTTCGATAGGGCTTTGTTCCCGTGCCCTCGTCTAACCCAGTTGCGAATAATTTCCTCTCGATTGTTGCAAAGTCCATAGGCCGTTTGACGATTTCGGGATAGTGAGGTATTCCGAGAGCCACTGGGTCGACCGGAACCAAGAACGGGGCAGCATTTTTGTGCTTCTTCAAGGTTCGCATAGTGTTACAAGCAAATTTGTATTGCATTGATGGCCATCCCGAGGACTATGTGATAGAAAAAGACGGGGGCAATCAGTCTTTGTTGGCTGAGGTGGCGTAGGAAGTGGTTTACTGACTGGCCCACCTGAGCTTGACCCTTGGCCTTGGGAGTTGTATGAACTCATTTTATAGAGTTTGGGCACCGTTTTCGCCCGTGTGGTGTACTAGTAGAGGGCCGTGTGGTGGACTTGCGTGCAAATCACCTGTTGATTCGGTTGGAAAAGTCTCCGAGTCTTTGTTCGCTTGGCACGCTTTGTTCGTACGCGTCTTACGTCAGCAACCTCCAGAATGGCGGAGAGCACTGAATGCGCCGTTCCATCTCCTCATATAAAGCCCATCTCGACAAAAAAGTTCTTGAAGCAGTGCATATGAGGGTTTGAGGGGTGTTCTGCTTGTAATTTTTGCGGTGGAACAGAGCTCTTTTTGGTATCGCCGGCCAAATCTCAATTCAGCTCTCTTTCGAGTTAGGGCTAATTTCTTAGGCTTCGCCAATATGTAATAACTACTCTAGAAACAAAAACTCGAGTTATACCATGGCACCCATCCGCTGGCATTTTCTGGACAGAAACACCGTGACCTCGTCACCGGTCTGATACGGGCCGTACCCCGTGTTTGTCGACGCATCGTGTTTCGTTTCGGGCTGCCTTGTTCGGCTTGGATCGTGATCCCTCATACGTACGCTCTCATCCCTTTCCTCACCGCCCATGTCCCACTCAAGCTCTCAGATCAAGGTCCTTAGCCTGAACTGTTGGCAAGTTTTGCAAAGATTGTGGCCTTCTGAACCAACTAACATGCATCTTTGTCAGGGGTCTCAAGTACGTCTCGAAGGATCGTCAACCACGCATTCAAGCGATCGCCGAGGTCTTGTCGGCCTCAGACTATGACATAGTCTGTCTACAAGAGCTCTGGGTCCATGCAGATTTTCAGTATATTCGAAGCCGCGTCAGCAAAACGCTGCCCAACGCCAAGTTCTTTTTCAGCGGCGCCCTGGGTAGTGGACTGGCAATCCTGACCAAGTTCCCGATTGTCGAGACCTCCATACGCCCTTACTCGCTCAACGGCTCACCCTTGGATGTCGCTGGTGGAGACTTCTTTGTTGGAAAGTCTATCGTCAGCGCCGTGGTGGAGCACCCCTTGCTCGGGGAAACTGAGGTCTTCAATACCCATGTTTGTCCTTCCCGTATAGAGAGTCCGGGACCCGAAGTGCTGACCACCTCCACCTCCTCAGATGTACGCAAGAGGAGGAGACGATGGCGAGGAAGCAAATCGTGCCCACCGCATTGTCGGCGCATGGCAATTCGGGAATCTGATCCGGGCCTCAGCGAGGCGGGGTCGATATGTCATCGCGGTAAGTATTTCCATATTAAGCAAAGTGGCCAAAGCTCAACGGGACTCTCAGGCTGGAGACTTCAACTCCATTCCAAATTCTTTACCCATCACTATTGTCCGCTCGCACGGTGGCCTCGTCGATGCCTGGATGGCGTCACACGACTCCTCACTGTTTCCCACTGAGACGGTATTCAGCCCTCAACTCGCCGTCCGAGACTATGGAATCACCTGCGACTCGCCCTTGAATACTTACTCTGCCGGAAAACCGCTCAGCGACGTCGCAAAGAGGTTCCAGGGCAAGCGCCTCGACTACGTCTTCTACCGACAGCCCCAAACTCCTCCAGCATCGTCTGGGCGGTCAACGTCATCCTCGTCGCCGTCCTGGGAACTCCTTTGCAAGAAGTCCGAAGTTGTCCTTACTGGACTGGTTCCAGGCCAATCTTTCTCATACTCGGACCACTTTGGGCTTGAAGCGATTCTCGAAGTCCGGCATTCGCGCTCCGTTGCAAGATCCCCTCCTCCAACGATCGATGGGTTCGGAGTTACTACAGGTTTGGAGGCCCCAACTCCTTCTCTCCGCTCAGCATCGGCTATCCCACTTGAGGATTTCTGCGCAACAGAACTTTCGTCGCACAGCCTGTCCGCAGCGCTGAATGCTCTGGGAATCGCATACAGGCGTGCAAGGAAGAAGGCAACCATGGAGCTGACCGGGTTCGGTGCCAGCCTTCTGGTAGCAGTGGGTCTTGTTGCAGGATCGGCATGGCAACCTCGCCCAGCGTTCAATCCGGTCATGGTACTTGCCGCAGTAGCCCTCGGTTGGGCTGGGACGACATTGTTGTACTCGGGGTAAGTAACTGGGTACGATCTGCTGCGAGTGATGACTAATAAATACATTCGTCCCTTCAGCTTCATTCACGGAAATTATGAAGTCAACATGCTCGTTAATACCATCGAGGAGATGGAGATGTTACGCGCTCAACGTTCAGAGAGGGTGTCCTCAACTGATTCCCGGACAAGTTCGCCACGCCGCTAGACTCTGTTAAATTTGATTTGATTGGGGGGATTTGGTATATTATTCAGGATTAGGTATGGGTTGCCGTTTCACCACTCATCCTTTGATTGCAACTGACCTTTGCTTTGATTGTTCAGAACTTAGTAGCTTTTTTCGTTAATTCTTTGGCTGTGATGATACCAAGCAGCACAGCCCGACAGCTGCTGGGATGTCTCGTCAGAAGGTTTTGGCGTAGGCAAAAGCCGCTGATAGACGTCTTTAGCCTAAGAGCTGGATGAAGGCAGCGAGTTTGCAATCTGAGCCGTATTCCCATCATCTGTACTTTCGTTGATTTGGTTTATAAGATCAGAGACTGAATATTTGGCACGGAACGTTTGGAGAATAGACAGCTGGTCTCTCTGGGTCGCCGGGGAGGTTAGCATCCAAGAGACCGCCTATGGCACACGGTTCGTGTTGTGACTGCGTTGCCACAGGACCAACAACCCCCAACGGATTTGCCACAAAGGTGAACAAGAAACGCGCCCAGACAAATGCAGTCCGCCACATCCTACCCTCAGAGTGCTTCAGCGAGTCAAAGGTCCTTGAACGCGCATTCACTAGCCACGCATGACGATGAGGACGAGCAAGTGGAGAGCGAGGAAGACGACGACGTCCTAGACGATCACAACGAGTACCGCGACTCGCCTAGTGGAGATCATGCCCAAGCCGACCATGATAATCGGACGTTGGGCCAGTCAACGTCGGCGGCGTCGTTCCATGGTCAAGCGGTTCACCAGCCCCTCATGCCTTCGACCTATGGCTACCCAGTGATGCCCATGCCATACCCAATGGTTGCGCCTAACTTCATGCCTTACTTCCTAACACCTCCATATCACAATCCTTATTCCCCAACGGGCGGTACTGGCCACCTTCATCCACCTCATATCAGTCAAAATTCGTATTCAACACCCACCGTACCTCCGCTTCCTCCGTCGTCTGCCGTCCCAGCCGAGTTGGAGGGCTCAGGGAATGCCCCTCCACAGTTGTCCACCGCTTCGTACGATCCACCGGATGTAAGCCTTTCATTTGAAGGCTTATGAATGTCTATTCACTTACGAATTGTGCCCTTTCCTTGTTTTGCCTGAACAGGCTGCCGATGTGGAGGGTTCGGCATCAGATGGGCCACCTCCAAACAAGCGACCCAGGCGAACCAATGCAGTCGATGAGGATGAATTGCAAAACCGCTCGATTGATGAGCTGTATATCGAACTTCCGCCGCCGCCGCCAGTTGAGGATCCTGACCCATCCGCCCCTCCGAACTCCCATCCTGGCCGGGTGCCGTATCAGAAGTTCAAATGCAAGATGTGCGATGCCAAGTTTCCAAGGAGAAATGCTGCCGTCGCACACATTAAAACGCACCTTGGGAAAAGGCGGTTTACTTGCTCGCACGAAGGATGGTGCGTATCATTTCAAAGGGGCGGCGTCCCCCGGGTCATTCGTGCTCCGGGCTGTCCGTAGCGACGTCGACCCCGTTGCCGCACATTTAGATGCATAATAATGACATCCTTTGATTATTTTAGTACCGCAGCGTTCGTTCGTGAACACGACTGTAAGCGTCACGAGCTGACCCACACCGCAACACGAAACTTCACTTGCCTTTGGTATGTGTCGTTGGCAGTAGTCCAGATCTGTCCTAGACTAAGTGTATCCTTAGCGGACGTCCTTTTGCACGGCCGGATGCACTCCGGCGACATAAGGAGAAGGGACATTGTGGCTTGACTGCAGCGAAAAACGTAGAAGCCCTGGCCCAAGATTTAGACCCCACTTGGACCGAAGGACGTCCGGAGCCGATGGGGTCTGAGGGTGCCCCTAATGCAAAGCAATCGGAGCTCACATATACCGCAGAGGATCACGCAAGTCTTCTAGACCTTACTCGTCAGCTTCACGCGGCAGCCGGAGTGCCGCAGCCCGTTCAAGCACCCACTACATTCTCTACAACCGGTTCCAGTGACCCTGGAGGGCAGGATGACGTGGACGGCGAAGCCGTGGAGGAACCTCATTCGGCAGAGCGTAATTCGAACGATGTTCGCGCTCCAAGTACTTCGTCTGCGAACAAATCTGCGAAAAGAATTTCGGGTCGGTCGAAACGACTGTTACCCGAAACAGCGCGCCTCACCCAATCGGACGCCCATACTGTCACGTCAGCCCCAGACAAGTCGGTATCGATTAATACCGCCATTCCAGACCCGACAGCACAATCCTCTTCCATCTACGACTCCGTCTTCGGTTCCTCGGCTTACCCTTCGGAACCAGTCGTTCCACCCGGAGCGTCCACCTTCTTGCCTTTCTTGCAAATGGCCCCACAGAACGCAAGTACAGCGCCCGGTAGCGTCGCACATCAACAGGGTCATACTCTAACACCCAATTCATTCGCCCCATCGTCTGGTAGTCCTTATCCATCGGACTTCATGACGGGGACAACAAGCTTTACTTACCCTTCCGAGAATGGTTACTCGGTCCCCGCATCTTCCGCGTCGGGTGTGCTCCCTGCTTCATTTCCTTTATCGAGCTCCAACACAAACACCACTCCGAGGGGCATCAGCCAGGCTTCATTTTCGACCACGATCGCACCAAATGCAGCAGGCCCGACTGGCGCGGGGACCTTCCCACGACCGGCGCTTCCCGTCTCAGGGTCAGATCCGGCGAGCCGGTATTCCCAAACAGAGGTTAACGGCACTGGTATGAGTAGCACAGCCAAAGCAGGCATGTCTCTTGTTGAGATGGCCGTCGATGCTGCTACTCGGGCGCAGCAACTGCAACAACAACGGCAAGAAAGAGAAGCTTTGGCTCGTGCCCAATCAGAGCACTACCAACCCCATCCTAACCATTTTGGGAGTATTGGCGGTGTCCAGACTGGTGGAAATAACCAAATTGACGGCATTGAGCTTGATATGAGTAAGTTCTCTTTAGAATTCTCGTTTAATCGACAGGGTCACGGCGCTAACTTGCATCCCTCTCTTCACGAAGGGGACGTCGTGGACGATCTCGACGGTACCGACGTTGCCGAGACCCCTGTAGAACAAGCAGCAAACAACTCTTTGGCGAATAGGACTGTTGGAAAGAAGAAAGTTAAACCACGCGTCCCGAAGACGGCGAATGTGCCCGCCAGAAGTGGCTTGAGGACGCGTTCCAGGGCTACGGCTGCAAGCTAAACTCCTAGACCGTTGCGAAATGGAGCTAGAGCTCCTTTCCATGCGTCTATTTTTGACTTCGGGCGTCTAGCTGGACTAATTCCTTAGGCCACACTCGTATCTTCAGCTGACTTCCGCCGACATGTATTTTGCCTGTATCATTCACCCCTTCCGCGGAACATGCATATTTTAAACAAGGATTATTGCGTTACAATTCGTGATGACAGACATCTTGCACGAACGTGGCGCCTAATAGGGGCTTGTACCCTAACACTGGACCCTTGAAACAATATCATCGGTTGGGAGGGCACTTGAACTTGACACCGTTTCACAGAACTCGTGCCCAATTTATTTTCTCTCGAGCGGGTGCGCCGTCTCGCAATTTAGACTTCCCACAGCCAGTAGCATTTACGGATACGACAAAAACCAAAAAGTTCATAGTGTTAATAGTGGAGATACACACAGGAGCGCGATATCCCAGCGCGATAATAACGAAGTTAATGAGACAACACCAAGCGACAGTGAATGAATAAAGGAATAAGAGTAAGGAGAGACGAATCGTTCAATGAGTATTATTATAGAGAAAAGGCAGAGCCGGAGTGAGTTGTAGCATAGGGAACGAAGCTGGTGGCGGCGAGGTATTGTTGAAGGACGTCGAGTGGTTGGTCACACTGAGGAAGAGAAGCTTCCAAGGATGGATGGCTATAGACGGAGGACGAGGAGATGCTACTGTGTGTACTGCTCATTTCATGGGCCTCTGGAACGGGATGCTCCGCCATGGGGATGACAGAATCCAGGTATGTTCCATGACCGCCCAGCTGGCTGAGGGGAGCAACGATTTGGGGGTAGGGTGGGGATTCCATGCGACCAGCATTAATAATGGGCGCCCCGTACGCTGCTGGAGCGCGAACAATGTCCGTCGTCGGCGAATTGAATCCGGAGGGGAGGCTCAGGCCGGGAATCCCCGGTGTGATCGGGAGGAAATCCTCGTACGGTTGGAAACGACCCATGTAGTGGCGCCGGTTATCGCCCTGCTGCCCGTCATCGATTGGGCTATCGCTCCGGGACGATCCTTGGGAAAGAGAGCGAGTGGGGGAGATGGGGGAACTACCGAGTTCGAACGCCGAGAAGGCTGAGCTTGACTTCCTGGACCCCTCTGATGCCCCATCAGTCGATAGGTTTAAGGGCGAGAGCTGAAGGGATGATGTCTGCCAGTACCGAGTAGGGATATTGCTAGCTGGTTGTAATTGGAACTGTGGAAGCGGTCCGCTGTTGAGAACTGAGCCACCAGCGAGCTGAAAGCTGTCGAGGGAAAAGGCGGAGTGTCCTTCTATTCCAGTATCGAATGGTGCATGGAGAGGGCTGGATAAGAGTCGTTGCTGTGGAGGGCGGGCTCGCTTCGCTTCTGCAGCGCGTTTGGAGTCCCAAAGGGCATTGAGCCTCTCCACCTGGCTTTCGCCCTTTGAGAACGCCCAACGCATCTTTTGCAATGCGTCGATACAGTAGTTAAACTCCTCCAGACTCTCCGGATTGCTGGCAAAATGCTCGGCTGCAAAGACGATTCCCGGCTCGACGAGGCCAGCGTCGAGCTCGAAGAACGAGGAGTCCGTGTGGTGACGCAAAATACCCAACACCCGGGCTACGCGATCACTGCACCGAGACTTTGCCATGTCGTGCAAAGCCATGAGTTCCCTCAAGCGCGCCTCGGCTGTGAAATCGGTATACGCCAGATCCATGCCACCGGTGAGTGTCGCTCCGCCAAGAGTTGAACCGTTCATGCTCTGGCGTGCAGAGTCCCGAGAGTTGAAAGGCTCCGTAATATGGCGGATCCGCTCCCATAGCTTTTCTCGGATCGTGTTGTCTGGAAGGTAAAGGGAGAAGTTAGCGTTTTGGCATAACCCAAGACACGACTAGACACCCACGAATTCCATATATGAAAATTTGCCAGCCGCTCACGAAGGTCTCCCGGAGTTCCTCTTCCAGAGAGTCGGTAAACTCCCCAGTTCCGCGAAGGGAATCGAATTCATTCCAGCTCTCCTCAAGCGCCGACCAAATTAGCTCCAAGCGTTCGTGTGTGACATCTTCCTTGCCACAAGCAGCCAGTCGCTCTGCCTTCGGCGAGGTGAGGCACTCGTTAATAAGCCTGCAGACCGCTGCGAGGTGACAAGGGAAGAATGTGAAGTCGGAGTTCAGATGGGCAGTGACAGGGCAAGCTTGAAGCGCGGCATTGTAGTTCTCCGATATGTAAGGAGGTTGGAATGAATCAGCATCGTCTTGGTCACTACGTAAAAGGTATTGTCAGACAGTTGCTTAACGACGGAACGTAAAGGGGGCCTTACAAAATGAGCTTCGTGCCGTTCAAGGCGGAGGTAATGCCTTCGTTGACGATGGCATGCCAAACAATGCGCGCTCGTGCAACCTCTTTTATGGTACCATCCACTGAGAGAGGCTTTTCGGAACGAACGTCGATGCCCGAAATCGAGTAGACTTGATGCAGGGCCGAACGGTAGAGATTCTGATCCGATTGCAAACAGAAGTTGAGCTGTGAGGGAACGAAAAAAGGCCCGAGGGAGGCTGACTTACAGCTCTGTCGGCGGATGGGAGTACTTCCGTCGTCAATGGCAGCAGAAGCAGCAAGACCCGCACTCCATCCCAGGATGTCCTTCGCGCAACCGCGTTTTTGTCTATAGCTTCAAGGATATCCTGGACGATTTCATTTGTAGCCGCTTTTCTTCTTTCTATCGTTGCGAATGGATCGTCTTCCTCCACCTTGATTACATCCTCGAAGAGGCTCGCATCGATTCCGCTCTCGTCGAACCCAAAGCTTGTCGCCCATGCCAAAAGGGTCTGCGCGATGAGCTCGCCGCATTCTCCAAGAGGCACACCTCTCTTGACGAATTTGTCGTATCGGTCGATGAACTCTGCTGGATCTAGGACCGGGACTGCCAACAGTACTCGTCAGCTTCCACGCTCGGCTAACTGGATGAAAACAAAAGCTTCTTACACTGCATCTGAAACCACTTGAAGAAATCAGATGAGAAGAACTCCATATTCAGATCCTTCTTCAGCGGTCGCGAGGTGTTTGAAGAGGAACCCGAAACCGTCCGGGCACCAGCAGCTGCTAGCCGTCGGCGAACCTCTTCCTCATTGGGTCGTTGACCGGGAGGGTATTGTCCATAGAGTGCTCTAGAGGGATATGACGGAATTAAGCCACCGTCCCCATGGAGAGAATTTGAATATCTGGCAACGTACTCGAGTTCTTGGATTTTCCGTCCTCGACGAAGGATCTTCCCAATTTTGCTCTCGTCGTCACTAAAGCAACCAATCAATAGACGTCATGCAAAACTTTGCTGGTGCCACATACACGCAAGCAAAGCCGCGTTGAGCGCACTCAGTGCAGACATCGACGTTTCCGTCTCGTCTGTCGCATCGTACCCTATCCATTCGTGTTCGCTGTCAGCGAGAACGGAATTCGCTTGGAAAGGTGTGACGTCACCAACCTGCGCTTTCTACAGGCTGCGCAAGCTGTGTTCTGCTTTCTCGGTGAGCCCCCAGGGGCTGAAGGAACGAAGGACCTCTTCGAACGAGATCCCATGGTAGGCGCTGTATCTGCGGTTCGGGTAGCGGGCATGGTAGCGGTAGTAGCGGTTCGAAAAGAGTCGAGTCGGGGAGGAGAAGTCACGTCTGTTGGTTGTGGCTGACACGGACGGTGAAGACAGCGGTTTAAAGGTAATCAGGGTCCCAGTGTGGCCAAACGTCAGCTTGGAGGCGCGGAAGCTGGTGGAGAACGAGACCCACCTGATCTATTGATGAGCGCACAAGCGATGATAGACTGCTCAAGCACGACGCGGGAGAGTATGAGGGATGGGGGATGGAGGATGTCTGTGGCTGGCTGGAGGGGTGGGTTTTAAGTACTGTTCCGCGAACAGGGTCCACGAATCGGGGAAGAAGTGGGCGTACCTGCTTTAAATGATTTATGGTAGGATAAACCAAGTTGTTTGGGGCGGGTTAGGATTTTCAAAGCTGTCCGAGGCATTTGCCATCAGGGAAGCGAGGTCCACTGCATACCGCACCAAAAGGGTCCTGATTGGCGATCCTCGAGCGCTCCCCGAACGTAAGCGCTTCTGTCGCGTATATCCCCAGGATTGGTGTTGTGGCATATTTTCGGGACACGAGGTACGAGTTATTCCGAAGAAGGCAAGGGCGTAGGAAATCTGGCCAGAAAAGGTAATTTCTGCGCACGTCGGGGCACAGCTCCGAACAAGTCCCAAAAGAGTCGGACATGATGGGCGCTTGCCCTTACCACGCTTCCGCATCAAGCCAACCCCCGATGAAGCGCGTTCCGATGCCATTATTTGTCAGCTATCTTTGCGATGTAGGCAGTGCGATTGTCGATCATGGATCCTATGCGCTGTTGCAAGGATTGTGACCTTCAGAGGAAAACCTTGAGCGTTGAGATGCTCGCAAGCCTACTGTTGATGCTGAGGTACGACCAGCTCCCCAATCCCAAATGTCGGCGGGCGAACGTCTCGCGAAAAGGGGGTGGAGAGGGTGGGAGGAGCTTTGGATAGTTGCCCGCGCCGGGAGCCGGCGGCTACTTTGTTTGGGAGCACGTGCCTCGAACGGTCGGTCCCGAAAGTATGAGCTGGATAAGGCAGTTGAGGTCGTCAGCTACGGTTGAACTCTGAAGAAGTTCGTGATTGACAAGCAGAATACAAAAGCGCCCGAATGGCGTTTCACAGCTCACTCACCCTCCCGACCATAATCGGGGGAGGAGCACCGCGCCTCCCGTGGTTCGCCCCGGATCCCTGGTCAATGACGAGATTGCACGATTTCATCGCCCCACCCACTGGCTGCGGGTTTGTGTTCGTGACATTTGATTTAGCCTGAAAGCTGGTTGTCGGATTGTGGGTTGGGTGTTCGTTTGAATATGTTTGGCGAGGTGGAGTTCGTGAGACCGCAGCACCGGCCACACAAACATCCTTCATCCCACGACCAGGTGGGCATCGCGAACACGTCCCTAGGTCGTTATCGTCATTTGCTCCTTCGAGTTTCATTGCGTCCGCGTCATCTCATCTCGAGCCCGTCAGTTAAGGTGACTCTTCGGACTTTCAGGCGTGCCGTCCAAATCGGTGTTGTCCTCCGCCGCCGAAGGGTTCCGAATACAGGTCTGTCATCCGTCCTTCTTTCAGTTCATTGGTGTCTGGTTAGATTCCGTCCTTGTGCCTGTGAATCTCTAGGGTCGCTGGTTAATTATGTGGGTTAGGCGCCTTCCGGAAGCTCCAAGTCGTCCCTCGTCCCTTGACTGCATACGGGACGCAAACCGTTGACCAGCTCGGACACCCATCGCCTTTGACGTCGCATTGTATTTCTGATTCTCATGTGGCTCCTGCGGCATCTAATCGATCCTGACGAGTCTCTGATGGTACCACAGTTTCACCACCCCGCTCGGTAATCGACGCTGGCTGAGGTGGGGGGTACCTTGTGGGGGGGAATCATGTGAGTTTTCTTGAAGTCCCACCGGTTGGCGTGAAGTCCAACAGCACCTCGCCCTAATACAGCCAGGCAACTCGAGAGAGAGAGCTGAGGGGGAAATCGCTCCCTTGGAGCTGCCCTCTGTCATTACATTCCCCCTGTTTGAGTTTGGTGGACCTCAAGCGAAAAATACAAATCCGGGCCGCGCTTCTCGATGGAACGGTATGCTAGATCTCTAACAATGAATCGAAATGGAAAGGTGAAAATATATTGTTTTTAATCACCGCAGATACGGATCGTCGATTAAATTATTCATGTCGCTCGGAACGAGTCCTCGAGCAGTCCGCCAAAGGTGGGAATGCTCCGTCGCTACTAGTAGCGTAAGCCGCTGACGTCATAGTAATAGCGATCTCTCATAGAGCTTTGTTGGGATAGTACGGGCCGAGAGGTTTGAGAAGCCCTGAAAAGCCCTGAAAAGCCGCTCAGCTACAAGAGGCCCTCCCCCGCACACAAGAGGAAGTAAATTTTGAATTTGACGCCCAAGTTGTCCTTCGAGGCAGACTTTCGAACAATAGGCCAATGGCTCGTCTTCATTTGCGCTCGGCAACGTCCTTGATCCGAAAAGGTCGAAAAACTATTCTGGGGGCCGGCTCGTTCGGGGGATTTCTGTAATTAGACGCTTCCGCTCTGGTTTACCATCCATTGCTGACCCGAGGGCATAAGACCTAGGCAAGCCATCAACGAGTCCAATAGGTGGTTGGCAATGTCTTTTCGGTAAGCTTATCGAGTGTCAAGCCCTTGATCGGTGTTGACCCCACAAAGCAGCTTTCTTTGTCAAAAGCCGCCGAAGTAAGATGCATCGACTGCATATCATTGGCGGACACGCTCGGGAACGGGACCGGTGCAAGCCGAAGCCGGCTTCCAGTTTCTGTTCAATGCATTGTTAACCCTGGACAACGCCGTATAGTGGCTGCAAGAAACCCTACGACCGGAACGATCGCATCCCGTCTTCAGTCTTTCAAGCCATTTTAAGATTATGTTGATGAAATTCAGATCGCGGACACCGCCACTTTTTGAGTTGCGAATCCAAGTTGAGGTCCATTCTCCGAGTTTCGGGTCCGGACAGCCAGTCGTTTAGGTGCACGGTAAAGACGATGAGTTGGGCATCCAAGGTTCCGAATACCGCGACCGTCGTCTAGCCCATTCCAGAGTAACACTGCTCGATGGCTTGATCCTTTGTGGAATATATATGACATGGTAGATGACGGAGATGGACAGATGTGTGGGCGAGAATTTATTACATAATTTGCGTTAGATAAGCGTGAGACGGTTTACCGAAGGTCCTGTTGTCCACGACCAGCCATGCCCCCAACCACTCAGCCTGGCTACCTTTCTTGGCGCATCTTCTCTGCCGATGTTAACAGATACCAGATAACTGGACCTGTCATACCGTTCGAAATATGGCGCTTCATCTTCCTGGATCTCTTTGCCGACCTCGATGTCGTTCGTAAATCAGCGATGGAGGCCGCCCGAAAGGCAAAGCAAGTGGCCCGCGTCCTTTCGAACCTACATGCGCGCTACCTAGTATTCCAAGGCCTTTGGGTCTGCAAGTACTGGTACGCGATTGCTCGGGACGTCTTCTTCGAAAATCTTGAAGCTGAAACCGCCCAGAGCTTGCAAGGTAAGTAGTAGAATTATTTCGTATTGGTCAATTTTTATCTAATTTTCCTCGGTCACGCTGCCAAAACATTCTTTGTGGCTACTATGCAACTGAATTGACAGGTATTCGGAAGGCTTTCATTGACAACCGTCACATGGCCGAGGCGGTTCTCAAGATCACCATGTCATTTCCGACCTTCCGCGACACAGAAAGCGATCCGAGGAGACCCCTCAAGGTCCAGGTCCCAGAAGGAATGTCCGAAGGAGATCCCGAGACCAAGGCGCTTGCCCGCCAAGTAACGATTGCGGAGAACAATCGTCAGCGATATCGTCCCTCGGACACACAGCAGCGAGTTCACTGGCAAAGATGGCAAGCTTTATGCAGCGAGATCCTGCACCGTTGCACCAGTCTCCAAGAGATCGACATTGTATTCACCTCCGACTACAGCACCCAAAACCTCACACGTAGTTCCCGAGATTACCGATCCCTGTGGGGAAGGCCGGACCTTGGGATCCAAGGGATCATGACCGCTCTTTTAGCGTGCAAAAATCTCCGTCAGCTCAACTTCGTCGATCCCTCGCCGTTGGAGGAGTATGGTCCAGGACTGCAAGGTTGGGAGAAGTTGAAGTCAGCGTCCATCACCCTTTCCTCCCACTTCACGGAGATTTCAAAGCTTCCTACAACAGCGTTCTGCCCTCCTCGAGACTTAGAAACGCTCAGGATCCTTGACTATTCGTCTGGAGACCATCATTGGCCATTAGAATCGGACATTGCAAGGTGCAAGGATCTCAAAGTCTTGCATCTGGGCCTGGTGTCGATGAAACAACGGGAGACTACCCTCGCAATCGGGTTCCTTCTCTTCTCATACCAATCATCTCTCATAGAGCTAACGCTCTCGAGACTTCCTTCTTTCCAGAGTCGTACCCAACAACATTCCTTCGCTCCGATTTTCGAGTCCTTCTCCAACGTCAATCCTTGGCAGCCACTCGTCTTCCCCCACCTTCGAAAGCTAAATCTGGACTCTGCGGAGCCAGTTAGCATTTTCACCTCCTTTGCGGCCCATGAGTTGAGGGATCTCCGTGTGCACCTTCTCACTCCGGACTCCTCCTCATCGGCACTCGCTAGCGCCCCGTTCGGAGCTAATGGAGGGAATCTGGATGCCAGAGCGGAGTACTGGAAGGCAAAGCTCAGCGCTCCGTCTCTGGGAAGGTTGAAATCACTCCGACTACACGTCGTCGATCCTTCTGAGCAACCCGCCCTTACCGCCGCTTGTCAGGCTCTCGGAGTCTCTTTCGAGCCAGAGCTTGAGACAACGCATAGGAGACACTTGTGGGCCCCCGCGCCTCCTCCCGTTGATGATTGGGATGAAATGTAGACCTGAATACAAACAAAGTGATCCGTCAACGTCCTCTCGAATGTAGCCATCATATCATGGTCTAAGTAGAACTATAGATACGAAAAAAAAAGGGATTGATGTACTGTACTTGACGCTGGATTTGCCTGACATGCCTACCCGCCCTAAAGATCGTGCTGAGGTCAACGGCTCTCGGGAATCTTGCGGAGGCGATGTTTGTTCGGGCACGATAGTAAAGGAGCGACTTTTATTTATTAAGGGAATCAAGATGCTAGGAAAGGACATCCGATTGCTGAGCGAAGCAGAACTGCTCTCGGAGGCAACTCCCTCCACTTTAATTATTGCCCTCCTCTCGTGCAGTTACGACAGTACCCATAACTTGGCGAGTTCGCTGAACCTGATGGACTGAATAATGACCCCGAATGGTGCAAATGCGACGAAACGCACATCAGTATATTGTGCGCGTATTGACGGTGCGTGGAATGTGTTCACCCAACGTCGGAAAAACAGTGCTCAGCTTCTCCAGCGCAGCCAGAAGACGTGTCAGCTGTGACTCGCATTCGGTTAAGGAGTCGGTCAAAGCTTCCATGCTCGACTGTTCGGAAACCTCCATAGACGTGGAGGATCGTGGATCCGTAGGTCCAAGCAACTGGGCTCGAACTTTGTGCATGTGCTCAAGGAGTACTTGAGCAGCCAAGCACCAGCAATACTGAGAGATGCAAAGTTTTAGAGTTTTAGCTGAATGCCTTCAAAGAGAAAGCTGTGACGTACACCAGTTGCCAGATCTGCATTCCCGTAGTTCTCGGGGCCAAAGTAGAACACCAGAGAGGCGATGTATCCCGCTGATGTAAGCCGAGCATTGTAAGCTTGTGCATCCCTAGCCGCGGTTGTGTTGTTCATCTCGAGCAAGGCGCCTAGTGTTATAGTACGCGCCATAAGGACAGCGATAGAAACCGGGTCGGATGCTGAGCTCTCCTCGGCGTCCTCGGCTGGTGCGCTCACGACAGGAATCGTAGCGGCAAAGCGGTCCGTTGCCATGTGTAATTCCTTGAGTGATGCTATGTTGCTGTCACTCGGTTCTGGAGGGTGGTGGGGGGTCAGCTGAGTTGGATGTAACTTGAACATCCACATACTACTACGATGTATATGGCCCAATCGGTTTGCTTGTTCTAGCAATGTGAGCGCCTTCAATACCATAGCGAAAGAGGAGTCTTTATGCTGTTGGGTCGTCACGTTGGGCGTGGACCGAGCCATCAAGAGATCCGGAATGGTGTCGCTTCGGGAACTTCGATGATTACCCTTAGGAAGGACGGAAGACCAGAGTCAAAAGGAGTAGTTGTACTTAGTTTGGAGTGAAGACCTCACCATATAATACCCGATGTCTCGTGGAAATACACTCGAAACCCCGTCCGGCTGCTCCGCCTGACCCGGGAGGGCGGCTACGAAACCCATCAACGTCGAAAGCAGTTTATCGCACCAATAAATCTGCCAGAATGCATTCAATCGATCACCAAGCTCCACCTCAGTCTCAGGAGGGGAGAGGAGGTATCCGATGTTTGAAGCAGAATGATCGTCTCCGATCTCTGATAGCTCATTAGAATTAATGCGATGAAGGCCGCATGATAGTGCGAATCTTGCTGTCCCACAGTGGACGTGATATCTAGTAAATGAAATATGAGCAAAGTCCCGAGAATGTGAGACGTAGACCTCTTACCCTTCAAGGTATCTCCCCCTCATGAGGAAATAGATAGTCACAAGGGAGGAACCGCGGACGAAGTCCATCAGCCTATCCGACATCGCCAAGCTCTCTGTCAGGGCCTTTTGTGCACGACCTAAGAAGAGTCCCTCATGCTCTCCGAGATACGGGGACGGTGCAAGGTCAAGTGACGTAAAATAGCAAGCCATGAGGTAGATGCCGTTGAGGTAGCACGGGTGGGGTCGAGTTGCGGGGTCATTGGATGCCATTCGGGTTTCGAAAGCGGTTTGATTGAAATAAAAGTGCACACGCCAGCAGTGAGTGATAAAAATCTTTAACCTAGAGTTAAGGACCAGTAAATGGCGGTTCAGCAACCAGAGGTGGGGAGAAAGAATGTGTAAACTCGGGAACGAACAGGTAGTCGTGCACTGCTGCGGGAACTGTCTTGTTCTCCCACCATTTCAGGCCAGACATGATTTCTTCGGGTGTGTCAATGTCGAGAGTCTGCTTAAAATCTGATCAACAGGTAAGAAGATCGTACATGATGAGAATCAGAGACTTGATAGCATATAAAGGAGGGTTCCAGCACAACAAAACGACTCACGACCACCGGGTCCAGTAATACCCGTCGCATCACGGGCACCGACCTCCTGTTGAGAGACACCAACGATAGGAGGGGAAGATGCGGCTTCTTGTCCCCGGATGAGAGTCTGAAGCTTGGTCTCGAGCTCGCCAAGGCGTTCCTGTAGGATAACTGATACCGGCCTTGTTGGCTGCCTTTCGTAACTGCAGGCCCGATTCGTACGGATGCAGCTCCAGCAGCTGGGTCGCAGGCCGTCGCACTTCTGCAAAGTGCCAACACGTGTCCGGCGACGTGCCGCATATTGGATGACGAAGAGATTGAACGCGTCGCGAATACCGATGGAACAACAGCAAGTCGCGGTCAAAGACGCAATCGGTTCCGGTTATAAGAGAGCCGTCAGGAAATTCCAGAAGAACCTGCTCCAGAGGCCTGAAATGGAATAGATTGCCTACCTGTTTCTTTCGCCGACATTCCACACACGCTTTTCCTCTCTCCAATGGAGTGGTGAGGAGCGTAGCGAGGTCGACGTTTGTATCTGAGCCCGAGACGGGATTGGTGGACATTGATAGCGATGGTGTTCAAAGAGGCTGTTACACAAGCGGAGTTGTAGGCTATTGTATGACGCTGCGCGGGATTTGTTGATGGGATGCCACTGAACGCGTAATGGCCCATTCCCTATAAAGGCCAACAAAGATTTCATTCTGCAGCGCCCTAACTACGTCGGGCGCTGATGGAGCTCGCGTCACAGTCCGTGCAGTCGGGGAGCGCAATATTCGGAATGGCAATAGCCTGAACTCGGATCATCGTGAACTTGCCCCTTATGCCATATTGGATACGCGAACCGGCTGGAGGCATACGAGTGAAACGTCTGTAGTAGCCGGCAGGAAAGAATTCAAGGGTCCAAATCTACAGACGGTCTAGTCACCGAATGTAGACAGAGCGTTGCTTACAGGCAGGTGTAGGGTTGGCCGTCGGAAGTGGTCCTTGAGGGAAAATACGGCTCGTCGCTCGCCGGGTCCGGGTCCCACCCCTGAGTGATGACGTTCGCTTGGGGAATTAAGCTCAAGAAGAGACTGCTAGTGTGTAGGTACGTGTGTTCTGAAGGCGTGTCCATTTCGAAGGAGCGAGGTCTCCGCTGTCCGGCTCGCGGACACGGATTAACCGGACACGGCCTTCGACGAGATAACTACCTTGTAATCTTGACACCATCGGGCATTGCCCGTCTCAGAGATATTCGGACATTGTAATAAGCGAAATTATTCTCCACAATGCTCGCTTCGTCGCTGAGGTCGTTGATAACGGCTCTGAAAGCATTTCACCAACCGGATTCGAACCGTGAGATGCGAGACGGACGGCATAATTATGGCCGGTTTTATCGCCTTTTTGGGAACGAGAGACAAGCATACCAGATCTTGAAGAATTCCCTTTGAATACCTTGGATCATTTCCAGTGGAATTATTTCCGCGTGTCGCCGCAATTGAACAAAAAGAATTGGTTGAAATCTCTAACTCCTTCAGGGCCCGCCACACACTCATTTCGGAGTATGAGAGGCACTCTGAGCGAAAGGTCGGCATTGTGGAGTTACTGGGGGAACTGCCTTGAATTTGACGCTCAGCTGTCAAAATGGAGTTGAGGGTCTTCGTAGGGAGGCCGTGATGGACGTTGATCTGAAGGGTCTGCACATCTAACCGCTGCGTGAGAAACCTAACCGACTCTGCCACCATGACCAGCCTTGCCTGCCTCTCACTGCATACGCATGAACTCCAGTAAGGTGCTTTGCAAATATCTCTGTGACCGAGTCATTGCCATCCCTACCGTGATTTACATGGTAGGACACTCGAATCAGGACATCCCAAGCTGTTCAGGCATACTGCGGTGGTTCGGCACCGTTGACTACCCCATAGTCCCTGGTCATGCTTCCACAGAACTACAAACTCAGCTCACTACGCCTTCGGCTCTTACAACGTCGCTTGTTTTCTAGCTGATACCATTTCATTGGTTCGGACCGCCCCGTTTGTTGACAAACGGTGGCCGACGTTCAACATTCTCCGATTAATGTCAAAAAAGGACTCGCGTTTGAAAGAGGGGATTGCCAGCTGGGAGACCGGTATCGGAAAATTGTGGACTGAGAACAGAGTTTTGCATGATTACTTTGCCATCGGTATACACAGGCGATCTGCCCGAGAGGTGCGGAATGGACCCCCCGCCTAGGAACCCCGCAAGATCCTATTGGAATGTGCCACAAGTTATTCAGGTACACGCTAGATCAATGGGATGAGACGGGCGGAGAAAAAGACAGGGCTTTGCTTCGAGATGACAACTCCAGACTTTCGATCCTGGCCCCCTTGCTTCGAAGGGAAGACAACACCAGGCGGGGATTGTGCGTGCTCTGAGTGTGGAATTTCAATACCTTTGATGACTTGGGCTCTGATTGGTTCGGCTTTGCACAAGGATCCTGAGGTCAACCGCTTGTGCGAGTTCTGTTGTGCGAGCTAGGGTTATCAAACGCGTTTGCTGCTGAAGAATACAATTTCGAAGCTTTAATTACCATTTTGGCTACTCTGGACACGCCTTGCCACCAAAAATCTTCGGGCTTCCTTTCTTCCAACGTGGGAGGCGTCCAGAGTCCCCGTCATCCCCGACCCCGGTTGGAACAAAGTTTTTGTTTTTGGCATAGCAACGATGTTACTTACGCGTCTCACAATAGTCGGTGCATCTTTGGTTTGTGGTTACTTTCATCGAAGGCGTCAGGCTTGTCGTGATGCTTAATGCTCGGCGTCGCTGCTTCGCCCGAAGTGCTGACACGCTCGAACTCAGGGATCAGGAGACTTACATAGTTTCGAAGCATCCCAGGAAAGTACTGTCGAGTAAAACAACGTATCCCGCTACCTCGGAACAGCAGACAGTGCTCGAATGTGCTGACGTGTTACTGTATTTAGGTAAATCAGTTAGTTTAGTCATGGAGAGCAAAATATGCCGAAGCTGACTAAAGGGCGAGAGACGCTGGGCGTCCGGGATTCATTCGATAAATATGCTGATAGCGAGGAAGCTACAGTGCATAGTTCATCCCGCTTGGAGGTTCAGTCATGCCAATGCCGCAAGTGTCGGAAGTCCGCTCGGTTTTGACGGCCCCACTACCACCACCGTCCGTCTTGGCGCGACGTCGTTGCTACTCAATATCCTACGCAATCTTCTTTTTTTCGACATATTATTTGATTAGACCCATCGGCGGAGTTGTGTGTTGCATCCCGGTTAGAATGACCATTTTCCGCAGCGAGAACTGCGCCGGGCGTAGTGGCCCGCTTGGATATGTAATCAAGGAGTAATCAGCGTTACATTAGGGCTTGGATGTTTGATGAATGGATATTGATGTAATGATTCTTTCAGTTATTCGTCGGCACCCTCGAAGCCATGCCGTAAAGCTCCACTTCTGGCTTTCATTAGTAGTGCTGTTACATCCTCCTAGTAGTTTGCTAATTTTCTCGTCCGCTTAGCATTGAATTTGCCATATAATGGTCTTATCCTACTTCTATAAGATGGAGGCTGGCGAGCAATCTTGAGACAGGAAGGGAGGAAGACGAGGCTCGAACGTACATATCTGTTGGTCGAACGCGCACAATATCCGAACCGGTGAGCCGGGTCAAATCTTCATATCATTATGTTAAGCTCAATGAAAACATGGTAAAGGATATCCTAGATCGTGAAAATTGAATATAAATGTTTAGAAGCCTCCAAAGTCTCCTCCTCCGCCGTCGAACCCTCCACCACCAAAATCACCGTCAAGAGCTTCACCAAGCAATAACCCACCAGCAAGACCCTAAATCAAACCGGTCACTGGTTAGAGTCTTGGCTATCAAGCAGAGATTAGAGATAGGACTTACTCCTAGCAAAGGAAGGCCTATTCCGCCCCTACCGCCCCTACTATAACCGCCCCCATATCCGCCACCGTATCCACCCCCATATCCGCCCCCGAATCCGCCCCCAAACCCAGGTCCTCGTCTCGTATAGGCTCCAGGAGGAAGTGCGTACGAGGTACCGTACTGATATCCAGCTCTTCCAAGAGGACCGTTCACGGCATAATATTGCTGACGTTGCGTCTCGTGCAAACGAGCCTGCTCCATGAGAATGCGTCGCCGTTCAAGGAACTCTTGTTCCCTCTTCTAATGACCCGCAGAAGATGTCTTAGATTAGACTCGCTTCTGTATACGTACTGGCGGGAGAGTCGTCCACTTACCCGATCCTCTTCGGCTTTTACTTTCTTCCGCTCTTCGCGCTCCTCTTTGGTTCCGATCAGGTTGTCCTTCATCTTACCCAGGAAACTCCTCTCTTGATCTTTGGCTTTAGATGGTTGAGTGGAAGGACCAGCTCCCGCAGATGAGCCCGCGGTAGCAGCGGCGGGATTCTCATCTTTGCGAATTGCAGCCTTCTCATCTTTGTGGAGCCGGCTTGGTGAACCCCCTTTGGGGCTTGGTGGAGGACGAGGACTCAAGGGAGGAAGATCGTGCTCTCTCCGATACTCCTCGTCGTCCAATGGGTGGACCCAGATACTTCGAGGTGGTGTGGCTCGGGTATCGACCTAAAGTAATTAGTACGGAATTTAAAATCAGACTAGGGTTCTACCTACACGGGGTGAGAGCGACTCACGTAGAAGTGATGAGCATTGCCAGGATCGAATTGCCTGATCCAGCCGTCTGGTAATGGCCGGCTTTCGTCTTCCATGGACATGCGATCTACATCGCTCATGGGTACCTGTAGGTCATGATTTGAATTTCGTCTGTGGTAGGGTGGCGGGGGTGCGTCTTGCTGTGTTGCGGACATTTGCAGAAAGTGGGATTTGATGAGGAGGGAAAGCCCGACGCGTTCAGATATTTAAGGTCTCGAATACCTTTGTCGGTAGGCAGTGTACGTTCGGTGTACGCGTACCCGTGTCGGTGGTGGACAAAATGACAGGAGTCGTAAAACGCTCCTCTTTTGAGGGCTTTGTGCGCGCCGCACCGCCATGACGACAACGCTTCCCACAGGTCGGAAGCTAGATAACCACAGACTGCGGCTTTTAAGAATCACGTACACGGCATGAGAACAATGCATGTCAGCAACGAAAGCAATGCGCTGACTCAGGTTTAGGATTGAAAGAGTTCTCAACCAAAGAAGGCAGAGACGAACGCAAGGGAAACGAGTCAAAAGGATCGTGTATTTTGGCTGGGGTGTGCCAACCTCCCGTGGCGTCTGAGTTTTTGTGTTTCAAGCCTTCAAGTTGACATATAAACATACTCTGCGCGATATACACCAGCAGAGCGCAACGATCACCCCCTTTGTCGGAAGATCTGTCAGCGGTCGAATGTTGATCGCACGACAGTTCCCTCCTTGGGGTTACTACTCATCTGCACATGGTCTTTTCGCAAACCAGGCGCGCGCTTAGTCTTTAGTCGGTGACCAGCTAACCACGCAAAGACCCATCAGTGACTACGGAAAGTACTTCATGCCAAGCGCTGCTAGACTTCAATCTTAAACTCTCGTGTTCTTTCTCAATCAACTCGGATTCCTGACGATGAAAGTAGCCCATGGATTGCTTCCCCGCGTCCTGATCGCATGCTTCACGCCTCACCAGGATCGGCATACATTCCTAGTCTACACATAGTACACCAGTATCGAGTATTTGTCTTTTGTTCATACACGCTCGCTCGCTTTTGACTCGTGACGTCGTTGCGATTACGACCCCGCGCCTGACCGTGCGCCTGTCCTTCTAAGTGCGTCCACATCGTATTTTACGTACCAAGCGCATAGAATGAGGTAGAATATATCGGGAGTTAGAGGCTCCTTGATATCAAGTATGCCCTAGACGATGGCCGTCAGCGATCGTTTGGCAAAGCAATCCGTATTATCGCGGGAGAGACACGTACGATGCCACGAAAGGACCAGGCTGCAAAGTCGAAGAAAGCTACTTCAACACCATCTGTTTTTCTTTTTATCTGCCAGTTATGATGCATTAGGGTATCCAGTAATGGCTGACCGAATTCGACATCCATGCTCACTTCGATGTCATCAATCCAAGTAGGCCCTTTGGTGTGGAAGACCCACAGTTTTCCCTCAAAGTCTTCTAACTCGCGGTCACTGAAGATGTAAAAGATAGTATTTAAAGAAGCGTCTGGAATAGCGCGTCGAACGGGTCTCACCAGCTGTACCAAGGTGGAATCCCGTACATCCGAGCATGTCGGCACTGCCCCGATACTTCAGTATAGCTTGACTTCTTGTTAAAGAAACCTGCATCATCATCACGTGCGAGTTAGGAC
Source organism: Tulasnella sp. 424 (assembly GCA_019633425.1). Classification (NCBI taxonomy): domain Eukaryota; kingdom Fungi; phylum Basidiomycota; class Agaricomycetes; order Cantharellales; family Tulasnellaceae; genus Tulasnella; species Tulasnella sp. 424. The sequence goes on along the minus strand of WSUB01000027.1, from coordinate 139,729 downwards.
AATGGTCATTTATTTCACATCCTGTATGATGAACGTAAGTCGGACCAACCTTCTCCGTTTATGTCGATCAGCCTCCTCGAGCCGGCAAACTGGTCATCCGGTCCGGGTCCCTCGAACAAAGCGCACGCTCCCGATTTGATTCGCTTGACATAGTAGTGTCCAGGAACCACTGCTGGATCGATTGTTCTGAACTTGTTTTTCTTCTCCTTCTCCTTCTCTTTCGAACTCCCCTGCTCCGAAGCCTGGGCTGTCGAGGGCGACGATTCGATCCTGACGTTGAGGCCTTCCGCCTTCTCGTCGGGTTCCCAGTCCCCTTTAGAATCGTAGTCCAGCTCGGGTGCTCCTAGCGCTTGGGAGGAAGGGCCGGTAGAGGGGTCGACGATCCAAAACCTCGCTCCTTTCATGAATCCATCGTGCTGGATTTGGTACCTGCGAGGAGGTATCATGCCTTCGATGGGGTTGAAGGCATCAGGAGGTAAAACCGAATACGCGGGAAGAGTTGACTCGTCAATAGGCTCTTTGATGTCACTTGCGTCTTTAGACATGGTACGAGTACTTCTAGTATGGGAAGAGGGGCGAAGTGATTTGTCATGAGTCGATTTCGAAACGACGCTCCGTTTTATGCCACCTAGCGACTTTGACTACGGCCGCAGTACCCCGGCACAGCCTCTGTACTTCTATCGATGGCTGCGCCGATAGCGCAAAGAGCGGTCCTAAGAGAGTTCAAGAAAAATCCTCGGGATGAAAGTTCAAGGTCGAAGTACTGATGACGTCTTTTCTTGGCAAACCCAGCCAAGCTCACACAGCATTGCCTCGACTTGAACCTTCCCTGAAATGTGCATCAATTGGTGCTATTTATGGAGAGACACCGAATGAAGATGTTCTTTGGTGCTTGGCCGTGCATTCCGTACTTCACCTCGATCGGGCACCTCGCTTTCGAAAGGCATCCACAACGTACTTTACATACCAGGCTGCAAATATTAGGTGTAAGTTCTCAGGCTTTAGAGCGACTTCAATCTCCAACGTGCCCTATAGACGAAACTGATATGAACGCCTAAACGTCTGCATGTCCATCGTAGCTCGGTGCACGCACTAGGACACTAAGCGAAGTCACTGCCCGGTCAAAGTAGGCAATTTGGGCCCCGTCAGAAATCCTTGTGATCTATACCACACCAAGTAAGCTTCCTACGGCAGTCGCAACGAGTAGCGTAAGAGTGGAGGAAACCTACACGATATCATCGAGATTGCTAGGCATTTTGGTATGAAGCCGATATGCAGTACCGTCGAAATCCTGAAGCGTTCGATCGCTAACGTGTACTCGTTCAATCGGCTGCCGAGTATCTCCACGAAGCAAGGCAGAGCTTACAAATTTCGCCAGCTGAGGATGGGGTCTGGTCCATCTGTACATTCTTGCCATGCAGTCGCCACCAACCTGCGTATACTTAGAGTATCTGCTTAGAATCCCTGTGTGAATAAGATGAGCAGCTGTCCGAGAAACCAACCATCAGAGAAGCTCCGAGTATTAACTTACCTTCGAATTCACCATCGATGGTTATAAGTCTCTTCGCCAAGGAACACTCATCGTCCGGGCCGGAGCCTTCAGACATGACATACTTTGCAAACTTCAATCGTTTGATATAGTAGTTGGCTGGGATGCGAGACGGGTCGATGACGTTGTATCTTTTCTTCTTTTCCTCCTCTTGATTCTTCGAGGCTCCTCGTAATCCGTGTGATGTTGTCTTAATTCAAGCGAGCTGCGCCCCGGCATCGTCGAATAAGTCATCCTTGCTGTCCGAGTCTAGACTAGGCTCTTTGCTGGTCTCCAGACTCTCTGCAAGAGGCTCCGAAACCCGATCCTGACACCCTTATGCCATCCATCGGGCTGGATGTGATACGTTCGAGAGGGTACGACCTCGGAAATGACCCAGCAACGGCTGGAGCTGCGGTACTGTCCTCCGAGCTCCCGGAGAGGCTTGTCGCAGCTCGATAGAGGTCAGGACGATCGTCGTTTCTTGGCATTGAGATAGCCTCCGGCGAGAGGGGCTTGTCCCAAAAACAAAACCATGGCGTATATGTACGTCGAGATCTTCGTGTATTGGCGTCGCCTTCTAATAGCTGCGGAGCACTGCGGCATCTGAACCGGGCTTGGGTTCTTGATTCGAACGATGCTGCATGCGTCCGCTACTTGCCACCGAGTCGTTCCAGCTTGCATGCAGACATTTCAAAACAGGTGAATTTTGCTTCTCGGCGGTATCAAGCTTGATTCAGAGAGAAGGTGTATTGAATGAAGTGGTGTTGTGCTGCCATGTGAAGAGGGAGATCTCCTTTATGCCTCTCGATTTACCTTCCTCCCGCGGTCCGATATCGAGCGCTCGGCTAGTGTCTAACCTCGTCGCACCTTCCACCAACCCACCACCGATATGTCGACAACGATTTCACCCAAGATCAATAGAAGGGCCTCGGGAAAGAAGCGTCAAAGAGCTATCTCCTCTTTACCACCTCACCAAACAGCCGAATCTCACCACAATGCGCTTCGATCGATCCGGACATTCCTCAAGGGTCGCTCGTCATACGACGTCTTCCCAGTCAGCTACCGTCTAATCGTTCTCGACAACAAACTCGAGGTAAAAAAGGCCTTGAATGCTTTGATATCAAACGGTGGGGGAACTGTCTTCTGCATAGAAATGGCTGTGGTGGGCATGACTTTAGTCTGACTTGAAATTCCCGCCATCTGCCTTTGCCATTTTCAGGGGTTGTATCTGCCCCTCTATGGGATGCCGAAAAGTCTTGTTTCGCTGGAATGTTCACTGTCGCGGACATTATTCACCTCATTCAGTACTACTATGATACATCCTCGTACAACGACGCTGCCGCCGACGTCGAGCACTTCCAGCTCGAGTCCCTGAGAGGTGCGTCGGACAAAGCTTTCACAGGCCCTTCCCCCTCTTCACCCCTGACGCTCTTCACAACGTGACAGAAATCGAACGGGCACTCAACGTCCCCCCACCACCGCTCTTATCCATCCATCCTCTGCGGCCACTATACGACGCATGCCAATACCTTCAACGGACTCACGCACGCCGTTTGCCTTTACTCGACCAAGACCAACAAACAGGCGATGAAGTCGTGTTGTCGGTCCTCACGCAGTACCGCGTCCTCAAGTTTATTGCTATCAACGTGCGTGAAGTTTTTACTTTCCGTACCCACCCCACCTTTTCTGCTTGGGCTTCTTCGTCGGCATGCTGGAGTGGGAACTGCCGAACGTTCCCAATTGGGAGCATCAGACGTGCAGGATGATGGTTGGTGTCAGAGGGTTCTCGGGACGCTTTGGCCTACAATCATCTTGCATTTTCTTGTTTAAAAAGCGGCCAGTGCTCTCGAGGGGCCCGGGCGGGAGTTATAGCCCTGCCCATTTGTGATTCCCCATCCACCTTTGCATAGAGAGCTTAAACTTCGAGCCTTCGAGCTGCCGTGCTAACGATAACCGTGTTTTACCTTTATCTCAGTGCAGAGAAATTCCTCACCTCCACCTCGGTTTGAAGGACCTCGGGATCGGGACCTACGTCTCTCCAACGGCGTCCATCGAGCACCCAGAAAATCCGTACTGGCCAATAAAAACCGCAACTCTCAACACGACCGTATTTGATGTGGTGCATATGTTTAGCAAGGACGGCATCAGTGCCGTACCGATCATTGACGAGAACGGGGTGGTCATCAACCTATATGAAACGGTGGATGTCATCGTAAGTAATCCATATAGGCCCTTTCGTACGACGGAGGCTAATTAGGCTTTTGGGACTGGGACGCTTTTCTCAGACATTGGTCCGTCTGGGCGCATATCAATCCCTCGACCTCACCATTTCTTCTGCACTTTCGCAGCGATCACCTGATTTCCCTGGGGTGATCACCTGCACGGGGACTGACTCGCTCGCCTCACTCATGCTCCTCATCAAGCAACGCCGTGTACACCGCCTCGTAGTCGTAGAGGGTGACGAAAGGATCCCACGAACAGGCACACCAGGGCGGGGCAGGTCAGAGTCGTTGGAACGCTCACCGCCCATTGGAGGACTGTCGGCGTCCGCTCCAACTTCTACCACACCCACTCATACTGGACCTCCTATTGGACTTAAACCTCTCAAAGGTCGTCTTGTGGGAATCATCACTCTGTCCGATATCTTGCGTTATTTGGTCGGCCATACAGAGCAGAGCATACTGGGTGGCGGCATTAGTTCAGAGCCATGGGACGAAGATTACGACATCACTGGGGAGAGCCCAACGACAGTTAGAGGCGGTTATGATGGAAGGCGGAGTGGCAGCGGGACTGGGCCAGACCTGCTCGGATTAAGTGGGAGTGCAAGTGGGAGCACGGGTCCGTCTGCCTTAGGAACTCCCGACTTGGGCACACCTGCGGACGAACGACCTGCCCCGATGTAATGATTTTCCGGGAAGTCCCGTTGCTTAGTCTCGTCTTCTGATATCTCGGATGGTCTCTTTTCTGTCATGTTGTATACCCTACTCGCCTAGCACCTCCTTTTGCTTTAGATCGTGCATAGATTGTCAAACACGGTTGCTTTGGAACGGACTCCTCGTTCAAAGGACTCCGCAATGTAACTTCTGAGAAGCTAGCTAGTTTTTCTAGGTTTGACCGCCCATCCGAATTGCCACTGTATAACGATGGAAAACTTTAGAGAGAATATGCCATGCTGGACTCTTAGTAACTGACTCGGATGTAAAATTTGTGCTTCAGGTTCCGGACCTCGTCCTTCGCGTTCGCTGTCCATCGGTCCACAGTTTCGGCGAAGAAACCATACTCAAGGAGGAGAGGCCGAACGGAGTCGACCATCAGCAGGAAGTTCCGTTGCATGAGCTCCGATATATATTTTTCTTTTGCTGTCACTGGAAAGCATTCGAAAACGGTGATGAGCGAATTGGATTTCCTGACTGCGTTCTACACCGTGCACGTACTGTTTGCTTTCCAGGGCCCTATCGGTGCGAAGATCCTCTCCTGCCCTACGCTTTCCCATGCTGGGCCTTGTTCAAGTAACCAGTCGTATATATTGACATAGTTCTCCACGCCAGGACCGCGCGCCTGCTCTCAAAGGGCTTAGTCTCTGGGACCATCAACGACACGAGGATGGCAGGTCACTTACTTTCATTGCGTCGCGACTAGTATGCATGACACGAGCCATCCAACTAAAGCCCTAGAAACACCGCGTGCTCCTGAGTGGTCCAGCGTTCACCCTAAGAGTTGACTATCGCTTACTGGCTCGCCTTCTGCTTTGTCCGTCACCAGCTGCTGATTTTCATCCCAGATCCGCATATCCCCATCCGCAGCCAAGTAAACTCCCCCGGGACGTAGAACTTCCACGATCTCATCCAACATTTTCCGGTAATTCACTATGCCAGTAGCCACACAGCTGACTTGCACAACGTCAAATGCATCCTTATAGTGCAGCAGACCCAAGTTTACGTCGTCACATTCGAACCGGCAGTTTGGTGGGGGCACTCTATCGCGGTGAACATCGAGTTAACTGTGTTCCTAACAGACCGAAGTTGGCAGTCTTACGTGGTGAGATTGGGCGGAGCAAGGTCCAGACCCACGACATCTGCGTGCGGGAACGATTTGGCCATGTCAATCAACCATAAACCGGAACCGGAACCAACATCCAGTATAGCTGGCTGCGGCTCAGAGTCCGCTCTTGGAGCCAGGGCACGCCGAACCTCGTCCTGTGCGAAAAACAAGCCGTTCCGCATTGCCTTGAACATTTCATATTGTATGTTTAAGCGACTGTGCTCCGGGATATCGGCTAGAGCAGCGAGCAATCAAATATGGTCAGTAATGGGTACGATCTCAGTTATCCAATAAGGTCGACCTGGGAGTCCATATGTCTGGTCGAGCCAAGTCGTTAGCGAAGCTTGAGCGGGGAGGGGGAATAAAGAAGAAGACTGGAGTCTTACCTCTGACGTATTATTGACTACCCTACCATGAAGATCCTTCAGCAGAACACTTCCATCCACCGATGAGTGATAGCTATATACGCTACGGGCAACACTAGGGGTTGGTGAAGAACCCCTGCCAAGACTTAGGTTATCCAATTCGTCGTTGATATCGGTGCAAGCTCCGTCCGAAATGTCTTCTGAAGTCTCGCCAAGCTCGTCGTCGGCGTCACTCGTATGTGATGAACTGTAGTAAGCGTCCTCGCTGGGTTGGCGGGGCTTGTGCAAACCTGTCCGTTGCGGCATCACAGCGGATATAAGCGGGCAAGACCGGAAACGAGGAGCAGAGGAGAAAAAGAAAAGAAAAAGGAGAGAGGGAGGAAAGGCTTAAAGATAAAGGCTGAAGGTTGGTCCTGAGGATCACACTTGATATACTCCTCATGTCTGGGAGGCCTGAGGTAAAGGGAACAACAGAAGGGTCATCCGCGAAAACGTGTTGCAGCAAGGCAGAGCCTGTCTCATAGCAGAACAGCGAATATCTGTTTTTAGATCCCCCAAGGCCTTGGCAATGTGAACGGCGCGGGGGTTGCCGAACGGGACGCTTCTAGCGTCTGACGCTACCGCAGCTCCAAGCGGTGGTAATGGCGGAAATGAACGGTGTTTTATTCCGGCAAATTATTAAACATGAGAAGAGATGCCGCCGGCAATGCCTTCGTCGGCCATACCAAGCAGAGCATACTTGGTGGCGGAATTAGTTCAAAACCATGGGAGGAATATTACGACGTAACAGGGGTCCGTCTGCCTTGGGAGCTCCCGACCTGGGGACACCTGCAGATGAATGCCCTCCGACGTGATGGCTCCTTAGGGAAGTCCCGTTGCTTAGTCTCGTTTTCGTCGATCCCGGATGGTCTCTTTTGTATCATGTTGTATACCCTGCTCGCCTAGCACCTCCTTCTGCCTTAGATCGCGCATAGATTGTTGAGGGTAGTTGGGGTTTGGATTGGGTGGCTCGTTTAAAGGACCCGATGTAACTTCCTGAGAAGCTAGCTAGGCTTCCTGGATTTGACCGCCCACTCGAACTGCCACTGTAGAAACCTTTAGGGAGAGTATGCCATACCGAATAGTTACTAACTCACTCGGATGTGAAATTTGTGCTTCATGCCTCGGACTTCGTCTTTCGCGTTCGTTGTCCATCGGTCTACAGTTTCGGCGAAGAAACCATACGAAAGGAGGAGAGGCCGAACGGAGTCGATCATCAGCATGAAGTTCCGTTGCATGATCTCCGATATATATTTCTCTTTTTCTGTCACTGGAAACCAGGTGAGAATGGAAATGAGCGAATTGGGTTCCTGTATCATACATGGTACACGTACTGTTCCCTTTCCATGGCCCTATCGGTGCGAAGATTCTCTCCTGCCCTACGCTTTCCCATGTTGGGCCTTGTTCAAGTAACCAGTCATATATATGGAGGTAGTCCTCTATGCCTGGACCGCGCGCCTGCCCCCAAAATTCTTAGTCTTTGGGAACACAACGACACGACCAATACAGATCACTTACTCTCATTGCGTCACGAGTAGCATGGATTAAGCGAGCCATCCAGCTAAAGCCCTGGAAACACCACATACTCCTGAGTGCCGCAGCGTTCGCCCTAACAGTTGACTGTCGCTTACCGGCTCGCCTTCTGCTCTTGTCGGCACCAGCTGCTGATTTTCATCCCAGAGTTCCATGTCCCCATCCACAGCCAAAAAAACTCCTCCAGGACGTAGGGCCTCCAAGATCTCATCCAACAGTTTCCGGTAATTCGCTATGCCTGTAGCGACACAACTGACCTGCACAACGTCAAAGGCATCCTTGTAGTGCATCAGACCCAAGTTTACGTCGTCGCATTCAAAGCGGCAGTTCGGTGGAGGCGTCCTATAATGTTGAAAATTTCGGGTTAAACGCATTCCCAACAGACCCAAGCTGGTGGTCTTACCGGCTGAGATTGGGCGGGGCAAGGTCCAGACCCACGATATCTGCGTGCGGGAACGATTTGGCCATGTCGACCATCCATAACCCGGAACCGGAGCCAACATCCAGTATAGCTGGTTGCGGCTCTGAATCCTTTCTTGGGGCAAGAGCTTGCCGAACTTCGTCCTGTGCAAAAAACAACCCGTTCCGCATTGTCTTGAGCATTTCATGTTGAATGTCTAAGCGACTATGCTCCGGAACATCGGCTAGAGCGGCGAGAAAATTAATTAATAGTGCGGTTAATTATGGGTGTGATCGCAATTATTCGATGAGCCCGACCTGGGAGCCCATATGTCTAGTCGGACCAAGTCATTAGCAAAGACAAGGGGAACCAAGAAAAGGTCTGGAATCTCACCTCTGTCGTATTATTGAATATCCTTCCGTGAACGTCCTTCAGCAGAACACTTCCATCCACCGATGAGTGATAGCTATATAGGCTACGAGCAACACTAGGGGTTGGTGAAGTACCCCTGCCGAGACTTAGGCTATCCAGTTCGTCGTTGATGTCGGTACACGCTCCGTCCGACATGTCTTCTGAAGTCTCGCCAAGCTCGTCGTCGGCGTCACTCGTATGTGATGAACTGTAGTAAACGTCCTCGCTGGGTTGTTGGCGTGTATGCGAACGTCTCCATTCCGCCATCAACGCGTATATAGGCGGTCTCGGACCAGAAGACAGGAGCGCAGGGGAAAATGGAAAGAGAGAGAGAGAGGGCGGAAATAAAGGTTCGACGATAAAAGACTAAAGGTTAGCCCTGAGGACCACAGCTGATATACTCCTCATGCCTGAGAGGCCTGAGGCAAACGGACCTCGAACCCGGGTCACAGAGGAAGGGTCGGAAATCCGCTAAAACGTGTTGCAGAAAGATAAAGTCTGCTGCACCCTGTTGAACAGGGTCACGCGCTCGAGCTCTGTTTTTAGAATCCTCGCCTAGGATCTTGGCAAATGGGAACACTGCGCTGTTTGCCGAACAACTGTTATCAAATGAGGCCACGCAGCAACGAGGTAGAATGATGACGGAAATGAGCGGTGTTTTATATTTGAAATTTATTGCGAAGAAATCTGTGAAGAACGAGAAGAGATGCCGCCGGCAATGCCTTCTTGTACGACGAGCCTCGCACTTGCCACACAACCTTCCAGTAGTGGAATGCCCTCGAATGCATACGAACCGCATGCCCATATCTGAGGTCGTTCGGTTCCTCCGTCCGCTCGAGAGTTTGGTCGCGCGATCGATGCACCTTGGAGGGGACCCAATGCTTTCCGCTTTCTCTGTTTCAAGCCGAGCCAACTCCAACATGGTGCCGACTTGGTGACGTCAGAGCCCGTTTCTGCCGCATCGCAAAAGAGGTCCCGGAGGGCGAGTTTGGATGAGACGGTGAGGATGGCTCGCTCCATCCAGGCGACGGATAGGATGGAAGAAGGGCAAGGCGGGAAAAGTGGGTTCGTGGTTTGGTAGATTGTTTGGGTCGAGGTCGCAGCCGAAGGAGAGGGGGACACGACGTGCGTGGCCATCGCAAAGTTTGGTGGCACGCATATCGAGTTCGTCGTCAGCGGGGACCTTGATTCCGAGGAAATGAAGTTGAGAATTCGTCGATCTGAAGCGTTCGGAGGTGAAAGGGAACTATCGGTATGGTTGACCTAAGAGTTTATCGGCTGCTTAGCTCAGGGCGGATAATTATTCTGAGCGGAATCCTTACAACAACGTTCTTCCGGTATTCAAAGTTACTCAGGCACCGGATGAGATTGCGTATTGGACGAGCTGACGGCTCTGAGGTGATGGATTCCGCGTAGGTCTTGAGGATCGGGATTGCTTGATTGGCTTGGGTGGCGATGATGACGTGAGAAAACCCATGGATAGCTTCACCATTGACCGGGTTTCCTTCACATGATCGCGTAAAGTGGACCGATGCCTGGGTGGGATTAGAGGGGTCAGGGGTGATGGATGTGATCGTCGAAGAAAGGTGAATGTGATGTGGATCGAGCGGGGCTGCAAGACGAGCAACGACGTCTTGTACTCCTTGCAAGGCAACATAGTTTGGAGTGAAAAGTCCAAGGTAGATGTAGTCTGAGTGATAGTCATTCATGTCAACACGACCACGAAAAGGGAAAGAACGGCCCGACATACCGAGTACTTCTTCAACAGGCATAGTCCAGACATCCTCCATTGTGGCTGTACAGACACAACTGAATAATGGAACGACCACCTCCCCAATAAAACGCCTCCAGCTGTCATCCAACCCTAGCTTACGTGAAATCCAACTCTTCGGTGTCGTCCGCCTCATCCATTCATCAAGGCGCTCGGTCTGAGAAGGCGCCCATATTCTATGAGGAATAGAAAGGAAGAGGAGGCGGAGGTAGTTGATGAGCAGGAAGAACGTCGAGATGACGAAAGTAGCGAGTTGAGCTAAGAGCGGCAAAGTGTTGCGAACGCATCCAGGGTTCGACGGCGTTATCGGTCTTGATACACCTTTCAAGCCACTTCGACCGTTGTACAACAACGTGGTCGTCAGCTGAGGCCGCTCCATCGTCGTCGTCGTCGTCGACTCTGCCTTGGTTGGGGTTCGTATGGTGGAGAAGGAGTAGGTAAAATGGGCCGGGCGAAAAACAACACCAATTTCGCGGTAGAGTTTAACCAGGTTGGAGTAGTACGCTGTAAAGCACTTGTCAGCTGCAATATAACAGGGATACCAGGGATCTCGGGTATTGCGCGGCACCCAAGATGCCCGGCTCACCTTCTTGGAACGACCGCATTGGTACGTCGACTCGAGCGACTTTTCCGTCCTTTACGGGGACGGATATAGAGGCTGAGTCCATTCCGAGAGTGGCTGCCTGATGTGACGTAATGGTGGTCAACGTACGCCCACTAGGGAGTGGTTGGGCGGACGTTGCGACGTTCCGCAAAAACTGAGGGGCACACCTTCTCGAACAAATGGACTTCAAATAAAGCTCCCTCTCCTCGTTGAAGACGTTTCTGATTTTCTTTACATAGATAGTAAGCAGCACTGAGACCAGCTAGGCCGCTACCAATGATGGCGACTTTCACAGGCGATACTGTTGGGGATTTCATCGTATCGTCCCCAACCATTTCTTCGCTTGGCGTTCGATAGATATAGATAGACGGTTATATGTTTGTAAGCGAGAGATATAGTTGATGTGAATAATAGTGAAAATGCTGTTTGATGTACGAGATGTGGTATATGGTTATAAGCTGGTGGACGCTGACGAAAGAAAAAGACCGAAATTAGGCAAGGGAATTTGGCGACGTTGGCGTTGATTGGCCAATTTCCACGCGCCACCGGATACAACAAAGCCGGATTTAGCCTCCACCCACGATCGAACGATTTTAAGCTTGGCACTCGAGGGTCCACACGTGCACCCTGTCTTGATCGAAATAGGAAGTCGAGATGTCAGCAGCTTCGACCGTGACGTCGGCGCTCCGAATAACCAAATTTCTTCGAAAGATTATATAAGCAAAATCCGAAGCCGACCATACCGCAATGTAAACTACAAGCTATACAAAGTACCGTTGCAAATTAAATACCTCCAGGATCCTGTAAGGTGGGAAGAGTCGACCGTGTTGGGCTCTAATATCTTATTTTGTTCTCTTCCCCCACGAAACGTGTCGCGATGCTCCCCCGTTCCAATCGTTCACGCGCCTTGCTGCAACCAAACTCATCGTCGATTTCTGTGTCCCAACGAACCCTGCGGCACGAGAATGAATGACGATATCCAGTAAAGATGGGTACCTAGAGCGCGCGAAGAGTGCCGTGCTGTTAGTTCCACCTCTGGTTGAACGTCATCGTCTAGCTCTCACCATAAACCATGATTTTGGACCGTCCCCATCGCGTCATGATCAACGTAATTCCATCCAAGCTCCCGTACGTCCTTCCAGAACTCAGGATCATCTTCGTCGCTCGAGACCAACACCTCTTTGACCGTCCCTCGTAGTGACGCCGGACCATACTCCTGACGGAGTTCTTCTTGGACTTCTTTCACCTTCTCACCATAGGTGGATAAGGGGGCAAAACAATCTTGGATAGCTGCTCCTCTACACCTGTCAAACCGGGTTGGTGATAAGAAATGGTTGGTCGCAGTGGATTAAACGAGGAGAGGGCTTACCAGTTCTTGAAGTCCGTCCGACGGATGTGAACGGCGATGTACTTCAAAACGTCCCATTCGGGATTCCAGAACGTTAGGGTCAGCGATTTCCCCTTCGCGAGACTGCAAGGTGTCTACGAGACATACCAAGGGAATCTCATCTCTTCCGAAAACCTTCTTCAAGTAACTCGAGGCGAGGTCATCTAACTTTGGGTTGAATCTCGCTTCCGTTCCAACAAGGTTCCACGCCGGAGCATGTCTTTCCTCCCACTCAAAAGTGTCTTTCGACCCCACAAAGTACAGATTGTCGAAACATGCCAATTGTTCGTCTGGAGGGTGGAATTGGTCTTTAAGGCGCGGAATGAACGACGTATGGTTCTTCGCTGATGGTGCCGCGAGGGCTTCGGCTCGGCCCGCGGGCTGTAGGATACTGGCTAGACCAGAGAAGGAGACATGTGTATCAGGTGGATACTTTGGCTGAAGTTTAGCGAAGAAAGGAACGGGCGTGTAGATGATTTCTGTAATTGCAGCGGAGGCAGGTGCAAGAGGACCAAAAGATCAGCCCCTGAAGCCATAGTTATGTGAGTTACTTTGGGTCTCTCACCGAGATTGAGGAACCCCGGAGTTGAGGCCGGGGTTGGGCGATTATTCTTGTCAAACGCCTGTTGCGCTCCCCAGCAGCCGAGCACCTCTTTGTCCACTCCTTCCATATCAGAGGCACGAGAGTCAAAGGCGTCGTTGTATTTAGCTTTCTTTATATCCGACCACTCGAGGAGGGGCCAATTGAGCGCATCGCGGAGCCGGGGCAAGTCGTATACGTCGCTGAATTGGATGACCGGCACGCCATGGCCGATGTGACTGGCGGAAGGAATGAACGGTGGAAGGATTGGAATGCGGTGGGACATGTATGCCAAGAAGATGAGGTTGATCTACATGGCCCGGAAGTTGTTAATAGGGGAGCTTCGCTTCAACGCTGTTCGCGACGAGGACATACGTAGACCATGAATTCGTTTGCTAGAACATAAACACGCATCAGACGAAGGGTACGCGCTGCAAAAGGGCAGGATCAGACGAAGCTTACTCATTCCCGCAAAGTTCCATGCTGTGATGTACTTGACGTCGTCTCTGAGGTTTTCTGGAAAATCGCGCATTTTGTTAGCCAAACCAATAACCAGACAAAAGGGAAAGCCGCATGGATACCTCTAAATCTACCCGCGGCTGGTCCCTTGACATACCGCCGCGAATCCAGCACAGACGAGTCGAACGCCGGAATCCCAGTCTGGGCAGTCTGCAGTCCTGAGGCTGCGATGGCAGGGTCGTAATAGACGCGTTGGGAGCCGTGTGGCGAGATGAAAGTAAAGGCGCAGATGGTAATCGTGCAGGCTGCGACAATGTACTTGATACTGTCGAGTAAGAAGCGCCGTCCTGTCCATGTCTGACGAAAAGGGAGTGCTTGAACTCCTTGCATCATGAGCCCGTAAATTTGATTGGTTCCACCTTGTTACACGTCGTGAAAGAGGTTAAGAGATGCTTCGGAGGGAAAAGGGAGGGAGATGGAGAGTGCCAGCGATGGCCCAAGCTGAAATTTAGCTGACAGCCAGTTCATGATGGAATGTCTTCTCATGATCAAGCTTGCCACCTGGTTCAGGATTCACACACCAAGGGGAGCTCGTGGACGGTATATCCAAAACGTTTGTCCGCGCCAAGCGAGTAGTACCTGGACTCCACCCAACGGTGCATTTCGGATACACCACCTCACGTCTCTCGCAGTTCCTGTTACATAACCGAGAAATTTCGTATGCAAAGTAGCCTACTATATCAGGAATAAAAATACAAAGTATCCTGTCTCAGAGCGGGAAGGACGGCGGGGTAAGGGGTGCTAACCGCCCAACGCTTCAATATAACCTGCGGAAAAACCGGCACGAAGGATCATGCCGTGTCACACTGTGTTACCGCGTTAAGGCACTAGTTAACAAACAAAGCGTTGTCACGCGTCGAATCGACTCTGTCACACCGCTCGCCTTTCCAGCGATATTTCGCTGTTTTAATCCGCCATCAAGTGAACCTACCGCCGCTTTCTTCGATGCTTAGCCGTCTCGTACGTTTTACGCTTTGTTTCAGAAATGTACACTCATTATCTGGGAGGGAGGGCATGAAGTGCGCACTTACACCCCTCCTCGCGCAAAATATTTACCGCCGCCGGTTTGGCAATTTTCTACGTTTCAGCATGCAAATACCACCATTCTATCTGTATATTATGAAATTTTATCGGGTTTTGCTTTTTAAGTGTCTTGAACGAGGTCAAGAGACGCGTTGAAAAGAAAAGGAAAGGGAGACGGGAGGAGGATGGAGAGTGCAAACGGTGGCAGGGGCCGAAAGCTGACAGTCCAAGTTGTGACAGTCATCATCTGGATCAGGAGTAACAAGACCTCTTACCTAATGTTTTTATTTAGCCAATCGCTGTCAGCGTTCAAGCCAAGCCGAACGATGCCGAGACCGGCGCTTAGTCTCTCTCATTCCGTCTTTGTTCTTTTCCTTATGTAATGTTTGTTTTCGTCTCTGGACCAACGTATCGTTTGTAACATCTCCGTTCTGTTGGTTATATCTTCATATGTCCGATCTCGTTTATTTCCTCTTATACCGACTCTTGCATGTACGGGATACCTCAATCAATTGCCGCGTCGCTGAGGTATGCCCCTTTCTTTCCTGCCTTCTCACACCTTTTCTGACTCGTTCCCTGTCTCGGAGTATTCTATTCTGATAGGTGCTTATCTAATACACATTAGTCGATTGCCGCATCGCCGAGCATTCTATTCTGACAATCGGTCATATGATTGCATTTCCTTTCCTAAGTCTGAGCGGACACCCAGCAGATTGATTTTGCCATGCTCGAGGCATTTAGAATGTATTTGATGGCATCATACCCTAATACTTAACCTAGAGCGCTATTTTTCTGAGCCGCCGGCTAGGCTAATTGACATTGTTTGGTGTAACTTGTTCTCCCTCGTTTCGGACATTTCGGCAACAGGGTGCCGGCCGTTTCGTTCCCAGATCCCGAGGACTCACATCCCACCCTCAGTCCGCTATTTATAAATCCACATCCGAGTGAACACCGAGATCAGTTCTGGAGAACTCGGACGATGATGTGTATAGTGTACACTGCTTGGCCGGCTCGTTGTACTTAGGCACAAACGGCCACCCCAAACGAGGGACTTCAGTGGCGATGTAAACGGCAACAGACTGAACACTGAACTTTCGGCGACATCCTCGGAATCTGTGTGGCATATATGCTGAATGCGAGGACAAGGGAAAACCCACGCTTTAAGTGTGTAGCTGAGATGATACTGATCTGGGAAGTCGGACTTCCACGTGCGGTGTGCTCGATAACGCGGCATGAAGCCCCGCGCATAGCCATGTCGGTTTCTTGTCACCTCTCTCGTTTCTCTTCCACCATCCATCCCCCGACTGCTACTCCCCCGGCTCGTATATACTACGCAGCCTCCATCTCAGAGGCGCTGGTAGCTCTTCATAGGCACCCGTGAACAAGGGCGTCTTTTCTCTTTGTTTTTTTAACGATACCTTTCGGCCCATTTGTGGCCGACGACCAACCGTCGTTTGGACATGCGAACCATGAATGTCTCGTTGACTCTTCCTCTCTCCCTATGGCTCGTCTTCTTATTCATGAACAGGCTAAGCAATGCCGCAGCACCTACGGTACGTCAAGCATGAAATCCAGTGCCACTAGCGGGGGGAACTAACCAACGAAACAAACTTGCTCGGTTCCCGCCCAGACTTCGGCAGTGTGCCAAGATGGATTTGGGTGGATGAGCAACTCGAGAGCCCAATCCCCATGTCTGGTCGCTGCCTACTTAGAAGGAGCCTGCGGTACCGGTTGTGCGTGCTGTTCTTTCTTTGATCGGGAAAGCCGGCGGGAAATAGCTCATAAAGGTCATATGGTCCAGATTGGAATATTCCTGCACTCCCCTCAGGCAACAGCTATGACGGCCCCAACGCGAACCAGACGAATCTCTGTTTATGGTACGTTCTCTATCTCTCATACGAGGGCTACGTCGTCTCTGACTTTCCCGTCTTTCTCTCAAGTTCGAGCGTCGTGTACACTGCCGTCAGCGCCTGTGGATCTTGTCAGGGAGAGGCTTGGATAACGTTCGTATCGCCCATCAAGCTCCTCATCTCTATGGAGCTATCGTTGACAATTTTCACTATACGTTTTGTAGATGGCCTGTCTGGAAATTGGAGTGCGACCCCACCATTATCACTGTTGCCAAGTACGCCACGCCACCCCCCTCCTCACCTCCAATCCGCGCGACTGACGTGATTATTCTCTCATTATCCGCTTAGTTACAAGTTTGACATACCTCCGGTACGGCGCCCTTCATCCCCAATAAGCCCGCGTAGTTTGACTAAGCGCCCATCGGCGTGAATTTACAGGGGACCGCAATACCACGATGGATGTACCAAGATCCGACTCAACAATCCGGCGTTTCGTTCAATAATACTTTGGCATACTCAGTCGCTTCTCAAGGTATGCTGTCTACCGATGTCTCATTGGAAGAGTTCGACTGAGGACGGCGACGGTGATAGGCCTCCCCGATGTGACAAGCTCCTCCAATTCGGCTGTTACCTCCGGAAATACGTCGGCACCAACAGCGGCCTCTTCATCCGGCGGAGGCAACTCCGCCAACATTGGTGCCATTGTCGGAGGAGTCATCGGAGGAATTGGCGTGTTGACTGCGATGGCTATCATTGGATGGTGGTTCATACGCCGGAGGCATAGCACTCGCTCAAGTCAAGCGCCGTCAAAACAATACATTGCCAAGTGGTCAAAGGAAGTCCCGGCCGGACAGGCACCAAGTCGAGGGGGTGGGACGTCGTACGGTTCCGATAGCATCATGGGCGATTCCTCAAAGGAGAGGGAAATGATGACAAGCCCGGCGTCAACGTTGCCTACCACCTATCTTTATGGAACAGATGGACACCTGCCATATGCAAAAAGCAAACCCCGGAACCGCTCGTTTGAAACCACGCAGCCTCAACAACCAGTGGCGTACTACCCTGCGTCTCCTCCGTCGTCGTATCCCGCGAAACGAGCGCGAGATCAAGGCCACAAGAAGGATCACTCCGGATCAAGCAGCTTTTCAAGGAAGTTGATGGGCATTCCTTCAACCGCGGATAACATTACGCCGTTCTATTTGCCACCAGTCGAAACGACGGTGACAAGTGACCCGGAACTGTCCACCAGCCCGTCGAGGAGTGATGGTCGCGAATCAATTTCCTACAGCGTTGAGCAACCTTCGAGCCGTTCTCGCTCCACGAGACCTAGTCGCAAGCGCAAAGCCCCTGTCCTAGCTGAACCTCTTCCTTCAAAAATCGAGTATTTCCAATCCAGGCCGCCACCGCTCGCAAACAACAGTGCCACCAACGTTACTAACGCAGCATCGACTATACCGTATGGACGAACCTCAACGGAAGGGAACCGGAGTCGTAGCAGCTTTACAGGTTCCCGTGCTGGGTTTTACAACCCTGACGACCCATCTACATACCCGACGGCAACGGATACGTACGGACGAGCCCCATCTTCCCGACGAACATCTGCCGACCAACTACCCGGGCCCGCTCCGATTTCTCCACCTATTTGGCCCGATGCGGCATCGGAAAAGGCAGCGTTAGCAAATAGGGACTATACTCCCCAAACGATGCCCACTCCAGGTCACAGTGGTTACGCTTATTCCACAGGTCATCAATCAAGAACCATGCCAACCCCGCCAATTCCCCAGATGTCACCATATGGAAACCGATCTGTGGACTCCCCTTCTCAGAGCCCCCCACCATCTCAACCACTCATGGGCGCGAGTCTTGGGTTAGCCAACAGTGTGCACACGATTCAGGGATTCGATGATCCGGAGCTGGAGCAAGAACAGCCTTTGCGGGCTGCGCCATCAGGTCCTGTGCCACAGCATCAACGACAGGAGTCTTCTGAAACGGAGAGCGCTGGTGCAGGGAATGGCTTCTTTAGCTCGTTTGGAAGGAGAGTCCGACCTGGTGGAAGGAGTAACGAAAGCAATAACAGTCAGGCTCCGCCGGCTGCGAGTCGACAGTTCTCGATCCACATACGAAACTCCCAAGTAGGCCCAGACGAATTTAACCCATATCGGACTTCGTAAATACGAAAATCATGTTAGTTTGTATTTCTTTTCGCATTTTCTCCATTGTTTGGAGGAACACGTCTTCCCCTTCTCTCCTCCCCCCCGCTTTTTCCCTTTGGAAGTCTTTGCTCCGATTTTCACGACTGTTTACGATCACGGTCGCTATTTTCTTGTTCCCATTTTTCTTACTACTTCATACTGCATACATTTGGGGCATCTTTTGGATAGTGGACGGTTACGTGTTGTACAATTAGTTTATTCTTCTTGGCGAGTGCCTCTTTTTTCTATTACAATAAGACTGGTTCTTTCCGGACACCGCTTTGCGTAACCCATGTGCTTCGGAAGGGCTGCCTAGGACATGGAAACCTCCGAAGTCGCCGCCTTATAGAGCGCTGTCGCTTTGCCGACCGCTTGTTGCTATTTGGAGGCTGACGTAATACGGTCGTGGCGCTCACCACTTCCACGTCGCGCAAGCCCATAAAACAACACGAACTGTTCACAAGCTATGGCATCGCCTTTCGAAATGACTCCGATATCAACAGGTAACAAATACTCTGTCATCCTGCCAACATACCAAGAACGGAAGAATCTGCCGATTATTGTTTGGCTCATCGCAAAGACGTTTACCGAAAAGTGAGGTCCCGAGTCCGTTGGCTTCTCAACCAGAGACTGACGATGGAACGGGCACTCATTAGCGAACTTGACTGGGAAATTATCATTGTTGATGACGCGTCACCCGATGGAACTCAAGAGGTGGCGAAGCAGTTGATTGGTGTGTATGGGGAGGACCGGATAGTGCGTGCCTTTTCTCTAAAATTGTCGTGTTTTTCACGCTGAATATGGTTTTGCGCGCAGTTACTAAAACCAAGAGCAGGCAAGCTTGGTCTTGGGTAAGTTCCAATCGTTTGTCGTGTCGCATGCACCTCATCCCTTGCCACCCTTCCAGGACGGCCTACATCCACGGTCTCAACTTCTGCACTGGAAACTTCGTCATCATTATGGATGCCGACTTTTCACACCACGTAAGCCTCGATGAGAGTTCGCCATTTGCACACGTGTCTAATGCTCGGTCCTTCATTCTTTCAGCCGAAGTTCATCCCAGAATTTATCAGGTAATGCTTTTTTTTTCGCCCCAACGGACCCAAGCATAGTCTCCTCCAGCTAACAGATGGTGATATATTTTTAGGCTCCAGCAGCAGTATAATCTCGACATCGTGACAGGAACTCGGTACCGCAGCACCACGACGCCCCAGATCCGTGGACGCGGGGACGTTACCCCCGGTGGTGTCTACGGTTGGGACCTCAAGCGGAAGGTCATCAGCCGTGGAGCAAACTTCTTTGCCGACACAGTACTAAGCCCCGGTGTTAGCGACTTGACTGGTAGCTTCAGGTTGGTGTCGTCGTTCCACTATAGTCCCCACTCGGGACCTGCTGAATGCTCAACGTCAACCTATTTCCACTAGGTTATACCGCCGCGAAGTCCTCCGAAACGTCATCTCGCAGGTTCAATCGAAAGGCTACGTTTTCCAGATGGAAATGATGGCCCGAGCGCGTGCGATGGGGTACACGGTTGGCGAAGTGCCGATTACCTTTGTGGACAGGATCTACGGTGATAGTAAGCTTGGATCAGATGAAATTGTTGGTTTTGCAAAAGGTGTTTGGGCTCTGTTTACTAGCATATAGTGCCCGTCAGACTTTCCTGTTTTCCTGTTCTTTCATCACTATTTATTGTTCCAGGAGGAAATGTAGCAAAGGCGACTGGGTGACACTTGAGAGACTGTCGTGTGATGATTTTTTGCCTCGATCATGCCTATTCCGCTCGCATCGCTCTTTGCCGCTCAGGTTCGACCAAACGGTATCAGGAGTGAACGGAGTTAAGAGGTGGCTGCTCCGCGAGTTGCTGAGTGAAACAGGGGCAGTGTCTCATCATACATCGGCCCCGCATTGATCTGTCAATCTTGGACACCCAAAATGGATCTGTCGATGAACACTTGCCTTTGGACCTCAAACATGTACCTTGTCTCTTCCTAAATTTGGAACGGCTCGGTAAGCGATAACACCATCTTCAAGTTCCGGCGATCTACCGTCCCGGCGGCTCTGGTGGCTTTCTTGGATGTCTCGTAAACCCATCAAGTCTAACCGGGCGACAAAGTCACACTTGCCCAAAAGCGTGCGGTCAGAACTTCCCTTTCCGAATGGCCTTGTGTCAGATTTGCCGAAATTTAGAAGGTGATGCCCGCAAATCTAGATGACGCCGAACCCCGGGGTGCAGCCTCAGTTTGCCTCGACCTTTGTCCATAACCTCAACGGGCCTGCTCCGATGCAAGCCACAGAACGTTTGCGATATCGGCTAGGCTGACCAACGAATGCTCTACCAGAGTATAAATCTCCCCATCGTTCTCCAGTTTTCACCCTCTATCATCAGCTCCTAAACCCACCTCAACGAACCTTTTCTCCTCTTGCTCTTGTCTCCCATCCACCATGGACAACAGTAGCCAAAAACCCGATTCTTCCTCTCCGTCTTCCTCTCAGCCCTCCCCTCAGCCGTCCTTTTCCTTCGCGACATCGCAAGCATCATCTTCGTCTACATCTTCATCCCAAACGCTCTACGGAAGCTCCTATGTACCCGGTCCTGAAGAGTTGAAAACCATCGCTGCTTTGAAAAAGGTGACTTTCAGGACTGGCTATATCTTTGCTAAGCAAGCTGACTGACTGGATTCGACGCATCGCCCTAGCTATAATCACCTTCTGATTCTTCGTTCCCTCAAAATCCGGCCCTCTTCTCATCCCTTATTCAACTACTGGTCGCATATGCCTCCCATCATCATTCCATGGTTATCGAGCTTCAGAGGCCCAACTCATTCCTCGTACTATATTTAACCTATCTCAGCTTCGTCATCCGCGGCTTCGTTTTACTTGATTTTCCCAGTGCCCGGCTCTGTATAGTAGCTCGTGGCTTGAGTTGAATGTTAACCCTCTCCAAGTCATAAATATTATACCTGCGATAAGAACACACGAATTACTTAAAAGGGTCGAAATTCATTCATTATCGATTATCCGGTGCGCTCTGATTACAGCTTGAATTCACGGCCTGGCTCCAGGCCCTCAGCTCCACTCTCCGTCGCAAGGCGTAAGCTCTCTATCGGCGGCTCCGCAAAGGACCCACGGAGGGGGGTCACGCTCGCCTTCCTGTAATGCAAAGCCCAGCCATCCGAGCCATGGGGAAGGGTTTCCAGCGGAGGGTTAACCAAAGCGTCAAGCTGTGGCTCGAAATGGAAAACCAGAGCATTTGGTGTCTCAGGGAGTTCCGAATCCGATGATGACTTGATCGAGCTGGTAGGCTCGGGGGGTGCATCCGGACCAGCTTCCGCCGTTGCTTCGAATTTTTTCCCGACCTCTTTCTGCTTGAAGAGCTGTTGATGCACCATGAGGTCAGAACCAACCCTGGCATGCGTCACAGGGTACGTACTTGACCATAATTGTTTCTCCATACGCGGGTCCAAAGCACCTCAAGTCCTCCAGGCTGCAACAGCTCGTTGACGATGGGGATGTTCACTTGGAAGCGGGGATCGGATCGTTTCAACCACGGCTCATATGGAACCACCACACAGGATACGTACCGTTATACAGATCAACTTCACCATTTCTAATGCCTTCATCGTCTTTTCCCCAACCCTCCCACAGCTTCTGAACGATCTTTGCTGCTAAAGCGTTCGCAGAGTCCACAAGCCCCTCTTGCGGAACACCACGGAAGTTACCCTGCGCAGCATCGGAAAGCCTAGTCTCAGATATAGCATGGAGCCACGACAATCACTTACGAAACTCAATGCTATGGCTCTTTTTCTGGCGAGACAAGCGGACAAAGCAGCCCCGACGGTCCCCGAGGATAGTACAAATGAAGCTAAACAGGAAGCATCCTCAGGTCATTCGAGCCAAGTCGGACATCCTAATCTAACTGCTCAGCTCACAGGAGGCGTTGCGGCCATAGTTTGGTCCGGAGACAACCAGGTCAATTTGACCCGGGTAAAGATTATGGAGGGCAATGTTCGTGCATGTGGCTGGAGTCTGTTCAGCGTCAACTAACACTCCAACAAAGAATGGAAATAGGGAAATAGTGCTGACCCCGTCGAGCAGTATCCACTCCCCAACTTCTCCCTCCTTGAGGGGTCTCGAAAATTCAGAGGTTTCCCCTTTACCGTCTAGTACCAACAGGACCAGTCATATTGTATTACAAGCCTATGAAAACAATCCGACGCCTTACCAGGAGCTTTCGGATAGTAATATACGCCTTGAATAGGGAACGGATCAGAGAAAGTCGCTTCATGCGTCGTGATATTCTTGCGCGCACCTTTAATAATGTCCTTGATTTGATAAGCTTTCCCCTATGCCGCACCGGAACCTCGTCAATAGGACCGTCGTTTACGGGTCAGAGATAGCAGCCTACTATCCAGCTCTTCTGAGATGATGGGATGACGACTTTAACGTCCCAACCTTTTTTCATAGTTGTAGGAAGCGGGGAGTTGAGAAGGTGGCTTCTTACATCCGACTTACAAAGTCTGGGACTCACCCAGCGTTCGCGTCAGTACCATGTACAAGCCAAAGACGTTTGGCGAATCCTTTCCCGGAGGCCCATCGTCATTCTGGGTTCCGGGCGTTAGAGTAGGTTCTCCAGTTTTTAGAGGGACTCACTGAAATCAAGACTCGAGGAGGTTTTGAGCTGGCAGACATATCTCTATCGGGACCCTTTAACGCCTTGAAAGGTTTAGCAAGCTTAGAGAAAGTGAATTTTCAGGTAGGCGTGCACTGGCGGGAACTCGACTCTGAGTCGATTGAGGTGAGGTCAGATGTAAATTGGTGTATGTAGCGGATTGCGATCGAATGATTCCGCGGTTGGGAAGCACTTTGCACAAGGCGTCATCTATCGAGATCAAAGCTTGCGAAACGCCTGCGGATATACAGTTTAACTGGCCCGCGTGCCTTGTTCAGCGGGCTGACCGACTGAATTCGACACCTCGGGCTAGCTCTAATCACCTGGTTCTTCGTTCCCTCAGAATCCGGCGGTCTTCTCATCCTCACCCAACTACCGGTCGCAGATGCCTCCCATCGTCGTTCTACGGCTACTCAGCTTCAGAGGCTTGTTTCATTCCTCATAATATATTTAACCTATCTCAGCTTAATCATCCGCGGCTTCGCTTCACTTGATCTTCCCGGTGCCCGGCAGTAACTCGTGACTTGAACCGTACAATCGCTAAAGGGATAAATGCCTGCGATAATATCACACAAATTAAAGGGGTAGGAGGTTCATGTATTATCAATTATCCGGTGCGGTCTGATCACAGCTTGAATTCACGACCTTGCTGCAGGCCCTCCACTCCACTCTCCGTTGCAAGGCATAAACTCTCTAGCAGCGGTTCCGCAAAGGACGCACGTAGGGGCGTTACGCTCGCCTTCCTGTGATACAAAGCCCAGCCGTCCGAGCCATGAGGAAGGGATTCCAGCGGAGGGTTAACCAGAGCGTCGATCTGTGGTGCGAATCGGAAAACCAAAGCGCTTGATGTCTCAGGGGGCCCTGATTCCGATGGCGATGTCTTGATCGAGGTCGGAGGCTCGGGGGGTGCATCCGGACCAGCTTCTCGTATTGCTTCGGTTTTCTTTCCTTCATCCTTTTGTTTGAAGAGCTGGTACCGGTGCCGCACCATGAGCTCAGAGTCAGCCCTGGCATACGTCACAGAAGACGTACTTGACCATAATTGTTTCTCCATATACGTGTCCAATGTATCTCGAGTCCTCCAGGCTGCCGCAGTTCGTTGACAATGGGGATGTTGACTTGGAGTGCGGATCGGATCGTTTCAACGATGGCTCCTGTGGAACCAGCACCCAGGATACGCACCGTTATACAGATCAACTTCACCATTCCGAATGCCTTCATCGTCCTTTCCCCAACCCTCCCAGAGCTTCTGAATGATCTTTACTCCTAAAGCGTTCGCATATTCCCCAAGCCCGGCTTGCGGAACGTCGCGGAAGTTGCCCTGCGCCGCACCCCAAGCCTAGTCACGATATGGCACGGAACCGTAACAATTAATAATTCACTTACGAAACTCAATGCTATAGCTCTTTTTTTCGAAAGACACGCGGACAAAGCTGCTCCGATGGTGCCAGAGGATAGTGTGAACGCGGCTAAATGGGAAACACCCTCAGGTCATTTCACGTCGGGCATCCGAATATACCTGCCCAACTCACAGGAGCTGTTGCGACCATAGTTTGGTCCGGATATAACCAAGTCAATTTGATCCGGGTAAAGATTATGGAGGGCGATGTTCGTGCATGTGGCTGGAGTCTATTCAGTCTCGGTTTAGCTAACTATAACGATCTCGTCAAAGAACGAGAATAGGGACTTGGTGCTTACTCCGTCAAGCAGCACCCACTCTCCAACTTCTCCTTCCTTGAGCGGCCTCGAAAATTCGGAGGTTTCCCCTTTACCGTCTACCAACAGGACCAGTCATGTTGCATTACACGCCTATGGAAACAACCGGACGCCTTACCAGGGGCTCTAGGATAGTAATATCTGCCTTGAATAAGGAAAGGATTAGAGAAAGCTGTTTCATACGTCGCGATCTTCTTGGGCGCACCTTTAATAATGTCCTTGATCTGGTAGGCTTTCCCCTATGCCACACCGGAACCTCGTCAACAGGACCGCCATTTTCGAGTCAGAGTGAGAACCTACTATCCAGCTCTTCTGAGATGATGGAATCACGACTTTAACGTCCCAACCTTTTACATAGTCATAGGAATTCGGGAGTTGTAAGGATTGCTTTTCTCGCATCAGGACCTAACAAATATCGAACTCACCCAGCGTTTGCGTTAGTACCATGTACAAGCCAAAGATGTATGGTGACTCCTTTCCCGGAGGCCCATCATCATTCTAGGCTTCGGGCGTTAGAATAGGTTCTCCAGTTTTTAGATGGACTCACCGAAATCAAGACTCGAGGAGGCATTGAACTGGCAGACATTTCAATCTCGGGGTCGCTTTAAAGCTTTGAAAAAGGGAGCAGGCTTAGAAAGAGTGAGTCTTCAAATGGGTGCGTATTGGATAAGAGTCAACCGCGAATCGCTTGAGATGAGATCCCACGTAAATTGGCGTGATGCCGCGGACTGCAATCGAATGATTCCACGATTGGGAAGCACTTGGCACAACAAAGCATCATAGACTCTGCCGCAGATCGTCGACTGGAGCAGCGAGAAGCCTGCCTTATATAAATCACCCTGAGATGCGGATACTTGTGAGATTTACAAGCACGTCTAAATGAATCTGGCAGCCATGAACGCTGGGTCGTTTTAGGATGGGGATACGAGTCTGATCGGAAGGAAAGGCCAGACGTTCGAAGACAAGAAATATAAACACTATCGCTCTTCTTCCGGAACTACTGAGTAGCCTCTCGAATTTGAAGTCGCCATGGTTGGGCTTGAATGTCGATCAAGGTCAAAGAGTGGTGATGCAGGAGGCACGGGCCTAGCCGGGAAGAACATCTATAGAGCGGGATCAGCTCTTGCGGGTCAGAAATTGCTACAGATATGGAATCTAATTGGCACACGTGCCTCGCGCCAACGCGTTCCCGATCTCGGTGCGTTGCTAAAGCTGTAACCTGCCCGTTCCATCCGCCGTCGAACTGCTGCTGCTAGCAAGAGGCCCACGACGACGATCACGAATAGCGTCACGACAATCTGGTCTCTGGGGAAATATCGTTCTGTTGGAAGAGACATGAGCGGGAACGCGCTGGCATGGGTATTTTTCTCACTCACGGAAACAACGACCCTCGACATCTCCTTCTTTGCCTGTTCCGGTATCGGGATTAGTACCGCCAATTTCAGCCCCAACGCATATAGGCAATTTTTGGTCCAAACACCACTGTTTCGTGCAAGTGAGGCATGGCTTCTCCGGGTTTGTTGGCTTGTAAATCGGCAAGATGGTGTAGTTCGTACCAAAACAGATGCCTATAGGAGAGCACACGTTAACCATGCG
The DNA here is from genome assembly GCA_019633425.1 of Tulasnella sp. 424. Taxonomy (NCBI): domain Eukaryota; kingdom Fungi; phylum Basidiomycota; class Agaricomycetes; order Cantharellales; family Tulasnellaceae; genus Tulasnella; species Tulasnella sp. 424. The sequence goes on along the minus strand of WSUB01000027.1, from coordinate 113,502 downwards.
TGTATTTGAAGTTTACTGACGAAGTGGCCTGGTGGGCTCACATTTACAAAGGTAGACCCCTTCCCAATACGGGTTGGTGAGGCCAGCATTTACAGGTTGTACAGACTATCAATAAATAAAATTGAGTTGAGCTCGACACATCTCATCTGATATAGTAAGGATGGACGATTCCGTGGTCTTGAAGGCAAACGAATGGTGCTTGAACGGCCAGCGGTCGATCATTCGACACCAAGACGCCCTCAGTTGCCAAGACTCGGAAGCATATTCAAGACTCACCCAAGGTGTAATTGCGACTAGGATAGTCAGCGCCCACAGCAGAACTGAGCTGGATATAGAGAATGCTACATTTCTTCGCGAAGTCATTGGAAACCGACTGCCGGGTCGTCGTTCGCGCTGGATGCTTGACGCAGCCCAAACACAAATCTCCACGTGAGAAGTAGCTATTCTCGGGTCCGAAGTGTCCAAGAATCGGGGGCGCGAGCCAACCGCCCTTCAGGAGTTCGAAACGTCTTACAAGCGGCACATAGGAGAGCCAAGAAGATCACAAAAGAGATAACATTAATGCAGAATGTCTGATGGTTGTGCAAGACTGGCGTATAAAACTGCGGTGGCGTATTCTACTCCTCTCCCACCCATCTATCGGCGAATTCGCCAATGAACGGAAGGTGGTATCGTTCCAGAGAGCCTTGGTTTGCATCATGGTAGGCTCGGTATCTGGAGAAACAGTCATTTCAGTTTGGGGACAAGACAGGGGCCAATGGTCCGGTCAACTCACGCCATGAAGAGGATCGAGCCCACGATGACCAAGGTGAGCAATGTCAAGAAGAAGCCCGGGAAGTGTATGAGGCCCAGGAATAGTCGAAGAAGAATGAGTGGCGTTGTCAACAGGGCAGATTGATAACCTGTGGGGGGGCACGCAAGATGTTAGCCTCCCGGCGTGCGGTTACTGCGCCGCAAGGAGCACGTACTGTGGAACCGAATGTAGTCGGAGTGAGTCTCCAGTATGAGGAATATGAGAGCTAGAGCGTCGCAGAGAGCATTCAGCAACTGTCTGGAGAAAGCATTATCGCATCCAACATACCCGTTATTGGACCACCGAGATACGCTGTCGCAGCGATGACGTCCACCCTCCAGCCGAACCTCGTCTCCCATTCGTTCGTCTGAATTTCCTGCACTTCCGCATCATATCCAAATCCTCCTGAGCCGCCACTTCCTGCAGAGTTTCCCCAGTCTGGGATTCCGCCCGCTTGGTACGACGTCGAGGCGTAGCCACTGGGTCCGCTATTCGGGGAGACGAAGTTGGAGGATTGGTGAGCCGGCATTGACGGCCGAGTGGGTGTGGTTGACATCGGGCTGGAGTGGTCTGGGGGAGCAGAGTACGCTGATGCCTTTGCAAAGTTGCTGTAAGAGGTTGATTGCATCTCGGTCTGGAAAAGGCGGGATGAAAGCGAGTTCCCAGAACAACGGGGATTAGTCCTACCGTTATCTCCGTTAATGCACTCCCGCGGTTCGGTGCTTGGTTTGCTCGCATTGACGCGAGTGGCTTTCGACGTGCTCAGGGAATCAACAGTTTTGCGAGTCCCTCCGTTAACCCCTTCCATAGTCGAGATTGCAACTTCCAGGCCAGGCGTTCCACTTCAAGACTTGACACCCTCACTTACGCCTTGCCCATCATGGTGTGCACACTCTGATCCTTCACCCACTTGCTTTCGGCTGACATGTCTGCTTCACCAGTCGGAAGGAACAGTCACTCTACGATCGCGCAAATACATGAACAACCGGTTGCTTCAGCGCCGACAATTCGTCCTCGATGTGATCCACCCTGCGAAGGCCAATGTGCCCAAAGCTGAGCTCAAGGAGAAGCTCGCAGAAAAGTTCAAGACCGATAAGGACCGTGTCGCCGTTTTCGGTTTCCGGACCCATTTCGGTGGTGGACGAAGCACTGGATTCGCTCTCATTTACGACAACGAGGAGGCTCAGAAGCGGTTCGAGCCCAAGTACCGGCTGATAAGAGTACGAGAGACTTTCTAAATATCCGTTGGCTGTTGATTCCCTGACTGTCGTATCGTCGTCATTTCCAATTCTAGGACGGGCTGGCAAAGAAGGTGGAGCGACCAACGAGGAAGCTGCGCAAGGAGAGGAAGAATCGTCAAAAGAAGGTTCGTTGTCGTGACCGTTGCGAGCTCTTCCGACCGCGACTAATTCCATCGCCGTCCTCCAGTTCCGCGGTACCGCCAAGGTCAAGGCAGCCGAACCACCAAAGAAGGGAAAGTAAACGTCTGCTTCACCCTTATTTGGTCTTTGGTCCTCCGTTTATATTTGCAGAGTGCACTTGCATCCTCTTCTATCGCATCTGTATTGTCATCCTTTGTTGCTGTATGTGCCATCTCCTTATCGGTGCTATGCCAAGTCCCCTCCGTGCTTGAGGTTGCCGTGACCCTCGCTCAAGGGCGATCAAACAACACAAGACATGCAAGGCATCGATGCGCGCCGAGAGCCCAAACGGCCTTGTTACTACCTCAAGGCGGTTGCTTAAGTCACCCAGTTATGGTCCAACTTTTATCGCCACCCGGATTAAAACTCCCCATTGATCAGGTCTTACTTCTGGCCATTCTCTAATTTTGAGTATTACTACTAAAAGAGTTTGACATGGTATCGTATGAGAAAATGCGGGGCAGGATTCACAAATCCATCAACAGTCTGGCCGTCACGCTGGGTGCGTCGTATGTAGGAGAAATCTACAGGATATACCGTAAATGGGAAACAAAGAATCAGAGAATTTTAATGCCTGCAGTGATGGAATCGGAGCTCTACGCGTCCTTTTACCATTTCCACCTTGGGACAGTCCCTTCCTATTGCGACAGGCGACGGACCTTTCCTCAAGATATTTAATTCCACCTTCTCCAAATGAGGCCGGATATCAACCAATCGTTCCACTTCTCGGATGCTCGCCTCAAGCAGGCAAAGCTCCCTGAGGTCAGGGCTATATTTCGGAGCCCCTGTTGCACTGCATATTTCCAAGAACCATGACATTCGAATCGGCCGCGGGCCAAGGTACTCGATGTGTGTGCTTGATCCGAGAGCGGCGAAGGAGCGAAGCTTTGGAGCGGCGGAGAGGATCCTTCGAAGCAAGAGATCGGCGCTTTGGCCGTCTGCGGAGCTTAGATAGAAGAATTCGAAGTCCGTCCACTTAATACGTTGTAATTCCGGTAAGACGAAAGGTGGGACCCCGTCATTGACTTCGGCATACGGGTTGCCTGATATGCGAAGTTCTTCGAGGACCGGAAGATCCCATCTGCCCAAGAACTCCCAAGGTCGAGAGTGGGAGGATGCGAGGGAGAGGAGACGTAGTCGACGCATAACCCTAGGTTCAATGGAGATAGGCATTATGACCCCAGAGATCGAGAGGACCTCCAATGTATTTTGGGCGAAGTCATAATGAACGCCGTTCTTATTTTCCCGGATAATATTTTCGTACTGGGCCCCCTCCTCCTCATCGTTAGGTCGAAATAGGACGGCTTGTTCGTGACACTCCAATTCTACGAGGCTCGGCGCGTGACAAAATACCGAACCCCAGGTTGTCCGAGCGACTCCCAGCTCCTCAACGGACAAGGCCAGCAGCCGGGGAATGGGCGTATGGAACAGCGGCCGGAATGTCCTCGGCTCATAGCGTGCTTGGGGGTATGTGATCCCCGGCATCCGAGCGATAACAAGGCGCTCCCAGCGAGTTGATGTCGGGAGGAAGAAGGGATATATCAAGGCCATCGGGATGTGGCTCACCACGATGCCAATCTGGAGAGGTAGCTGCCCACTATTGGCGATTTGCTTCTTAATCCACTCCGCCCACTCTAGTTTCCGATCCTCTGTTTCATCTCGTCTCGGTCTAACCAACCAGAGGTCGGTCCAGAGGTTAGGGCTGCTCTGGACGATGCGATTGAACTGTTGACAGACTAGCATCACTTGCAGCAGTCTGTGACTGCTATCTAATTCGTTTGTCCTGGATATTTCTGGGTCGATGTAGAGGGAGTGGAAAACATTTCCAAGGAGCTCTGGAGGTAGAGAGCGGATGCCAGTGCGTCCGAAGGATATTGAAAGTGCCATTGGTCCTCTTTTGGGACATGTCAAATAGTGGTCACTTTGCATAAAACAATATTAATTTACCTTTGGGAGTCCTGGAATGTTGCTATTTTTGGACCAAGGGGGCGGGAGTCGGTTGTGGATGAAGCCACAGTACTTGTGCAAGGGGGGCAAACAATGCCAATTACATGCACCAGGCACTCCTTTGGTTCACTCGACCACCGACACTCGAAGAGAAATGAACTCGACCGCATCAATTCCTCCTGGTGCCGGTTAATGGTTTATCCTAATCTAGTGCTATCCCAGACCCGGTAATTTCTACGGGACCTCTCGTTCTAATTTGCGCACTGGGACCGCCGGCGACTCACGAGTCCGAAGCATGTGCGATGGTTTTTTTGACGTAATGGCGACCAATTGGCAACAGGGAAGTTGTTCGGACCGAGGCAATGAGGTTCAAAGCGGATATCGAGGCGTGCGATTCAGCAACGGGGGGAGAGCTGGTGTACGGACCTGGCTGCAGGGAAGAACGCAGCAGGACGACAAAGGCGCTTCTTTGTCGGCAGCCAAGGACGCCCCCGCCGCCCCTCTTATTACTTTACCCCTTGCTCACCTTTTGTCTCACCGTGCCTCAAACTTCAACTTTCCTTTCTCTCTCTCCTTCGTGCAGTGGTACTTTAGTGCCAAGGTTCTAACGCTGGTTTTTCGTTAGCGCTTCCCTCACATCCTTTCCCCCTTCTATCCTTTCCCCCTTCTATCCTTCCTTTCATAATAATGCCTTCTTCCCAACTTTCATTTTTCCGGTCTTTTTTCCTTGCGCTGGTCGCAGCTTCTTTCTTGGTCGTTGGATGCAATGCCGCACCAGCACCGGAAACCGCTGAGGATACTCCGGTAGCGTTGAACGGAATCAATGCGCAGCGACTTGCCGCCGGGTTGAACCCCGCTACGCCCAAAAACTTGGTAGCACCAAGAAGTACGTATCCGACACGCAAGTATCGCCATTCAGTTCTAGACTCACTGAACCCGGTTATTGCTGAACACAGAAGTCGAGACGCGTGATCAGCGTCGTTCAGCCACACCTCTCCCTTGCGAAGATGGTAACAGGTCCGCTTTAAATTTGAAGCGATCTGCAGGCCAAACGTGAGGCTTCAACCAGGTTCCCAGTTTTTCCGCTTTTGCTGACAACGCTACCGTTGCTGCAGACATTCCGGGATTATTTGCGTCCACTACCCTGGCAACGACACCCTCGTTGGATATGTGTCTCGTTCCTTCACGTCTGATGGTTATTACACCATATCCCGAGACCCTGACATGGCGTTGGAGGTGTCTTTCAAGGCGGATCACTTCAGACATTTCGATTTCAGGATCTCGGTGAGTGGTGACGACCTTCGAGCGGGACCGACAGACACTGAACGTTCGATCTATGTAGACTCCCCAAGACGACGAACTCCCTTTCCTCGGCGCAATCACGTCTTCGACTTCGTCCTACAACGTGACGGCTTCTTCTCTTGGTGCCAATCGAGCTCGTCTCGGGTTCACTTCACGCAGTGCGTATCTTCCCCGCATCTTAAGGCAGTCTCCAGCGTAGTTCTCACCCTTACTTTCCATCCTCAGCCCCAATAATGTCTCCCCCAGCTCCAGTACCCCACGTATCATCATCCTCCAGTGAACAAATCCCTATCGGTGAATCACATTCGTTCCGGGCCTACGAATCCGCCATCTGGAATTTCGACTTCTCCACCGCTCAACTCCAGCCGACCTGGGTAAACCCTGACGGCAAAGCTGTGGAGAAGGCTATGGCGGTGCATGAGCGTGGTCAGGGGACGTTTGCCGTCACCGCCGATGGTGCCAATGTTGAGGGTGATGATGAGGCTGTTGCGGTGGTTAGTAAACCCCGTTCGTCTTTCACGGGACACGACGAATCTGACGCCTGGCTCCTTTGGACACCAGAACTTTTATTTTGAGCCGAGTGCATAAAAATTCCTTCCGCCTAGCCCACCGTATTCCTTCGAGTCTGCACCACCATTCACATCCCCGGGCCGGATTGCCCGTTTTCTAGCCGCAACTAATAGCATAGCCAGTCACTAACAAATTAACCCATTCATTTGCATTTTATATTACCATACGCATAATAACACACTCTTCTTACTTTTATCGAGTTTTCCGTAGGGCTGTGTTGGCCAACACCTCATGGTTGATGGGCCGACGGAGTCTCGCGATACGAAGAGTCTCATCTGCTTTTCCTTCTGCATTGCATTAACTGGTAAATAAGATGCATTTATGAGTAGACGCGTGGGCGCGTAAACACGTCGAGATTGGTCTATATGCTGTCTAGCTGCCATCAATCGCGACCACTGGCGTCTCCATCTCGCCGAGCTTTCCTCGGCCTTTCGGTCAATCATTAACCTGGAGCGCATCTAATATTGCCTCCAATTTGGGGTTTCCGCCCAACCGTGCCACCTCGTCCCTCGCTTGCCGGTCGAGCTTGTCCAACACACCGCGTGTATATTCAAAGGACGCCGTGCGGTCGCGCATATAATTGACTGCGTAGCGCTTCATGGTGGGTGTTGAGGGTCGTTTAGCGAGGACGTCTATTAAAATTGAAAAGGAGGAGAGAGAGAGGATCGGTTAGAGCGTGGGGCGGAGGGGAACGCTCGAGTAGACGCACTGAGAACCTGGCGGTTAGATGAGTTGGCGTGGATTGAATGGATGATCGGGAAGGAGAATTTGCCCTCAGTTAGGTCTTCACAGTACCCTTTGTTATCGGTATACTATATAAGGAGAACCAAAATGCCCGTGTCAGTACCTAAATGGATGGTGTGGCAGAAGAGGAAACATGTCAGGACCTCGTTTGATTGCAAGTTCATGTAGTCATCCCGAATTTGGAAGTACACTCCAATGAGGTTTACGAGTGGGACGTAGTCTCTGTGAAGACGTGAAGTCAATTGCACGTGGCATCGCTAATACAGAGGCCATAACTCACACATCCGACGCGCTCTTGGCCATCATCAGCTTGATGGCTAACCGGAACAACCCGCCAGTCTCTGGAGAAATGCAAGGGTCACAAAGGGGCCGAGAAATAAAGAGCGAATTAGGCGATCTGGAATGAACTCATAACGAAGCTGGGCACCTCCTCACTGTTGTTGACCATTGCGATGTATTGCTCCTCTGTCGGACAAGTGAGGGTATCTCGCCAGAACAAGTCCAGACCTTGTCCTCGGTGAAGGTTCATGAGTTCCTCTGTCCACAATGAAATGAAATGAAAAATGCGGTCCAATCAGAATGCTAAGGTTTGACGAGTGAAAAGAACGTGTGGGGGTCACGAACCAGTGACCATTCGATCGAGTTCCACTTTCGGCGGGATACCTCCGCTTTGCCGATCAAGTTCTCGAAGCTTGAATAATTCTTGGTATGCGAGGAAATACACATAATTGGCACTGTTTATGGTTTGTGGAACACCGTAGATCTTGTGGGCAACTGCGGCCGGTGTCAAGAGCGCAGCTGAGTTACGAACAACTGAGAGCTAAGTGGGGAACGGTCGGCCTACCCGGGATGCCGCGTCGCAGCTGACTGCCATCTTCCACGTCATCTATTCTAATCATAGGATATTGTCCGTGAGCTATAATGAACACAAGTGGAGCGTCTAATTTGCGCTGCGGGCTTACAGTAAGCTTGCATTATGGAGCATTCCAACCACTCTGGCGATGACAGCCAGTGTGTCTTCTGGAATGTTCAGCCACAGGTTGAAGGCCTCGATCAACTTTCCCCGGATGTCCTTCCCGGGCACGCCCATAATATACGTGTGTGGTTCAACAAGAGTCTTTCCGTTCCTGGAAATGTGAGGACTCGGCCCGTTCGATACAAGTCGGTGGAACGTTCTCTCACCCTCTCATCGGCCGAGCTCCAATCTGGGGGTGCTGATAGCTTTGAAAGAAAGTCGTCGTAATAACTGGCAGACATGATAGGTGTTCGTAGGAGGATCGGTGTGGTTTATGCAAGTGAGCTGTTTAAAATGGAGACGAACCGCTATTGTGAATCATCAGGGGGATTAGGAGTCGCGTGCGAATTGTTGCGGCTTATGTTATGAGACGAATTGCCACCTGCTTCGAGAAAAAAAGAAAACACGGGTATTGTAATCATTCAGGGCCTCCCCCCAAAAAAACACTCAAACGTGTACTGCGTCATCGGTACTGCGCGCCTGTCCTTACTTGGCGCCCGATCATTCTTAGCGGACGGCAAAAGCGGCAAAGGTCAATTGGTTCAACGCCGAGGCCTCGGATGGGCCGGAGATCACGGGAATGGGGATCGTTGCCGCTGTCGTCGTCGGTGTCAAGGGATTATTGAGGGGCACCGAGATGATGGGCGAAATGAGGCGAGATGATGAGCGGGAGTTCCATATTCAGTGTTGTGAGAGCATTCTGCGGCCACGATTGTGTGGGAGGCCCTTAACACCCTTTGGTCATCAGAGTCCTCTTAGAATTTGTCCAGTACAAACACCCCCCGCTCCCCCCTCCTCCGTTCTTCATTAGACTGACACCCCATCCACCACCTCAACCCCCACTACACACATACCCTTGTGTCTGGTCTCTATAACACACAGCGACAGCCAAACTCTCTCATCTTTCTTTCAACCACACCCCCCCATCAATGTCCGTCGCATCATGGATCCAATGGCATGACATCCGCCGACCCCAACCAATGCAAGTCGACATGGACAACGGCATCACAGTCAGAGAAGAGGACCCAAACGATAGAAACTTTTCCTATCTTCGGGACCACGGCGACGACGACCACCAAGGTGCCAACAGCGAAATCGACGAGGACAAACCAATCTTCACCGGAAACGCCAAACCAAGTTTAGGCCGGAGTGGTTCCGTCGGCAATTCATGGGGCATCACCAGCGTTGGACGTGGCTTCGACTGGAAATGGAAACCAAAAGCGGCAGATACCGACGAGGAGACTGACGATAAAAGGAGCAGCACCAAGTCACTGGAAATCGCGTCTCCGACCAACGACGTGCACCGAGACGATGATAAGCATGACGCCTCCTCTTCAGCCGAGTCCGATCACATCCAAGACCCTTCCCGAGACAGCTTGGATAGCCAAGCAACCACGGCCGACGACAGCACTTTAGCTAGTCTAAATCTTTCCCAGTCCCAAGCTCCGAACCAAGACAAGTATGGGGAAGGAATAACCTCTCCTGGCCACCCCGCGCATATCGGCCCTTCCCCCGGCGCGCACCCGCAACACGCTGCAACGTCCATCAGGATCTCCCCTCTCACACCTCTTTCCACCATCTCTTCCCCTCCCCAACCATCTTCTCCTACTGCAACCACCGCCATGACTTCTCCCAGACCCGTCATCGCAGGCCGCTCTCAAAGCATGTACGTCCTGCCAACAGGCGCGCCGTATTACCCTGAGGCGGAGCCTGCCTCGGGCACCGCGTCGCCAAACCTCTCCTCAAGCAACTTGGCCCAGCAACAGCGTCTCAAGGCTTGGTCAAGACCCGTTTCGCCTTCGCGCTCGCCTACTATGCCGAGGCTCACGACTTCGCCTTCGGCACCGTCCTTGAACCGTTTGACGATGTCAAATCTCTTTTCGTCAACGATGACTCCACTCATCGTCACCGGTGGCGCTCTGACGACGCCCAATACGCCCAGATCCCCCCGTTTGAATCGCTCAAGGTGGGTGCCTGTGTCTCTATTTTTATTTCCTGTTTCGTGGCAACACACTTTTTAGCCTCCTTTCTTTTTCCTGTCTCTGCACGTGACAAGACCGCCGAGTCTGCTGAGAGGGGGGTGTCGTGCCGTTGCGGGCTGGGCGAGTTTCATTCATTCTGTAACTGACCCAACCATTACTCTCTCTCTCTTCCCATCGTGACCTAGGGCATCCCAAAAGCGCGTGAGTTTGATTGCGGGCCGGGAAGTCACAGGACTCAATCTCCTCGGCACGGACGGAGAACCAATCGACCCCGAGGGCGAGGACAGCTGGCTCATGTTTGGAAAAGGAAGGCAGGGTTCTCCCGACGCTGACTCGAATGAGGATATCATGTCCGCTAGTCCGGTGGATGAAAGAGATCCCGAGGCTGCGCGCGGGAGGTTTGGGAGGTTCGGGGCGGGGGCGATCGACTCTGCCTTTGCGCACGCGTCGGTGGACTCGAGATCACTGCACACGAGATCGAGACCTGCTACACCACCACCTGAAGCCGCGCCCGCGGACGAAGTGGATTATCATATGGGTCGGGCGGGACAGATCAGGGGCGTCGGGGCATTCAACAACTCCCTGCTGCTGGATAACCAAAGCCCTCCTACTCCTTTACGCCTAGCATCGTTCGTTGGAGGAGCAAAGCCGACCATATTGATGCCGGATGAATCGCTCGACCAATTATCTCCCCTCCCGGGATTGTCAAGGCGGTCGAGCATGAAGTCGAATATCGGCCTCATGAACGTGGCTACTCAAGAGGATATCAGCATCCCGCAAGAGGAGGAAGACGTCCCTGCGACAGCGTTCTATCCCTCGTTGGACATCCCGCATCCAGAATGGTCGTTGCAGAGACTGTCCAGCTCGTGGTCCCTTTCGTCATCGTCCCACCAGCACCGCCATACCAGCACCTCCAGATCCATTAGGAGTAAGAGGGAATCAACCACGTCTCCAGCCCGCTCTCCTTCCTCCGACCCAGCGAGGGGCGATGAGATTCTGACGATGATGAGGAGAATGAAGTCCTCTCAGTCTATCAAGCGGATGTCGAGCGAGAGTGGCAGACGAGGTGGTTTCCTTGGTGGGCGGACGATCGATGACTATGTGATCAGCGAGGAGGCTGGAAGGGGTGCATATGGCCTTGTGAAGCGGGGGAGGGAAAGAAAGAGGCCAATCATTGGTATGGACGATAATGATCAGGAGGTAATTCTAGAGGACGTCAAGCCTAATGAGACCGTTGGGGTGAGTGGTGCCCAGTATGCGAATGGTACCTTGGTATGATGGTTGACGTCGTGGTAACATTCATCCAGCCACCGCTAATCATCAAGCAAATCATCAAGTCCCGCATTCTGGCCGATTGCTGGAAGAAGCATCCCATTCACGGCACCATCCCCATCGAGATCTACGTCATGTCTGCCGTTTCGGGTACCAGCTACGTCTTGCCAAAACCTCGAGCTTGGGATCCCAGGCGGTTCGAGAACGAAGATGAAGATGACGCCAAGACTGCAGCCAACGGCGCTGAGTCGGGCGTTTCGAGTGCGACTGTTACTCCGAGCCTTCATACCCCCACGCAGACCGGCAGCGATGTCAAGATCCAGATTACGTCCACGAATTCTACCGACACCAAGAACGCCACTGTCCATGACGATGAGGAGATCACGGAGCTTGACTTGTGGCGATGGAGAGAAGGGGAACTCGTCAAGGGCCATCCGAATATCTGCCCACTCGAGGACTTTTTCGAGGATGCGAGCTATTATTACCTTGTTCTGCCCGCCACGAAGCCCAGTTTCCCGAAGATGCCCAAAGGAATGGAATATACGGTTGACATTGGGGATAGGAAGACCCCTAACGATCTGTTCGACTTGGGTGAGTGCGCATAGTGACGATGGAATGGCGTTTTCTAGTTGTTCACCCCTTCGTCCTTGCTTTGCGCAGTGGAACTGTATCCATCCGGTCTTCCCGGTCCCCTCGTTCGATCGTACATTGGCCAGATCGCGGATGCTCTTTCCTTCCTCCACGCTCGCGGCATCTGTCATAGGGACATTAAAGACGAAAACGTCGTGTTGGGAGAGCATGGCAGGTGCTGGCTAATTGATTTCGGGAGCTCGGGTGTCATTAGGAAGAACGGTTGGGATAGCTTTAGCGGAACGTGAGTACGAGGATGGACGAATGCATGGATCCATGCACTCACTTTGACTTCGTTCTTATTATAGGCTTGACTACGCTGCCCCAGAAATCCTGCATGGCGCTCGCTACACCGGACCGCCTCAAGACGTTTGGGCGTTTGGTATCGTTGCTTATGTCCTCTTGGTTGGCGAGTGCCCCTTCGCTTCTTCCTCAGAGTCCAAAGAAGGACTTGAGGACCCCGACTCTAAACCTGCACTCTCCCTTCGGGCCCGATGTGGCGGAGGACCCGCAGGCTTCGATGAGGGTATGGAGCGAGACGGTGGAGGTCGGTTAGGCGACGCCATGGAGCTTGTCAGACGGTGCCTTGAAGTGGACCCAGCGGCCCGACCGACTATGGAGCAGATTCTGGCTAGCAGATACCTTAACGGTGGCAATGGTTGGGGTATTGAGCCCCCTACAGACGACGAACCGTCTGTAGCAGCTCCTGCTTCTTGAACTGGGATAAGAGGTCCCGGTTCCTGGCCCCGAGGTCACGAGACCGGTGATGCACGGTTTCACTCCCCGTCAAAGTTGGTTCGGAACGCGATTTCGGCATGAGTATAACATGGAAATTCGGCCCTTTCGATCGGTCCTGCCATCCAGCGCGTGGATCGATTGCGAGGATCGAATGGATACACCAGATTTGGAAACGCAAGTAACTTTCACATCACAAAATAATCGAAGCAAAAATCACATCAAAAATTTTATCTGAACTCTGTCCAACAATCCTGCACATCTCTATCTTTTCTCTTTCTCTCTCTCTCTCTCCAGCCCATCATTCACCCTCATTCGACTCGGCCAATTGTGAATAGAAATCCCTCTCCACTATTTCTTCCTCTCATATGTATGGATCCGCTTCCTTTTGCTCTTTGTTGTTTTTCGCTTTTTCTCTTGGTGTTGTAGATTTTCCAAATGCAGCCATAATGAGTTTATCACGATCAGGGGTGTGGCGTGAGGATTTTTGGGTCTAGGGGTTGAACCTCAAACCTAGTCAAGTAAATTTTGTTGACTGGGGAAATTTTGTTAGGATCCGACGGAAGCCGTTCTTAAAGCCGTTACTTGGGATTAAAGCCTCGAGCATCTCGTCAATCTCTCAACTTCTCTCATTGTTCTATTCCCCCCCCCTCCTCCCCCTGTACGCCTTTCACGACCCCCTTCCTTGTATAAGTGAGTGCCCAGTCACCTGTTAATCGTTGCCGTTGCGCGTTTGCATCGCGAGTGGCGCTTTGGACGTCGTCTTGGGTTCAGGGTGATCGGGCTCGTGCTCGCTCCCCTTGACTCATTTGACGTTCATGAAGGCGTCTTGGATAACTTGGATGTTATCTGCACACGACTCGGAACGGCCCCCAATGTTCATCGTGCTTGATTCGCTATGCGGCGTGCTAATCTTGATCCCGTCCACTTTCAACCCCTTGCTCCACCTCCACCCGTCCAGACCTAAATCAACCTTGAAAAATGGGAAAAGAGAAAGGCCACGTTAACGTTGTCGGTGAGTAGTCGATGCTGTCAACTTCGTGTGTATGCCCGTTGAGATCGCTGACCGGGCTTCGTTGATACCCCACAGTCATCGGTCACGTCGACTCCGGCAAGTCCACCACGACCGGCCACTTGATCTACAAGTGCGGTGGTATCGATAAGCGAACAATTGAGAAGTTCGAGAAGGAAGCTGCTGAACTTGGCAAGGGTTCCTTCAAGTACGGTGAGTTGACGAGGTTGACTCGATCCTTACAACCACGAGTCACTCATATACATCTGTCTCGTTGCTAGCATGGGTGCTCGACAAGCTAAAGGCTGAGCGTGAACGTGGTATCACCATCGACATTGCCCTCTGGAAGTTCGAGACCCCCAAATACGTCGTCACTGTAAGTCGAGTCACCATCATCACATGAATCTTGCGCGATGCACCTAGACGGACCCTGACCCGTGCTCTTTCCTCTTTCAAGGTCATTGATGCTCCCGGCCATCGTGATTTCATCAAGAACATGATTACCGGTACCTCCCAGGCTGACTGCGCCATTCTCATCATTGCTGCCGGTACTGGTGAATTCGAAGCTGGTATCTCCAAGGATGGCCAGACTCGCGAGCACGCCCTCCTCGCCTTCACCCTCGGTGTCCGTCAGCTCATCGTCGCCGTCAACAAGATGGACACTACCAAGGTTCGCAGCATGGGGTTGCAGTTCGTTTGCTTCGACTGACATTCTGCGCGTAAACAGTGGTCCGAAGCTCGCTTCAACGAAATCATCAAGGAAACTTCGGGCTTCATCAAGAAGGTCGGCTACAACCCCAAGTCTGTTCCTTTCGTCCCCATCTCTGGCTGGCACGGTGACAACATGTTGGAGGACTCCGTCAAGTGCGTATAGACAAGGCAGCCTCGCATTGCGTTCTGGACTGATGGATCTTCCCACGATAGCATGACATGGTACAAGGGCTGGACCAAGGAGACTAAGGCTGGTGTCGTCAAGGGCAAGACCCTGCTCGATGCCATCGACGCCATTGAGCCTCCAGTTCGTCCCTCCGACAAGCCTCTCCGTCTCCCTCTCCAGGACGTGTACAAGATCGGTGGTATTGGCACAGTCCCCGTTGGTCGTGTCGAGACTGGTATCATCAAGGCTGGCATGGTCGTCACCTTCGCTCCCGCTGGTGTGACCACTGAAGTCAAGTCCGTCGAAATGCACCACGAACAGCTCGAGCAGGGCAACCCTGGTGACAACGTCGGCTTCAACGTCAAGAACGTCTCCGTCAAGGATATTCGCCGTGGCAACGTCGCTTCCGACTCCAAGAACGACCCCGCCAAGGAGGCTGCCAACTTCACCGCCCAGGTCATCGTCCTCAACCACCCCGGTCAAATCGCCAACGGTTACTCACCAGTCTTGGATTGCCACACCGCTCACATTGCCTGCAAGTTCTCTGAGATCGAGTCCAAGATTGATCGCCGAACGGGTCAGGAGATCGAGAAGAGCCCCAAGTTCATCAAGTCTGGTGACGCCGGCATGGTCAAGCTCGTCCCAAGCAAGCCCATGTGCGTTGAGACCTACTCCGACTATCCTCCTCTTGGTCGCTTCGCCGTCCGTGACATGAGACAGACCGTTGCCGTCGGTGTCATCAAGAAGGTCGACAAGACCGAGAAGTCTGGCAAGGGTACGCATACGCCATGCTTTTCTCCTTTTGCCACAGCGCTGACATCTCATCCTCGTTTACAGTCACCAAGTCGGCCGAGAAGGCTACCAAGAAGAAGTAAACATTCTTCGTGGCGGACATCTCTTTCTTTCTTCGCATTCACGTCTTCATCGCCGTCATTTGTATTCTCTCCCGGTCTCTTCGCATCCGTTTTATCTTTTGTTTTCATCCATCATCAGTGCAAGTCGAAGACAATGTGAAGTTTTTGAGGAAGAATTTCTTGCGCGCGCGGTTATAGAGAACGAGGATGAAGTATATTTCCTAGTGTACATGAGCATAAGGGTATGAAGTAAGGATGTCGTCTATGGTATGGGTCTCAATCGTCGAAAGCGTCGTCGTCGTCGTCTTCTTCCTCTACCGTCGGGTCGGCTTCCGATGACTCAAAGGCGTCCGCGTATTTCGCTTTGGTAGAAGCTGCTGCCGCTGCTCGCCGAGGTGCCGCACGGGGAGCTGGTGCCGACACCTCTTCAATCTCGCTATCAGGATCGCTGCTCTCGACAATCTTCTTCTTTGGAGGTGCCTTCTTCTTGACGACAGGCGCATCTGAATCACTATCCAGATCAATTGCTGGTTTGGCTTTCCTTGCCGTGGTAGCTTTTGGTTTCGCGGAGGCTGTCGCCGAAACCTTTGCGGCTGGCTTGGTCTTGGAACCACCTGCTTCGAAGAAGGATGCAAGCTCTGTCTGCTTCTTGTCTAGCGGCTTCGCTTTCTTAGCAGGCTTGACGTCTTCATCTTGATCGTCGTCATTGTCACTGCTCAAGCTGTTGTAGAGTTAAGACCTGACTGGGTGAACCTGTGGATTGACTGCTTACCTCTTCCTCTTGGATGACGCCTTCTTGGCCGGAGCTTTAGCCTTGGCAACCACCGGCTTCACGTCCCCATCGGAATCTGAGTCTGGAAGTGCAGGCTTCTTGACAGGCGCTTTCTTTTTGACCACTGGTGCCTCGTCGGGCTCGCTGTCTAATTCCATCTTGGCCACCTGCGGTTTCTCTTCCTCGCCGTCGAAAACTGCTTTCGCGCGGGCAGCGGCTTTTGGCTTCGCAGGGGCAGTCTTCTTCTGGGCAGCGGCTTTGGTGGGCTTGAAGTCATCCTCAGAGTCGTCGTCGCCCTTTCGCTTTGGCTTTCCGCCGGTCAAGGACTTTCTTGTCTTTAGCGTCGCTGCAGCCTTTTTGCCCTTGCTCGCCTTCTTGCTGATGGCGCTGTCTCCTTCGAGGAGTTTCTAACGAGTACCAAGAGTCAGTTTGTCATCGGGAACTATTCCCCAACTAGCGTACCTCAAAGTCGTCGAGCACCTTCTCCAAGTCGTTTTCCCAAATTTCTGAGGGCTTGACAGCCAAAAGGACGTTAAGCTCCTGCTCCTTCAAATCGCGTTCTCGCAACAATTTGGCAACCTAATGTCCAAGTTAGGAAAATCCGTTCGAGATTCTGGTCTTAATCACGCACCTTCTCATCCGTCAAACTCCAGAGCGCCATCCCTAGAAGGTAGTCGTAGTCGTTCGAAGTTCCCGTTGCTGCTTCTTCTTCATCATCATCGGCGGCGGGCTCATCCTCTCCAGCTGCTTTTGCCTTTGATACTCTCGGGAAGGGCCGGAATTCGAGTTTGCGAAGTTCGCTAACGAGGTCTGCCTTCTTGCGCTTTGCGATGACGAGCTTCTTGTCGATGATCATTTGCACAAAACGGGCTTGATTGGTCAACTTGTCCCATTGATCTCGAAGCTGGTTGCAAAGGTACTCCTGCGGGCGTGCAAACACAAGGTGTGAGGGCGAGAGCAGTTCCCATTTCCGAAGATGCAAACCTTTCGCTTTTGGTAGAACTGAAGACGAAGAGGGAAGTAATCCTCCAAGATTTCTTCGGGCGAAGCATATTTCCGCAACTTGAGATTCGCGTCGAAAGCCATCATGTTGGTGGTATTGATGGTGCCCGTCAACTTGAAGAACTTTTGCAAGCCCTCTTCCTCAGCCTTGGCCATACCCTCCTTCGTCATTGTGATAACGAAATGAACCGAAACGTTGGTGTGATATTCTTTGTAATCCTGCGTCGATACCCCACCGGTGAATAAATGCATTTCGATATTCTCCTGCCATTCGTACCTTGATATAGGCAGGGTTATTATCTGTACCACCGACCCATTTCTCCAGTTGCTCCTTATACACCTGAGTCCAGGTTCCGATCGGAAGCTCGACAATTTCCACCGTAGAGTCGTCGAGCTTGTTGATAATGCCGCTGACAGCGTATTTCCCTTCATCGACTTTTTCGATCGCTCCCTACGGGCGGAGGAAAGGGTTTTAGTTCGGCACGCCTTTTGTTCGTACTAACTATACGGACCTTGAAACCTCGGTACCACGGCGACATAGGGACGAGAGGTTCGTTACGTAGCATACGTCGGATGTTGGCCACGATGTCGTGAGGGTTGAAGTTGGGAATATTCGTCGAATAACCTATCGCCAGTAACGTTTTGGTATGGGCCACACTTGCTGCCAACGAAGGGCCCTGACTTACCAGTACCGATACCCTCCGAGCCATTCACCAATATCATTGGAATAACAGGAACATACCACTCAGGCTCAATGAGGTCACCGTCTTCCTCCAAGTACTTAAGAAGAGGATCATCTCCAAGGTGGTACATGGAACGGGCTAGCGAAGTTGGGAGAGTGAAGATGTAACGAGGCGATGCGTGGTCTTTTCCGCCCTATAAGGATGAGCGGAGCTTCAGCTTGGTTACAATTCCACGAAGGCGCTGGAATGACTTACCATTGCACGGGTACCATACTGACCGTTAGGGCTCAGCAGGTTGATGTTGTTGGAGCCAACGAAAGTTTGAGCAAGGTTAATGATTGTACTGGCTAAGCTCTGTTCGCCATGGTGGTACGCGGTTTTCTCGGAAATGTAACCGATGAGTTGAGCAACCTGCAACGACATTCATGAGTATGCAGCTCGGCTACGTTTCGAGGTATCAATAAGTCAGACCTTCAACTCGGTTTTCATTTTCCTCTTGAAGCAACCGAAGATGACCTTTCTTTGACCAGGTTTCAAGCCATCCACAACAGAAGGGATCGACCGGATGTTGTCGGCCATCGAGAAGCAGATCAGTTCCTTGTTGATGAAGTCGGGAATCCCGATTTCGTCCACATCGTGATCGATGAAAGTGCCAGGCTAATTGTTTCAGGTCAGCCAAATCAAATCTGGACCATGGTTTGCCAAACTGTTGCATACCTTGTACTGTCGCAGCCACTCCTTACGATCATCCACGCGCTTTTTACTGAACGCCATGTCAATGAGATCCCGGTCGCCGTCCTGGAGCGGCGAGAACGGAATGACGTGTTTCTCGGTGTGCGAGAAGTAGTCCATGGCATCGTTATCGTTCGAAGTACCCAAACCCTGTAGAGAACGGTCTCAATTGTACGGCACATGGGAAAGCAGCGATAATATAAACGGACCTTGTAGTACTTGATGGTCCACTTGCCATCGGCATTGTTTTCCTCGTTCCATTTCAGGAACTCGACTAACGTGAAGAAATCGATTTTCTGCTTCCCTTTAGTGACCTGCGCAGGGACAAAGATAAGTCGTGTGTGGAGTGAACCACGGAAGACCGGACTTACTCGAACAATCGGGGTCACGAACTCGACCAGGAAACCAGGGATTCGAAGCAGGGAGGGGAAGAATTGGTCGAAGAGATTCAGGAGAAGTCCTTTGATATGCGAACCGTCGTGATCCTACGAGAGAGCTTTGATGAGTCCAGGCATCTCCGCCGGGCATCGCAGCCTTCTTCATACCTGATCGGTCATGATCATGACGCTACCATATCTCAGACTCGAGACGTCCTGATACTGCTTTCCGTGGACCAAACCAACAATCTTCTTGATATTTTGGATTTCCTGGTTCTTCATGATCTGATCATGCGTGGCTTCGCGTACATTGAGCAGTTTACCACGAAGCGGGAAGACGCCGAAATTGTCACGACCGACGACACTGAGACCCGCTTCGGCCAATGCTTTGGCGGAGTCTCCTTCGGTCAGGATGAGGGTACACTTGGCTGCAAGACGACCACCAGCGTTGTTGGCATCAGACAGCTTCGTTAAACCGTTCAGCCTACGAAAGTTGGTTTCAGTCAACAATATATTGTCTTCCTGTGATCTGGGACGCACCGGGTTCGCTTTTTGCCGTCTGTCGCCTTGATTTGCTGGTCCGCCTTGAACTTTGCCCAATTGAGGACCGTGTCGACGATGCCAGACTTCAGGACTGGCGGAGCCGAAAGTAAGCGAAGGTGGCAGGCCAGCAGGAAACGAAAGCCACGCACCTTTCTTCATGAATTCTTCCGAAATCGTTGCCTTCTTCCCTCCAAACTTTGACGCCTGGAGCGTCATAGTCTCCTTAGTTTGACTGTCGAAAGTCGGGTTCTCAATCAACGCCTTGACAAAGAGCCACATATGATTCCTGATTTGCAACGGCTTGACTTTGGCAGCCTTGTTCTTTTTCTCGATTTGAGCAATCAGGGCCTTGATAATCTGGTCGGCCATGGCGTTGACGTGGGTACCACCTTTGATGGTGGCGATAGAGTTGGTGAAGGAGACTTGTTGGAAGTTGCCCGTATCCGAAAGGGCAAAACCGACCTCCCATCGATCATTGATGATTTCGTGGATGAGAGTCTGTTTGGTGACAGCGGCACCTCCAGACGCGTCTGCCGCCTCAGCTTGCGCTGAAGAGAGATACATCTCACAATAGGATTTGAAGTTCTTGACTTTTAGCCGCTCGCCGTTCAGGAAGACCTTGATGTCGCCGACGGTTCCAGCCATATCGTAGACGCGTTTCTTGAGCAGTGCCTCGGTGTCCTCATCGATTCTGTCCATTCCAAAGCGCTTGAGGTCGGGCTTGAAGGTGACACAGGTGAATTCGTCCTTCGTAGAGGTGATCTTGGGCTTGTCCTTATCCGCCATGTTGTTGCGGAAAACTTGTTTGTACTTCTTGCCTTTGACATCAGCGGTTTCGATGATGAATTCGGTCGAGTAGATGTTGGTGAGCTTGGCTCCGTATCCATTACGACCACCAGTAAGCTTCTTCTCGTCATCGTCGTAGTTGGAAGACGTAAGAAGATGACCGAAGATCATCTCCGGGATCCAGAGCTTGGTTTGGCTATGAACTTCGACGGGAATCCCGTGCCCATTGTTCCAGACTGAGATGGTGTTATTTTCGGTGTCGATAGTGATTTTCATCGTGTTCATGTTTGGGTCGTTAATCTAGAGCGCGTGTTAGCGATTGTCGACCACTTGTTTAAAGAGGCACCCAACATGCCTTGTTGTCAGCGGCGTTTACGAGGATTTCATCTACAATCTTGAAGAAGCCTGGTACGTACGAAACATCTCTGTAACCACCGACGTGAGCTGGTTGTACGAACAGCATGCAACGACCAACACACCTAAAGACCATTCTCTTGGTTTCAGAGTCAAAGACCCATAATTTCTCGTTGAGGGTCTCTACGCTTCCAATATAGGAATCGGGACGCTTGAGGATGTGCTCAATGGGGGTGAGTTGTTGGTACGTCTCGGAAGCGGTCTTCTTCTTCCCGGAGGCGGCAGCTTTCTTGGGCTTTGAAGACTCGTCGTCCTCCGAGTCGTCGACATCCATTGCCGCGCTGGGCGCTGCTGAATCGAGATTGTCGTCGACGGAGGCAAGTGGCTTCTTCTTCGACGAGGCTGCCTTGGGTGCTTTTGCTGCTTTGGGAGCTGCAGGCTTCTTAGGCTCTTTGGTGGAGGCGGCAGCCTTCTTACCCTAATGTTAAGAGCGAAGGAGGGAATGAGAGACGCGTTCATAATGCATTTGTTTACTGGAACGCTCACCTTGGCCTTTGGAGGTGGTGATGCGTAGTCGGACTCGTCGCTGTCGACGTTATTGAAGGAGACGTTCTCTATCTCGGAGTCAGACATCCTTGAAGCGAATCCAAGTCTCTGTGTTGGCGGACGGAGGGAGTGACGGGTTGGTGCGTTTTGGTCGTTGAAGGGATCAAAGCCACGCGTGTTGGGATTTCAACCGAGTAAACACGGTCACGCGTCTTGTTCAAGGCTTTTGTCCCCAGTTCGACGCACACTCCCATTCTCGCACACCGTACTCTCTGCTA
The DNA here is from genome assembly GCA_019633425.1 of Tulasnella sp. 424. NCBI lineage: Eukaryota > Fungi > Basidiomycota > Agaricomycetes > Cantharellales > Tulasnellaceae > Tulasnella > Tulasnella sp. 424. Next base: position 92,275 of record WSUB01000027.1, on the reverse strand, counting down.
GACTCTCTGCTACGACCAATGCGACGATTTGAACGACGAGGCACGGAAGCACCCATGGACTTTACTTATGAGCGAGACGAGAGAGACTTGGGGCCGGGGTGGAATCCTCTACGTGACACTTTCCAACGTCCAAGTGAGCACCAGCCAATATTCTAATCTCGTAGACCTCGAAGGCGCTAACACATGTAACCAGACCCGCAACCTTCATCATCATCAACCTCGTCGTTTAACCGAGCGCCGTCATTTCCACCGTCACAGCCGCTCTCGACTTTTGGGACACCGTCACCGTTCGTTGGAGGATTTGTCCCTCGAGAGGGAACACCAGGCTTCAACCCACCTGGCGGCTTTGCTGCATACGCCCATCAAAAAAGTCCCCCACCTGAGCCGGAAATCTACGATGTCAGCATGACATCTGACATGCCATCGCCTCAGAAGGACGAACCACCACCACCTGTGCTCGAGAGTGACGCCGAAGACAGTCCAGTCGATCCCAAGAAGAACAAAGGTCGCTTTGGCGGAAAGCTCATACGTCGGCTGGTGGGGAAGAAAGGAAAGAAAGACGAAGCTAGCGACAGTCCGACAAAACGACGAAAGCGGAGGAACTCTAGCGCCAGCGACGGTGATGACGAGTATGAGGTATGTTCTGCACCCGCCGCCGATGGACTCAGCTGGCAGCATCATACGATAACTCACTACCTTCCTCATTCCTTGCACTAGCCAACCCCAATGGTGCCGCACGTCTACAACGTGAACTTCCCCGCACCGCACCCTCCGGCCAACAAATTCCCAGAGGAACTAAAAACATACACCAAGCTATTCTTCGTAGCATTAGCGGGTGTTATTGGCTTATTGCTCTTCTGGGTGTTCTTGACAACCCTCTCGAGCGACGTTGCCGCAAAAGTGGCGGAATATTCTGGCGGTGAGCGCCTATCTCCCACTCGTCGTCATTATAATTGGGATGCGACGTAGTCTGACGCGTTTTATCCAGAGCTTCTTCATGAAATCAATACCTGCTCTGAACTCTATCTCATCAACAAATGCCATCCGGAAACTCGAGTTCCAGCTATGGCGACAGTGTGCCAGCAGTGGGAGCGGTGCATGAACAAGGATCCCAAAAACGTCAGTCGGCTCAGGGTCTACGCAGAGACCATCGGAGAGATGTTCAATGGGTTTGTGGACGAGTTATCGTTCCGCTCGGTGGTACGTTCGGTTACGTCAACGCTTGGCTTCCAAATGTCTGACAAGACGGGATCGTCCCTTCTATCCGCGTAGATGATAAGTCTCGCGTTCCTCGCCGTGTTGGCACTCGTTCTCTGGTGGATGGCGTGGATGGTGTCCAGCATTCCTCGTTCAAGTCCCCCTCCTGCCGTCCATCCCTCCCACGCATACCCTCTCCATATGCTTCCACCAGCAACCCCATCACGAATGCAGTACCCTGGAACTCAGCTCTCTCTTGAAGACACACCATATCCTTACAACGCAGCCATTGCTCCTGACTGGAGGGCATGGACTCCTGTACCAGGTGCCGCAATACCACAAACACCTACGCGACAGCGTCAAAAGACCGCAGGCGACTAGCAGGTCACTTTACTTTAGCAGACTATCGTATGGCAATCAATGTATCTATTGGAATAACATCCCTGGGTGTCTGCATTATCAAAACGAGCTAAATCTCCGCTCATAAAAGATCGAAATGATCGAGTCTGACTAATTAACCAAACTTGATCTTCGTACCCGCCGTCGGTGCCTCCCTCGTGTCCTTGTAGAAGGCGCCGTACGCACTGTGTTCCCTCTTCTTGATTGTCATCGGGAATTGCTTCAGGTCGTCGCATTTAAATCCACCATCAGCCAGTACCCGCGCCAATTCTCCAGCTAATGCGCGTTCGTGGTTTTCCCCTGTAAAGAATGTATGGGATTTGCCGCTCTTTCCGCCTCTTCCCGTTCGACCGATGCGGTGGCTGCGAGCGAACGAGAAACGACGTTAAATCTTTCCACACAATAACTGCGAAAGCTACTCACACATAATCTTCAACAGTTAACGGGAAGGTATAGTTGATCACCATGCTGACGTTCGGGATGTCGAGTCCTCGAGCTGCGACGTCCGTCGCGACAAGCAACCCAGCAGTGCCGTCCTTGAAATCTCCTAGAGCCTGTTCCCTTGCTGACTGACGCAGGTCTCCGTGAATGGCAGCGACGTTGTAGCCGAGCCACTTTAGATTTTCTTCTACCCGAGAGGCTTCTTTCTTATAGAGACAAAAGACGAGGATACGACTATTGGTAGCTTTCTGGTTTTGTTTAGGGTGATTCACTGATTTGAGCAAGGCCTCAAGACGATTTCTGCAAGGAATCGGTTCAAAGTCGGAGATAGTTAAAGAACCCAGCTAGGCCCACCGTTTCTCTCGCTCTCCGATTACTTCCACGACTTGTTCCACCCGACTGTTCGCTGTGAGATCGTCGCTGCCGACTGTTATCCGAACCGGGTTGCGTTGGAAAGAGGCGGCCAGACGTCGGACAGATTCAGGCCAGGTTGCACTAACTGCAGGTCATGACGCAATTTTGCTCTCATTAGAAGCTTCGTCTCAATCCATTTCGAAAGGGGTACTTACACATCAATGTCTGTCGACCTTCGCCTTGAACGGTCTCGCCGATGATCTTTCGAATGTCGTTCTCGAACCCGTTGTCCAACATACGATCAGCTTCGTCGAGCACGAGATAGGAGACTCTGTAGAAGACAGAAATATAAGCTTACACTCCACCAGAAGGATGTGAGAACGCACCCTTTCAAGGAAATAGCTCCTTCATCCAAAAAATCGATCAGCCGTCCTGGGGTAGCGACGATGATTCGAACGCTCTGAGTCTTGGATCCTTTCAAGGACGCTCGCTGCTCGTGCTTGGGGGCTCCGCCATAAACGCAGACGCTGGTAAATCCAAATGGTTCCGCAAGGTCTTTGAAGGTCTCGTGACTCTGGATCGCCAACTCTCTCGTTGGAGAAAGCACAAGAATCGAGACGGCATTTTGCTTCTTCTTGGAGTCTGAGGCTGACTCTTTCAGAAGTCCAGTCACCGCAGGTAAAGCGAAGGCTAGGGTTTTGCCACTGATCAAACGCATGCACAAGGTCAGGTCGAGCAGGGAGACTTAGTCGTTGACAATCGTACCTCCCAGTTTCGGCTATACCAACCACATCCTTTCCAGCAAGCGCAGCAGGCCATGAGCAAGATTGAATTGGAGTGGGCTTTGCAAACTTGCTGAGCGCAGGCCGTAATTTGTCCGGGATGGCCAGTTGGTCGAACGAGATGACCGGCACCACCTCACCCTCCAACACCTTGATGGAATTCGAGGCCAGGAATTCTGAGGATTCTGCTGAAGATGCTGGTTGCACGGTTGTCGCCCGACTTGGTACCGTCGTCGAAGCGGCCGTACCGGCAGGAAGGGCTGATGCGTCCTCCGCATCGATTTTCTTGGATTTCTTCTTCTTTTTCTTGACCTCGGACTCGGCAGGTGAAGCGGTACCCTCGCCTTGCTCAACAGCGGTATCCTCTCCTCCTTCTCTATCTCCCTTCCCCTTTGCCTCTTTGGCAAGTTTCTTCAACCGCTTCCGCTCTTTCCTTTCGGCCTTTAACCGAGCCTTTTCAGAGTCGTCGTCCAGATCGACAGTCCCTTCAGCGGTGTCGAGCTTTGGCTTTTTCGCCGCCCTCGTTAACTCGCCATTTTCCTCGGTTGCGTGTCGTTTGCTCTTGCCCATCAGGGTGGTGTTTTTTTTTTGGTACAGGAGATGAGGGTGGGGTAGTCGTGAGGAAATTTTCCAAGGTTCGACAATAAGCGCCCACGTGCATCGCGCATCCCACGGAATACTTACGGTACACCTGAATCGAGCCCTACTATAGGACGTCTCGTTGTCTCCTTAGGAAAACAAAAACCTGTGGTCTCTTCCACGTCATTAGCCCCAGTATGCAACATTGGCTTAGAATTGCTGGAGATAAAAAGACCCCTCAGAACGGGAAGAAGCAAACCGTCCTCAAAGGAGGTGCGAATATATAGGTATAGTGAACGGTCTAGAGATACTTGGGGATCTTTTGGTTTCCGTAGCGATCCGGCCTTGGTGGGAAACCGTACGTAGGCTCCGGTAGCTCTGGATATCGAGACTCGATTAGCATCTAAGACCGCATCTGGAGAACGAAGTAGCGCCAACTCACTCAAGATATCCTTGTACACCCTGCTGACGTCCTCGTCCCATACGGCTCTCCACATGTGCATACCACCACCCATTCCTTTGCCAACTTTCTCCTTGTACGTCTCTGGGACCATCTCCATGCTAACACCCTCTCCTTCCGTGTAGTACCCAAGCTTGTGCTTCGCAGCAAATTCACGGACGTCGAAGCCAGCTCGGCCGGATGGCAGGTCCGCGGGAGTGAGATTGAGGCGTTCCAGCTGGGGAAGGAGTAAAGTGACATAACGGTGGTAGGGTGTGCCCTTTTGAGGATGAGGAGGTTCGTAGGGCAACAGACCGCCTTTGATGTTAATGTCCTGTAGGTACGAAGAGCTCGCCGATAGAGAAATATTGGTCCTATATGACAGGGGATTATTTGTTAATCGTTTTCGTTTTCCAACGCAAATCGGTGGGAAGCCGTACTTTAGGAGATGGACGTAAGTTTGGAACGTCTTGTTATCAGTGTCGGGAACGTCTATTCAAACGATTAGCCTGTCATCCAACACAATGCATGCAACTCAAAGCGTACCAGGGTCGACCATCAAGAGCGTGTACAGCCTCTCTTCCGGGTGGAAGACGGTAGCTTGCAACCGCGGTGCATGGATGGTCATGCGAGGCGGCATGAAAACGCCAGGTTCGACGTCAACGGAGCCCGTCAGGTGGTTCCTCCAGTGCTTGCGGTCGAAGATGACGTGAAGGTCGACGGTCGGGTGTACGGCGGGTAGGACGTCGGGGAGAACATACATCTGGTGAATACGCTCCATCTAGCGACCAGGTTGAAAATTCTGTTAGCTATCATGTTGACGGACGCGATTCATCACACCGTACCAGCAAGTCCAGGCGACCGTTCTTCCTCCAGGTCTTTTCCAAGAGGTGTCGGTAGATCGGCTTGTTCATGTCCACTGCGCGTTCGAGGCAGGCCGAACAGGAAAAAGAAATAGAGATTACGGTAAACACCTGGCAGCAAGCAATAGTTGGATAATACACGCACCAGATCCCTGTTTGATGTGCCAATGAACCTCTGGCAAGTTGATCTGGCTCTCGATCTCGAGCTTCTCCAATTTCTTCGCCTCGAAGCCCTTGGCATCCTCCCCCTCCCCGCGCAAAGCCTTCCGACGCCTCTGAAGTTCCTCAGTCTTCTTCGCCGAGTCCTTTTGGATGAGAGCTAGCGCTTCGTCGTAGGCTTTGTTGACGCCACGGGCAATGGGACGCGACCACTGCCGGGTTGAAGATTTTGAGCTTGAAGGCGCAGACTCCGGCGGAGGAGGGGTAGACCCAGCTGCTTCCGTGGGTGCAGCCGTGGATGCTAACCTAGATCCAAGGACGCATCGCGGCAGCTTTTGAGGACGGGCTATCTGTCGTAACATTTTTGAAGAGAAGGAAGGACGGCGGCGTTTGTTGGCGAAATCCAAAAGTCGGTTGTTTGTTTGTTCGGTCCTCAGGAATCATTGCTTACATAATCAGTGGCTCAGCCTCCCAAACCTCCCATCTGAGTCCTTCCTTCATCATTGCTACTTCTCCCCATAAATGAGCTCTGAAGTGCCAGCTATACAGTCTTCCGCCCAAGATCCGACTACCGCTGCATCCCCCGCAGCTCCTTGGCATGCTATCTTTCCCGATCCCGTAAGCACTCCAGAGGCAATTACACCCGAAGGATTGGCCGCCCTGTTGCGACACCATGCTGTCACTCTCGGAAAAGATTTCCTTGTAATCGACGTCCGCAGAGTTGACTTTGAGGTTAGCTTCTTTCTCGCTCGACGTTTTTTACATAAATTCCGCACACTCCAAACTGATTTGTCACCGCTCGCCATGGTCTTACAAGGTCGCTTGCATACGAGGGGCGATCAACCTTCCCGCTCATTCGTTCTACCAAACTCTGTCGAGCATCGTCGCGACGATATCTCACGTACCAAAAGTCATATTCCACTGCAACAGTTGTAAGCCAGGTGGTCGTGGACCTCGGACTGCAGGATGGTACGCCGATGAACTGAAGAGACAAGGAAAAGGAGATCAAGCAGACACGGTCTTTGTTCTGGAAGGAGGAATGAAAGCCTGGGTGTCTGCTTATGGAGACGACGAGGCTCTTACGACCAAGTTGCCGCAGCTGTCATCATCGTAGTGACACAACAGGCTCCACGAGCACCCCTCAGGGCATTAATTCCGCGCTTGGAAACCCGTCGACGATAATTTTCTTGGGACATTGTACGAAACAATAATGAAATAATACAAATGGAGTTAGATTGATAATAAGATCTGAGGAAGGCGACGCGATGTAAGGTCCCGCCTTCTCCATCGAGCCAAGATCTAAGCGCTGAACGACTGCGGCGATCAGCTAGAGCAGACGGCTGGGTCGGTTAGTATCAAGAACTGCGCAAGAAGCGACACTAATGTTAGCAGCGTATCAACAGCTCGCCGTTGTTGGTTCAAGGAGAGAGCACCAGCTATATCTGGAGGTCAACATGAATTTAAAAATAGGAGCGCAGCAGTGCGGAATAGGCCCATCGCATACCGGTGCCCCGCCTAGCCCCCACAGTCACAGCATGCGACCAGAATCACGGAAGCGCTGGTCTCAGTAACAGGAAAGGTGGCCTGGCTCGCACGCGAATCCCGTTTCGCCAGTCCCGGTTGTTTACCGTATTACGCTTTACCACCACGGAACCAGCACAGAGGAATGCTACCCGGTCTTTCTCCTGAGAGAAGTATCCTCAATCCTGTAGATCCAAATTGTTGTGACTTCGTCGACATTCTTACGTCGGTGGCTTTAGGTAGGAGAGCATTGTCGACCAGGATGATTGGTGCAGCGGAGGTCCAAAACCTTCGCAAATTCACCCGGGAATTGCGACTTGGGAAAACCGCCTGCGTTTCCATACAGGATTGACGAGCGAATGGGGAGCTTAGAGACGAACTTGTGTTGTGACACCTTTCCCAGGCAAGCCCGCGCAGACGAAGACGAAGGGAAACAATCTATAGCCGGAAAGCGACAGGACAGGGAAGGGAGAAAACTACTCCTCTTGCTGAATGTAGTTGTGGCGGATATCTTTCCACTGCTTCTGTAAACGTTCCAAGGAGTGTCAGTCCACGGTCCAACCAAATTCGACCAATTACGAAAAAGTTGGATGCCCAACATGAACAGCTTGGGGAACGCGATGAAGACCAACAACAACTCACTCCTTTGTTCCATGAGTCCCAGAATGCGGTCGTGCCGAGGTCGAAGCCGACACCAAAGGTGAATGCGCTTGCGAAGACGACGGGAACGTAAATGCTGTTCCGCTTGAAGATGAGGTTGTAGAAGGTGTTGCTTAGCTACTCGAGACAAAGATAGAACGTCACCGAGTTCAGCAAGTCGCTCGGAACGCAGTATGCACTCTTCTTTCACTCACCGCCATTGCTGAGATGGGTGGGATGGAATAGTCGTGGATGGAATCCGAGAATTGCCGGCTGTGGTAGACAAACACGGCGAGGCCAAATGTTGGACTTGTTCTGGCGCGTCACCGTGTCACCGTGACTGTTACCGTGGATGACGTTCCCACTGCAGAGCGCGCCCATGGACAGACTGTGAACTGCCCCCACACCCGACGATTCTGGCCCTCCGGTGTGCAGATGCCCGTCTTCAGACCGAAGCCCCACCATAAACTTATCTTGGCCGAAGACTCAAGCCAAGGCACACAGAGCAAGCGCAGCCATCCCCGGCCTATCTAGCGTTGGTGAGACATGGAGGACTACCAGCAAACTGGAGTGCAGGGCATGGATGCAAGACGTTGACGTACGGACTCGATAGAGTTTCCGTATCAACGATCTAACTTCACGGATTCGAGAAGCAGGGGTTCCCACCAAAAGTCTCCCTGCAGGAAAGAGGCTTGAGACATCCCGCGAACCAGCATCGAGGCATGCGCAAAACCCACTCTTTTTCGCTGGCCTTTTCTCGATTTGTCTACTCTCCGATTGGATGTTCTCTGACGCCCAAAGGCCTGCTGTTTGTACTTCGGACCGGCCGTGGCTCACCCGCGCTCCTATGGATCGAAGCTCGGAAACCGTACCGTTTGTTTCTCCCTAACCAATCCAGCTGAGCGGAAATTGATGGATGAAAACTATCCAACCTCTTTTCATCCATATGCCGTCAACCCGTCCAGTTGAGATCCGGATGAGTGGCATTGAACGTGCCAATGCCATGCACCAATCGCAATTCGACCGTATGTGATGATGTCAGCACCCCGAGGCTCAACCTTCCCGTCGCAATAATAGCTCTCACAGAGACAGACCACGAATTAACTCCGCCCATCCCCGGAACCAACGGACAACAATGCAATCCGCATTGTTGTGTTTGCTTGTGATTGTTGGCTCGCTTGCGATAAAGTTGCTATCGACCAATCACATTCAGCCAGTCTAAATAAGGGAATTGGGAATCGGGGTCTCAGTCTCTCGGGGGTGCACACTCTCGCCCTCTCTCTAAATAGCCCTCAACGTTGCTGCAGACGACAAGCACTCACCTATCCCGTCTTCCTCTCCTCCTCCTCCTCCTCCTCCTCCTCCTCCTCCTCCCTCTGCCCCCTTCTCCCCCTCCTGCATCTCTACATGACCGCTCAAGAGAAATTCCCCCCTCATAATGTGTTCAGTTCAGAACGTACCGCCCTCAAAATTGGTGGTACGGCCCTGCTGGCTTTGACCTTCCAATCACTCGGTACGCCTGGTTCTCGCCGCGCACTATACGCGTGAGCGATGGCTGAGCGAGTGCTATTGGACCTGCAGGCATCATTTACTCTGACATTGGTACCTCGCCCCTCTACGTCCTCAACGGTATCTGGCCCGCTTCTGGCCCAGCACCCCCCAAGGAAGATGTGATTGGTGGCATCAGCGCCATCATTTGGTCCTTGACCCTCATCCCTCTCCTTAAATACGTACGTCACGCCACCGAGGCCCGTCGGATCCTCCGGCCACTTCGTCGACCCGCCGACTTTTGCTGATGCTTTCCTCAAGATCTTCATCGTCCTCCAATTTGGAACCAAGGAAGGAGAGGGCGGTACATTCGCCTTGTTCCAAGGTCTTTTCCCGCCAGACGTGCACAACGACGACGACGACCGCGCTTTGACTGGAGACTCCGCCTTCCTGCGCGCGCACTCGACCCGCTCTTCATCCGAAAAGCTTGCACCCATCAAGTGGCCACTTTTGGCTTGGGTTCGTCTCTTCTTCTCGTTCTTTGGCACGGGGGGGCAAACATATTGATTCTTACCTCGACGCCAGACTCTCTTTGGCACTTCCCTGTCCATCGCTGACGGTATCCTCACCCCCGCCGTCTCGGTCACGAGTGCCGTCGGTGGTATCGCCATCGCCAAACCTAGCGTTATCAACCACATTGCTCCCATATCAATCGTGCGTTGGAAAACTACACCTCATTCCCTAGAACCAGTATTCCTAACCGAAACCTCTTTGCAGGCTTTCCTAGTCGTCCTGTTCTTGGCTCAGCGTTTCGGAGTCGCGAAACTCGGCCTCACCTTTGCCCCCATCACTCTCATCTGGCTCTTACTGCTCGGTGGAACTGGAATATACAACATCACCAGGTATCCAGGAATTTTCCGCGCTTTCGACCCTTCCCGGCTTGTCCTCTGTAAGTTTTGAAACTTTGATTCTTTCCGTCCGACAAGTATGTTGACATTTCCCCCCCGGTGCAGTCTTTGTGCGAACGAAGCACTACGACTACCTGGCTGGTATTCTCTTGGCTGTAACCGGATGTGAAGCTGTCTTTGCCAAGTACGCGACCATTTTACACTGCTTGCATAGAACGAAATGAGCGCTGACCGCTCTCTTTGCCGTAGCCTCGGCCAATTCAACAAGGCCTCCATCAGACTGGGATTCAGCTGCTTTGTTTACCCGATGTTGGTGCTCGCGTACCTCGGACAAGGTGCTCGCCTCATCGCCGACGGAGATGCTGTCATGAGCAATATATTCTACGCCACGATCCCTGGTCCCGTTGGTGGTGGCTTGTATTGGTTAGTACCTTTTTCAAACCTAACGACTCGGTGCAGGTCTAATAGGCTGTCCGAATTTTCAGGATTATCTACGTCTTTGCTATTCTCGCAAGTGGGTGGCTCACAAACTTGTTTCTGCGAAAGGGCTGGTCTCCTGACGATTCTTTTTCTTTTAATTGAATAGCTGTCCGTTAACGACCCTTGACTCCTCACTTCCAAGGATTGCTTCTGACAACGTTTTTCTATATAGCTTATTGCATCCCAGGCCATGATCACCGCCTGCTTTAGCTTGGTACGTGTTCAGTCGGACAGCCTCATGCCTTTGGAGCCGGCGTTGACGGTGCTTTCCGTCTTTCAGATCCAGCAACTCGTTGGTCTCAGGAGTCTGCCTCCGTAAGTTGCGGTTCCCCTCCAACACCGAATGACTCGAGGCTCACCCTTTTCACGTAGTCTGAGGATGATCTACACATCCGAGACCGTTCAAGGACAGGTGTACTTCCCCGTGGTGAACTATCTTTGTAAGCTGGGGCTCTTCCCTTTCCTTAAAAGAAGGGTGCGATTCTCATGATGATTCTTTGCCAGTGATGATCGGAACTATCGTTATGGTGGCGGCATTCAAGGACCTCGCCAACTTGACAAACGCCTACGGATTTGCTGTCTCGACTGTCATGTTCGTCACCACCTCGCTCGTCGCTATTCAAGCGTATTACACGAAGCACCTTCCTTTGGTGGTCGCCGTTGGCTTCTTCCTTGTAAGCCTCGATTCGCTACCCTCTCAAGTCACAGAATGACGCCATACTAACCTTAAACCGACCGCTTCGTAGATCTTTGGTTTCTTCGATGGTCCGTATTATATCCGTGTGGCTCGCGCGACCCTTGCAATGTCCTGACAACGCAACGGTGCACCTATAGGACTCTTCTGGGGAGCCTCTCTCCGTAAAGTGCCCCATGGCGCTTGGGTTCCCTTGATGATCGGCTTCGTGCTGTAAGTCGCTGCTTTAAATCTAGCAGCATGATAAGTCTAACCCCCTGCTCCTTCTAGCATGGTTTGCATGGTTTTCTGGACTTGGGGCAAAGTGAGCAATCTCGATGCCAGCCGAATCGACCGCTTGCTAACGAGTGTTGCTTACTAAGGGCCTGGAAGACGAATTCGACGGCATGAACAGAAAGAATCTCCGCCACTTCATTGTGGTCGATGAATCCGAGGACAGCCGAGAGAAGAAGATCCGGAAACGCCTCACCTCTACTCAAGCTAGCAGCAAACCGGGCACCCTCACATACGTTGCTGGGGACACCATCAAGAGCGCTGCTGACGGCGAAGATGCAGATGCAGATGCCGATGCTGAGGACGGCGACGACACGACAGAAGGAAGCATCAAGGCGCACCGAACCCTCTACCTCGTTCCCGAAGAAGAAACCCAACCTCGTCGTCAGCTTGCTCGTCTGCCCACTTGTGCGGTCTTCCACAAACTTACGTCCGGTAGGGGCGTCCCGCACACGTTTTATGGTTTCTTGCGCCAGTGGCCCAGTCTTCCTCGCGTCGTTGTGAGTGGTATCGCTTCACTGATTTCCAACTCTTCGGCGGGGCATTGATTTTTTCTTTCATTTTACGCGTCTCAGATCTTCCTTTCAGTCAAAACCATGAACATAAACCGGATCCCTCCCGAGGAGCGTTATGTCGTATCGAAAGTCAGGACATTGCAAGGTACGACCCCTTGGGCTAGCTGATCTCGCGTTCGTTGCTCATTCCAGTAAACTGGCTCTTAGGTTTCTACGGCGTCACCTATGCCCTCGGATTCCGTGACGACTTCAACATGGACGTCAATGAGATCATTGAAAGGATATGTACCCTCGAGTCTCGCGTTGGCGCCAATGACGAAGCTGCTGCGATGGCCAACATCAAGGAAATCCGTGCTGCCGCCAAGCAGACGACTCACATGTACGTTCGCAGCCCACAGGAGTCGCGGAATGTGGCTCTAATATCCCTTGAAATTCGACAGTGTGCCCCATTATCACGTCGTTAGTCACGGCATCCTAGGCTTTGGTTTCCTCAACGCCCCAATAGCCTGGTGTCGTGCCCTCCTCATCGAGGGTCTGTATCGTCGTTTCGGTGAGCGTTATGCGCTACAGTATTCTCAGTGTCTCTTGGCTAACCCCGCCCCCGACGACAGCGACCATGTTCCCTGAAACCGAAAATTGGCTTGGCTCCGCTGACGAGTGCGTCTCGTCTGCATGTCGCGTTGCTGCCGGGAAACTAACTTGGCCCGTACTATTATAGGATCATCCGCGTCGGAATCAACGCTGAAATCTAAAACGTCGTGGTTTGCACGGCCGCTGAGGTCTTTCCTCGGATGTATAAAAGATCTTTATACCCCCCCAAAAGATCATATTCAACGAGCGGGCACGATTTTGAAACGACCATCGGACCATTTGTATTTGTGTATTTGTGAAAGGAATGTATAGATTTATGGACATCGGTTTTTTCATTTACGGTCCGCCTGTGAGTGCGAGAATCTTTGGCACAGCGGCCTCACCAACAGTCATGAACATGGCGTGAGGGTTACCCATGGGTTGAGATGGGACAATTCCTGCGTCAACAATGAACTGTTCGGGAAATGGTCGTCAGCTCCCGGCCCTGCTTCATCGATGAAAAATCAGTCTTACCAAGTTGTTCGTTCCCCAAACCTTGGTGTTCTCGTCAACAACGCTGGTGCTTGAGCTCGTGCCGATTCTGGTCGAGCCACACCAATGGTTGGAGTTCATGCCGGCGGGATTGTAGTTGTTAACTATGCAGAAGAGAATGAGCGAGAGCAAAGGACCGAGAAGTCTCAATGTTTCGTACCATAGTCGGTAATAGTGGTGGTGTTATCGGGAGTGATGAGAGTCAAGCCCGGAACTAGAAGGAAGAGCGAGCGGTTGTCAGGCATGAACCCCGCTATCGAACGACGGTTTCCAACGTACCTTGGTTCACTGTGGAGAGGAGGTCATTGATACCGGTGAGAATAGCTGCCTTGTCGTTCGTGTCCTGGAACCATGGGTTCTGCAAAACAGTTCCGTACATGGTTGCGTCGATTCCGATACGGCCACGAGACGTGATACCGGTTGAAAGATAGACGGTGATGGTGAAGATCTGGGAAGCGTTGTACGGGTAATTGGTTGTGACACTCGCAGCACCTGGGCGAGCCGTGCCTTGGAGCTAGAAGGTAGTCAGAATTGAGCTCTGGGGGCGGTGGAAGCGCTTTTCTTACGTAGCGGGTCTTGCCATCGGGTCCGGCAAGAGCTCTCCAGAATGCCAGTCTTGGCGATGTTCCGGCGAAAACACCAGACTGAGTCGCCTTGTATTGTGCAGCATCAGCAGCTCGGGGGCTGGTCCAGATAGGTGCCCAGTTATCGTAAGAATCGACACTCGGGTGAGTGAACACGAGCTAGATGTGGAAATGCAAAGTTAGAGATACGAGACAGTCCTAAGTTGCCGAAGAAAACTCACATTGATGGATGGGTTGTCGGAAACGTATTTGCCGACGGGAAGGTCGATCCACTGGCTTTGAGGTGGAAGATTGGGTCCGTATTGGGCGTTGTTCTTGACTGTGGAGCACGAGTTAGCATAGAATTACGATGAAAGTGCCGGCAGCGTACCGATGTTGATCATATCAGAAGGACCGATACCGCTCTGGAAGAGAATACGGGCGGTTCCGAATGCACCAGCGGACAGGATGACACGACCCTTGGTCGTCAATGGAACGATGCTGTGGATATCACAGTCAGACTCATCGGTAAAATGCGAGCTATGCGACGAAGCGCTTCTCACCCATTGCCGCCATAAGCAGTGTAGTTCGTCCGGACACCTGTGATCTGAGCACCGTTGCGGACCAAACCAGTGACGTAGGTGTATTGCCAGAACTTGAAGTTGGCCCTCGTCTTAGCGGTCTGGAAGTAAGTGTCCATCTAATGGCAAAACAAAGTTAGCAACGCAAGTCCAGATTTCAAGTCGAGTCGCAGAACATACGGGTCCAGTACGTTTGCCACCTTTGATCTGGGAGACGGAATCGACACATAATCAGTAAATTTTTTTGCATAAAAACCGTTGAAATACTCACTGGGAAAGCGGGTCGGCCGTACACGCGGTCCTTGGCGTTGGGGTTCGAGTTGATGTCGAGGGCACCGAAGCCTTGAGGTGTAAGCAACTTCTGGACAACGTCGTAGACCTATCAGAAATAATCAGAGGTTAGCACTTGTATCGTTCGGGGATTGAGTTGCAAACCCACTTGTGTCAGGTATAACTTTCCATCGGTCGAGGGTGTCGTCGTTTGTGGCAACTTAGCCTTGAGTGCGTTATAAGCGTCGTGTGGATGCGCCCAACTGCTCGGCCAGCCATAGCTGGGGTCGAAATCGACGTCCGGTGGGTACCCTGTAAGTAGTGTTTAGCTTCGGGAAATAATTCCTCTGCTTGTTGAAACATACAGTAGAGCAGACCGTTGATGGCGGCACCACCACCGACGAGGCAGCCGGCGAAAACGGTAATGTCGTTGCACCACCTGAAGATGCTTGGTCAGCCCACTACTCAGAATACTTGAACGGGCGTACATACCAGTAGGGGTTAGAGGAACTGAACATGGCTTCGAACAGACCAGGAGTGTCGAAGCGAGTCAACTGAAGGGGTGTCAGAGTCTCTAATATGAAGGGGAGAAGGAGCGAATACTCACGCCTGTGCCGGTAGCCCATGGTGGGGTGTCGTTACCTCCCGTGGCGGATGTCGATGGGCCACCACGTTCGATGAGCAGAACGTTCTTTCCTTTCTCCGCTGTCAATGTGGCGGGTCAGACTATGACTTAGCAGGTGGCTGTCGAAAGGGCACATACTCAAACGATCCGCAACGACGAGACCAGTGTTTCCGGCGCCGACAACGATGTAGCTGTGGGAAGGGTTTGATAAATACGCGCATAGCAAAGGGGAAAGGGGGGACGACGAACTCGTATGGTGTAGCAGAAACGGTCGGTCCAACAGTGGTGGTGGTGGTCTTGGTGGTAGTAGTCGTGGTGGAGGAAGTTGAAGAGGTACGTGTGCTGCTTGTAGAAGTTGTTGAAGTGCTGCCGATGTTCAACCAAGCCTGGTATTGGCTGGCGGTGGTAATACCTTCGGGGCAGTTGAAACCGTAAAGACGAGCGTCGTCGTGTTGGGCCATGTTCGACCATGGGTCGGAAGGGGTGTTAACAGCGGCTGAACCGTAGGCCCAACCAAAGACGCAATACTGCGTAGGGTCCAGAGTGCCGGCTGCGCCGTTGATGCTGAGGGAAGAGATAACTTAGCGCTGGTCGTAGGTGGCAGGGACATGGCAGTGCTTACTTCCAGGATGTGCAGTTCTGGCAGCGGTAGGTCCACTTCCAGTGAGTTGAGTTGATGGATGTTGCCAGGGTTGTAATGGTGGGGCCAACATATTGGGTGGGTTGAGCGTAGGCACTGGAAACAGAGTGAGTAATCTTGAACCAAGTTTGAACAGGATATGAACGTACGCGGCCTGACGGGCACCTTTGACGATCGTGTTGCCGTTTGGCCAAGCGGTGATCAGAAGATTGCCGTTCATGCCTGAGCCGAGCGCGACACCAGCCTAAAAGGAAGGCGAGGATACTGAATGTGAGTGTCTGACCCCAATAGAGAATAGCGGGATACCTTACCCATTTTCCAGCGATGGGGACCGTGAATTGACCGATGAACTCATTTCCGGAGGGAGGGAATACCCAACCGTCTAGATGTGTGGGTAAGCAATGGCACGTCAGTCATTCAGGAGCAACGCCGCTCACATCTAGCGTTGAAAAGAGGGTCGAACTGGAGGGCAGTTGATCAGTGGCGAGAACGGCAGAAGCCAGAAGGCGTAGTTGCTCACGTAGGTCTCGAAGCAAATGCCGGTTCCTCCACTACCGTTATCACAGTAAAGAGAGCTTTGAGCGAGTGCTGCATGGGGCGACCTCTGTCAGTTTGATGTCTCATCACTGTTGCAGCATGATCCTCACTTGAGGCAACCAAAGAGGTTGCAGCAAAAAGAACGCTGTTCCACCGCATCCTGGTCCAGACGTAGATCTAGAGAAAGAGGGGAAAGGGGGGGAAACGAAGGGAATTTCGTTGGCTCTAGAAGATTCTGACAATGCAATGAGAGTAGGCATTTAAACCACGTCGCCATCCGCCACTCATATGTCGTGGATTGTACGGAAACGGCCACTGCTGGAATCCACGAAAACGCCGACGTTTGTCGGTACTGCCGGCCAGAAAGTCTCTAAGAACGGCAAGGATTGGGTCTTGGCATTGTATACTGCGGAGCTGTCAATTCTCAGCGGACAGATGGGAAGTGTTGGAAGCCCAAGTCAACGACGGGCCGCTGAACGAACCCATCACGAGTATTGAGCAACCAGCGACGTCCTACCGAAGTAGAGGCAAGAATACAGCGCCAAGAGAATCTTCAAGACACCTTCGTCATTCCGAAGCTTCGCGCGTCCAATCAAAATAAACGGATTTTCTCCGCCATGGTCTTGGCGCGCTTTCCGTCGGTAGAGGTCGTCTGCTCGGGGCCTGTCTCGATCACTAGAAGCGCGTAATATGTCTCACGCAGAGAAGAGTATGGGAGAAGGTTCGCAAGAAGGAGCCAATATTGTAACTATTATTACTTCCCCGAAAAGCGTTGGCCGTGTGAACGAGACTGTGCCGGGGGTAGCCCGACCAAAGTGGTAGTCCCCCGACCTTAAGATTACCGGTTGACTCAGCAAGCCACTAGATCCGGTTATGTTCGGTAAATTTTGCGATTGGAACACGGGTAAAGGAAGCATTCTCTGTTGCGTGACGGTATTGCCGGTGTTTCCGAGTCTGACCCGTTGGAACGCTTCCAGCGATCGATCATGCAGTAGTATAAAACAAGACATTGAAACGCGATAAAGTCGTAAAAGGTTTTGTAAATTGTGTTTTACTAGGGCTGGATCCCGTGGCTTGGCGGTCTATTGCGGAACTGATGGGGGTACGGGAACGTCGGGGCACAGAGCCAGACCCTGTTGTTTGTTGCATCGAACAACAAGCTCAGAATTTCGGCTTCATCCAAGACAGATTCGCGCTCAACCTCTCCCCATGTCGCTCCTTGTCGCAACACGGTTGCGGGCCAGCCAAAATGCAGCGCCCATTCTATCGTCCGCTCGTCTTTTCTCGTCCAGCACCGTATCCCGAGCAGCGCTTTCACCGACGCTAGCCAGCCAAAGTGGCCAGGACTTGCTTTCCGGTCTAAACCTCAAGCAAAAAGCCCCTCCAAAGAAGAAGACGAACCGGAGGACGATGAGGCTGCCAACCCTTTCAGACGTCATCAAGTCACATGGTCGCGACAGTCTGGCCTCGTCAGAATCAGCAGCTCCCACTGCGAGTGCCCTACCGCCGCCCCCGGACAAGTACTTCCTTCACGTCCATGCAAGCTCAAACAACACCATCCTTCATCTCACGAACTCGGAGGGCAACTCTCTTCCCGGTGGTAGGATAACGGCCGGAATGCTTGGTTTCAAGAAAGTACAGCGCAGCCAATTTGAAGCTGGGTTCCAATGCGCCCTACGCATTATCCGGAGAATAGTAGAAGAATACGAGACGAAGAAGGCTCCTCCCAAAAAATATCGCAATGCGTCGCTGGAATCTGAGAGCGCTGGACTACGAGACGATCCAAGGATGGAGGTGGAGGTGGTGTTTACTGGGTTTGGAATGGGTCGGGATGCGCTGTTCCAGGCGTTGATGACGAGCGAAGGAAATGTCGCCAGACCGTTGATAACGCGCCTGACAGACCGTACTCCGATTAAGATTGGTGGAACACGGTCGGCGAAGACGCGGCGGCTGTGACCTGGTACGTTATGCTTGCATTTCTTCGAGAGGCAGACGGCTGAAGACTTCTGCCCGACATTCTCTAGGCGACGTTTACGCGTTATTATACTCTTTATATATTGCTGCGGAGTTCCTTGCTGTTTCCAAGAATATCTCGCTCAACGCGCTCCCCTCGGTTTTCTGTTGGCATTTCTCCCCGTCGCGTGACTATCGGCATCCCACTCGGTGTAAATGCACTCAACGAACGACCAATATCGATTGACACACCATAAGAACCTTCTTGTCGAGGTGCCCATTGCGTCATCTACGTGGACTGTGCTTCCTTGAACCCGTTTCGCTCAGTCGGCGCTATTCTCGAAACGTCACGAAGTCTTCGACGCTCGGCATTCGGTGATTTCGCATAAACCAAAAGCCGCTCAAGGTCGGGTTAAGCGGGCTCATGTCGCCGCGTGCTTAGAGTTCGGCTGATCTAGGCGATGATGACCTGTCAATGCCCATTTGGTGGTTGTAGATGTGCAAGAGGTTTTCGGGAGGGAGTTTTCCGGCCGATCGCGAAAAGGGGCCTTTTGTGTAGCACGTGCGTGTTCCCTTGAAATTTCCAGGCCCTCTCTTTCGCTCCTCTAGTCCCCATCGGAGCAGCTCCTCTCTCCTCCTTCCTCCTCCGACCTGTCAATTCAAACCGACACCATCTCTCGTACCTTGCATGGCGCTCTAGCTCTTTTGTATCTCCACCTTTTCATCATCAACCACCACCAACCAACCACCAGCCAGTAATTGGTTCCCGGACTGACATCGCCATCCCTCTTTCGACTCCCGTTTTGCATCAATCTCTCTCCTCCCTCTCTAGAGCGTATCGTGTAGAACAGAATGTTGGGTGCTACGAGTCTGAAGATCTTCAGTGGTTAGTGGTCCTCTGGTGCATCGTCGTCGTCGGGCCCTGAACTGACCGGTCTCGCTCTCAAAACAGGGACGAGTCACCCGGAGATCGCCCATCTCATTGCCAAACGGTTCGTCAACGTCCTCGTACTCCTTTCGCATGTCGTCAGACGTCGTAGACTACGTTCCGCGTCGATGATGCAACACCTTTGGCTTTTTGCCACATCACTTCCCTGGGGCCGGGCTTACTAAAAGGAGCTCTTTCTCGCTCTCACCCACTCCAGGATCGGCCTGACAGTTTCCAAGTCTGAGATCACCCAGAACCATTCTGGGGAAACGTCCCTCCGCATCCTCGAATCCGTTCGCGAGGCCGATGTCTACATCGTCAACTCGGGTTGTGCAAGTGCAGACGGCACCATCTCAGTCAACACGTCGCTTATGGAGCTCTGCATCATGATTCACGCCTGCAAAATCGCCAGCGCCAAACGCATCACGGCTGTAATCCCTCTTTTTCCTTATGCAAGGCAGGACCGCAAGGACAAGAGTCGGGCTCCCATCTCGGCCAAGCTGGTGGCGAACATGATTCAGAGCAGTGGCGCTGACCACATCATTGTGAGCGCGCCTTGTCCCTGTTTGAAGTAACGATGTAACTAACTCGGGCTGCTCTAGACCATGGACCTTCATGCTAGCCAAATCCAAGGTTTCTTTGATTGTCCCGTAGACAAGTAAGCCATCAACTTTGAGTACTCTTCCGCATCGGCGCCTAACGTCACGCCTTCCTCTAGTGTAAGTCAGCAGCAACCAGGGGACTTCTCGTCATCATACTGAAGGGCATGACCTCTCATAGCTCTACGCAGAACCATCGATGCTTTGGTACATCCGGGAGAACTTTAACGTCAAAAATGTCGTGATTGTTTCCCCAGATGCAGGAGGCGCTAAAAGGTGCATACACCGCCACTCTAACTTTAGCGCGGTGCTCACAAGTTGTGTGTAGAGCCACGTCTATGGCAGACCGGCTCAACGTCGACTTCGCTCTGTTCCACAAGGAGCGCAAGAAGGCCAACGAAGTCAGTCGAATGATTCTCGTTGGTAACGTCAAAGACAAAATCGCCGTCTTGGTGGACGACATGGCCGATACTTGCGGAACACTCGCTCTCGCCGCACAACACCTCGTCGAAGCGGGCGCTACGCAGATCATCGCGATCGTCACTCACGGTATTCTATCGGGCAACGCTCTCGAAGTCGTGGAGAAGAGTCCTTTGGAGAAGCTGGTCGTGACTAACACGATCCCGCAAGACTTGAACTTGAAACGATGCAAAAAACTTGATGTCATAGACGTTGCGCCTGTGCTCGGTGAGGTGGTACGGCGCAGCCATTACGGAGAGAGCGTTAGTAAACTATTTACGGAAGTCCCTTATTAGTTAGAGTATTGTGAGTAATTGGTCGGGCATTGGATTGATTCGGAATTCTCTGTTGTCTCTGGTTCTCTTGTAGTAGAGCACCACTTCTCATTCTTAAAAGATAACAGCGTGTTTTTGCATCTGAACATTACTTCCACATACGCTAGATATAAAGCCACAATGGAACACCACTCTGGCATTAACTCATCTCCGAATTCGCGTCGAGCTCGCCCACTTGAACGACGTCCTGCACTACTTGCTCTCCTCGGATGCTCCAAACTTGGGGTCGAAATAAGATTCCGCCTCGTCCTTTTGAGGGTATGGTGTCGGTACGCGTTCCGCTATGGATTCTCTCCTCGACTTGGTAACGCTCGGCTTGGCCTTCTCTTCTTCAGGAACGACGAACCCGAGTCCGGCACCTCCTGCGCCCGCCCGGAACAGCTGGAGATCTCTGACCGGAGCTGGTAACTCGGCGAACGAGAGCCTACGAGGCTTCCTTTGCTGGTGAGGTTGACGAGGGGAAGCACTGGCAAAGGGCGAGCCTGGGGGGCAGGTTGCCGAGGCGGCGAAGGACGAGCGTCGAGGTCGACCAGCTACGGTCTGTTCGCGGAGTGCAATGATGCTATGATGTTGGTTGAATGCGAGGCCGTCCGGAAGCTTGGGCGATTGGCGGCTAACTTTAGGTCCCGGCGAAGCACGTGGGGATCCCGACGTTTTCATCGCGGCGTGGGCCGATGCAGCAGTAATGTCGGTAGAGGTATGGTTGAAAGGAAATGCAGATGCCATGGCATAGCGAAGTCCAGATGGAGAGACAATAGGACTATGAGTGATGGTGTGGCCGACGAAAGACATGATTGAGCTTTCGTTGAGGTTTGAGTTGTGATGGTGATGGTGCAGTAGGAAAGAGGGAGAGCAACCGTCTTATATTCTGAAATGTGCCAAGTTGATCGGGCGATGAGAATC
Source organism: Tulasnella sp. 424 (assembly GCA_019633425.1). Lineage (NCBI taxonomy): Eukaryota > Fungi > Basidiomycota > Agaricomycetes > Cantharellales > Tulasnellaceae > Tulasnella > Tulasnella sp. 424. The sequence continues at coordinate 71,029 of WSUB01000027.1, read as the reverse complement.
CCGCCTGCTCGTTGGTGATTCGGGGGAGGGTGACCATCCACATTCCAACCAAGACCACCAGCTTGGCGGACTACTCGGCGTCACCCTCATTATCAAATCTTGCGTCATATGGCGCATGTTCAGCGCCTCTGGTCAATGTTGAGGTCCTTGGGGGGGTCACGGTCGGTCGCAGGGACGTTTGGTGCAGATGGTGGATGACGTAACCATCGAAAACAACCCAACATCCCACGATATCATTCTCCAGTTTTCGCCACCACACTCGAATTCTTTTCGAACGACCCCTCACATCCTACGAAACCACTCCCCCCTTCCTTAATCTACCAAAAAAAGACACCAACCCACCTTCAATGGCTCGTCGCAATCCTCAACCTGCTCGTTTCGGTGCTCCTCAATCTTTCATCCAACCTCAGGCAGACCCCAACGAGGGTGCCTTCGCTCGCTTCCTCCGAACGGAAGTCTACTCACCAGAAAAACGGGCAGGAAACATCAGCTTGCTCGTCGGAGTGTCCATGTTCGCTGCAGCTGTTGCGGGTGTACGGACGTTCGGCGATGCTTTAGTCCCTGTATAACGGCGAAGACTGCGGTAGGTTTTTGAAACCCGTATCTGCTCCGATTCATGGACTAATCCGCTTCGGCCATGCCCCCGTTATAGGTTGGCTGTGATCGCTACCTCTATTCCCCTCTGCGGTCTCAAGTCTCATTTGGCAGGATGCTTCATGTCGTTTCTCGATAACTTATGTGACCTTAGTACCTCATTTCTATCGATCGTCCAATCATGCGGAAGTGTCCACCATCGGTCCGATGGGACCCAAATCGAGATGAGCAGCTGGCTCTTGAATTGCCTAGTATTTGATATTACAGCAGCAGACTAACACAAGAAAGAGCGAGAGTTAAAAATCCAAAACCGAGCAAGGAGGGGAGTATAACAACGCGGGGAAGCCAAGACAGCAGCAATTCGATACAAGATAGAGGAAAGTTAATAAGTAATCGAGGAGGAAAGAGTGAAGGAACCATAATAGATAGGATCGATATGTCACTTGGAAGGGCTTGTGGGGAAAGTGCCAGGGCGGCTGGCTCGGTTGGTCATAGCCCGGAACTGAACGTTGGCAGGGATAAAGCCGCCCTCAAAAATGGAGTTCGCCATGCTGGAGGTTCCAAGGTTTGGAGCAGGGACTGGGTTCACGGAAACGAGCCCAGGGACAGGAGCCAGGGAAGGAGCGGTGGTGTTTGGAATATTAACAAGATTCTTAGGAGGAGACCGAGCTCGGAAAAGGTCTAAAAGTTGATTGCGTTCGGCTTGGGTCTTTTGGACGGCGAAGGAGTTGGGGTTTGGAGGTGACATTTGGAGGCGGTTCGTGTATGGGGACTGGCCGGCCAAGGGAGACCGAGGAGACGTCGACAGTGCCGGTCCATGCGCGGAAGATTGCCGACCGGTTTGACCCAAGTTTCCAGACAGGGGTGCAGGATGAACCCCAACTGTTTGCGGGCGGCCATGGCCCAAAGGCGCAAGTGGGCTGCGTGGTGACTGGTAGAAACCCTGGGAGGGAGGAGTCGCGGTCGCCTGTCTCTGTCGCTGCAGCAACATGTTGTGTTGAGCCTGTAACTGAGCATTCATTTGGGGAGAATACGGGGCGTTTGCGAAATTTCCATTATTCTGAAGTCCAAACGCGGCCATCTGGGCTGGATGGGGCATTCCGGACGCCGACGTAGAAAGGTTGGGTGACGGGGATGCTGATGGAATACTAATAAGCTGTTGTGGATGCAAATGCGGATGCGGGTGATGCAATTGTGGTGGTGCCATATATACGTGAGAACGAGGGGGCTGTGGTTGGGAAGGGAGGCCTTGGACGTTGAATTGCCCATAGGGCTCAGTCGCCATCGCGTTGCCGGTAGGAAGGCCGCGATGCACTGTATTATTCGCGTAAGGTTGTCCTGCTGCAATGGTCGGATGGTGATTATGAGCAACACCGATGGCTCCATTTTGGGGTACCATTCGCAGACCAATGTTGCTTGACGTGGCCGGGGGGAGGCCAACGGGTGCCGCATGTGGAGTTTGAGCATTGGGACAAGTGGCAATCGCATCTGCCTCGGTTGCGACCATATCGAGCAACGCAAGATGCTGTGCGGTGGTGGATGATGATCCAGTCGAATGGGATGCCATGGAATGTAGCGATTGAATTGACGACGATGAGGTCATCCGACTCGTAGTGGTGCTTGGTGGGGCCGAAAGATCATCCATGACGGCGGGTTGTCTAGCCTTGGGAGTGAGATGGAGGGCAGCATCCGGGGTGGCCGCCCTTGGAGACAAGACGGATGAGGACTTGCTCGGCTCGACTGCGCTGTGCAGTGCCCGATGCATCATGCCACCTGTCATACGTGTCGGCATCATCAATGTTGCAGGTGCTTCAGGGGCCACAGTGTCGCTGTCATCGAGACCCTCATCTTCCGACGTTGCGCCCAATTCCTCTGAGCTGCCACCAGACCGAAATGGTTCAGATCCAGACGTGACACCTGAAGAGGGACGTGAAGCGGACGATGACCAGGATGGCGTTGCTGTAGCTGGAGGTCGTGTGCTAACAATCTTCTTCTTGCTCGGTGATGGTTCCATAAGAGCGTCCATCGGAGAAACGAAGTCGAAGAGGCTTTTCTGGCTTGAAGAAGCAGCTTTGCTCTGACCTGCATGGTCTGGTGACGGGACGCCTGGCTGCGCCAGGCTCGCTGCCGCATTTCTGGCCGTCGCGGCACCTGAATTCACAACTGGGGAATCCGCCGGAGTTGGTAAACCGCTCGAGACCGCTTGGTTCGATGATGGGACTCCTGGTGGCTGGGACAAAGCAAGCGATTGCATCAAGCTGGCGAAGTGAGCTCGTTCCCTGGCAACTTCGTCATCTTGACCCGGCAGCATCACGGCAGCGTCAGTCGGGGCTTGCTTGTTGCGAGAGGTTTTCGCAGGTTTCGGTGCCTTGGAACCTTTCTTTGCAGGGGAGAGTGATGACGTGTCAGGGGACGAGTTACCAGCGCCGCCGCCGATGACCGTCCGTGTGAACAGAGCGTCGATAGCAGAGTTTGCCTGAGCGGGAGCATGTGCCGGGGTAGCTGAGGAAGGAACTGACAGTTGACCGCTGCTCTGAGAAAGGTGGAGGTCATGGTCGGTCTCTGTTTCCGGCTCTTCGTCCCCCTCCGCCCCAGTTGATTCTCCATCTGCGACAGCAGCCTCGATGGCCGCAGCCTCGGCACGTGCGGCTTCTGCTTTACGACGGCCAGCTGCCCGAGCCTTGTTCCTTTGGACCCTCCGGTACTCCTTCAACTGCCGCGGATTGAGATCGGGAGGCATGTATCCGAATGTTACTTGGAACTCGATAAGACGGTGCTTCAGCTGCGCTAGGAACGGACTGACGCCCCATGTGCGGATTGGCTCGAGGGCTTGTGAGAATCCACGGTGGTTGCGAGCATCGTCGTCCTCGCTAAAGCCACTAAGATGTGCGAGATAAAACCATTCTATTTTCTATAAAACCAAACCTCAGTCAGAACTCAGCAAGAAACTGAGCGCAATGGATCTGGCTTACGCTGATTTCTTTGCGGGTTCTCGTCACGAAGTTGTAATCCTCAGGGACATCGGGTATGACGAAAAGGGTAACGTGTTGTTCCTTCGACGTGGTCGTGATAAATGCGTCAGGGATAATCTGGTCTTCGCAATTATACCCCGTCTCCTCGAGAACTTCGCGAGCGGCGCACTTCTCAAGAGGTTCGTTCTCGTTGATCTTGCCTCGGGGAAATCCCCACGGAGCATTGGATTTCCATCCCTTGACGAGGATGCACTGATGACCAATAAATGAGTGAGCAAAATCATTATCAATCGGCCCTTCAAGCATACCTTATCCCAGGTGCTGTTTAGTAATATAGCACCGCACACAGGGACGCTCGTCTTGTACTTGACGAAGTCGTTGAAAGCCTCTTCATGACGATGGCTCCACCGCTGCAGAAGTGGGCAAGCCGCAAAAAGTTTCGCGGAGAAGGATCTAAGTTGCATTGAGGGTAGAGTTGGGTTCTCTTGCCGAATGAAGTCTTCATAATACCAATGACTAGAGTTGATCGACGATGTCAGCATACACGACGCCCAGGAACGAGGGACCTCCAAACACTGACGCTTGCTCAACTTGGAAGCAAACACGCTCTACTGATGACAGCTCGTTGTCGGGGAGATTGAGAATGAACCGGGACGAAAGATCCTCAAGGATGATGTCCATGTTGGCATCCTTGAAAGAGAACGCTGGAGGAGGTAGTTCGGGTGCTGGTGGTTTCTTCCGAGTCGGTTTAGCTGTAGGGGCTAGAGAAGAAGTGACAGGACTATCGTTCGACATTGAGTGGTCTGATGTTGAAGCCATAGTTGCATGCAAAAAGGGGGGGAGCGAGTGGTGAGTGAGAGAGGGTCAATTAGTGGAAGGAGGGCAGTCTGAACCAAGAACTGTTGACTTTCGCGCGGTTCGGGTGCCACTTCCAGGCACCCCCTGGCCCTCCCAGTCGAACCTCCCAGACCACTCCAGATTTCACAGCTGCAGCATGAAGAGCAAGATCACAGACGCCAGTAATGTGATGCACTGCATAAAACGCATTAAAGTATTTCTGACTTGGCCATTATTTCAGATTTCCCTCGAACGGCTGACGGACGAGTCTACCATCTCGGACTTCGGCAGGGCGAGGTAGCTAACAGGATTGTATGTATCTGCCGCCAAATTTCCGCCTGTCACTTTTTCATGCCTAATATTAATACTGAGCTACTTTAGGTGACGCTCGGTGACCCCAGTCGCGCTCGGCGAATCGCCAAATTTCTTGATGCGACCCCAGTACCGTTCGTCCTCCACAGCGAACGAGGATTCCTAACAATCACGGGGAAATATTCTGGAACACCCATCTCGATTGTTGCTATTGGAATGGGTATCGGGAACATGGATTTCTTCGTTCGCGAGTGCAGAGAATCCCTCGACGGTGACATGGCCATTATTCGGTGAGCAAGTTCCGAGGCCGCGGAGCTTAGTCAGGCCGACATTTCTGCTGACTTGGGGCAATTGGCTCCTTTGCCTTGAAGACTTGGTTCCTGTGGAAGCCTAGTTCCGGAGCTACCGGTCGGCTCACTCTCCCTCCCGAAAGCCTGCGTTGGGATCACGAGGAACTATGACTACGACTTTACGGCAACGTCCTCCGAGTCGTCGGCGTACCAGTCCCCCGAACCACCTTATCGCATATCGCGTCTTGTTGACGGAAATGAACCTCTTCATGTGCAGCTCAAAGAGGCTGCTGAAGCGACTCGACCGGAGGGAGCGCGAGATGCCCCGGTGAGGGCAGATTTTATAAACGCTTCCGCGGATAGGTGAGAGGTGTTCGAATTGCATATCTTCCTATGTCATGCTGATCGATTTTGACGACTATCTAGCTTCTATTCCTCTCAAGGACGACTAACATCGTTTCCGGACCATAACGAAGGCTTGATCAGCGAGTTAATCCAGCGAGTCCCGGGAGCGGCAACCCTCGAGGTATGACTTTCTGGATTTTGCTCGACATTGGAAGCGTATTCGACGGACCCTCCTCCCCTAGATGGAAACGCACCACCTGTTCCACCTCGCCGCTGTATATCCCAAACCTCCTACAGAGCTTCCTTCCGGATTGGATTCCTCGCACCCCGTTCTGACAAGGCCTGAAGGAGAAATTTCCGCGTCAGGAAATGCGCCAAACTCCGACACTCCCCAGGAGAAGCTGGTTGCAGCCCGGGCATCCCGGGGTGCTATTTATGCTACCGCAATTCAGATGATCTTCGCTCAGCGTCAATCTCAGGACTTCATTACCCCCGAAGAGGTTGAGCTGAGGGAGAATTGGGCTGGAAAGGCATGTTTAGAAGCTTTGGTCAAATTCAATGTTGAGGTATGGAATTGAGTTCGTCTCGTCTCGAGCTGAGCCCCGTCTGAACCCGATTGCGTAGTCTGCTCAAGCCGATGAGGGTACCGTCTGGGCGACAGCGTAATACCTTGAATAGAAAACATAGTCGGAATAGCAATGTAACACGTAATAACACCACTCGGTTAGAGCCTTCCCCTAATCTTCTTAGCCATCCCCTCCGGATCGAGTACGCTTGAAGGATAAGGGAGTTGCGTCGTTCGAAGGTGTTCATTACCTCCATCAACCGCCTGGGTGAAAAAAAATCCAAAGGGCACCTCGGTCAGTAATGAGCTCCTGTTGTGGTTGCCTTTCACGCTGGCAGCACAAAGCATATTTTGGGACGTACCATGACCTGCCCCGTCACCCAATTGGCGGCATCACTGAAAAGGAATACCGCCATATTTGCAATATCCCTTTTATCACCATACCGTCCCAGTGGAATATAATCTGTCACTCGCGCCTCTTCGTCCGCAGCAATCAGCCGGTCCATTCCTTCAGTATCCCCAATTGGTCCTATGAAGCAGGAAAACGGCGGTTAACTATACCTGTAAGCACGATCGCAGCCAAAAAGGATTCTCACCAGGGGATATCACGTTGCTTCGTACGCCTCTGGGCCCCTCTTCGACAGCAATCACAGCGGACAAAGCGTCGACGCCAGCCTTGGCGGCGGACACATGGGCTTGATATGGCGTTCCTGGAAGCAATATAGGTCGATTAAAGATATAATGTCTGCCAATGAATGAAGTTCTTTACCCTTTCGATGCAACAGGGCGCTAACATGAATGTACGAGCCCTTCGATTGACGAATATGGGGCAACGTCGCTTTGACAGTATTGAACGTTCCCAGCTGAGATTCACACCGAAGCCTTCAGAACCTCCAGCTCTGATTGTGGAAAAGATGTCTTTGCTTACTGTATCAATCTCGATGACTGTTCGGAAGGCATTTTCTGAGAGGCCGCTGATAGGGGCAAGGAAATTTCCGGCAGCGCCGCAGATGACAAAGTCAATCTTTCCGAAGGTCTCGACGGTTTTTGCTACTGCAGCTTTTAGTTGCTCGGGGCTTCTAACGTCAGCCTGGGCGGCTATGCAACGCTGTCCGGTGGCATTAGACAGTTCCTTGGCGGTGGCTTCCAGTCGATCTAACCTAATCACCAAAGGGTCAGCTTTATTAGTACTATATGCCAATCAAAATAACCTTACTTTCGACCAACAATAGTCGCTGAAGCTCCGTGTCGCATCTTTCCGAGCACTCTCACGTCAGCGGCGATGACGTTGCTCTACAAAATGAACAATCCTCACAATAGCTTCAGTCATGGACTTGCATATTCCACTGCCGCCTCCAGTGCAGAAGAGGACTTTATTTTTGAATATGTCATCTCGGAAAATAGCAGTTGAGAGAGGCGGCGGGGCCGCAATAACGGGTTCCGTCCGTGACATGGGAGAGGTTCAAACTTGCAGGGTCCTTGGAATCTCTTTGTCGAGCTTTGTTAACGTTTTATCTTGCCAGTACCCCGTCGAAGCGACAGTGAATCCGACCGGGAGGGAAGAAGGGGAGGAGTAGAGATCAAGTTGGTCGTAAGGTAGGCGACGCATTATACAGTGGGTGGCCGGGCATCATCGCCTATAGCCCCGTCTGCGTCTGGCACCGGCAATCCCAATAACCGATGCACTCGGGCTTGGGCCGAACAACTCCCATATGAATATGCCACTACGGTGATTACTTCACGACTAAGAAAGTCCTGAGTTAGTTTTTACTGCTTGTAGTGGAATATCAAATGAGGAATCACAGGATATAAGCAAGAGGTGCGCCAGCGCTTTGCTATTTCATTTAGACTTTGCACACTCAATCAATATCCTCGTCACGTCGTCCTGATGATCGGCGAGCTTAGAGCTCTCTAGGGTCAGGAGTTCAGTATTCGTGGCAATTCGTGTGTGGCGTGTGCTAGAACCCTTGGGGAGGAGTGCAAGTTGCTCTGCACTAAACCGTCGCATCATGTCCAACTCTTCGGTAACCTGCTATGTCGCGCCTCCCACCAAATTTTACTGACGCTTTGACCCACTAAAAAAAGCACGAATAAATGCTAATTATCGAAAATCCAGTCGCAGACCATCGCCCTTCCTTTCATCCCCTTTCTTCGGTGATTCAACGACGTTCAAAGCACGAACAAACATCTGAGCACTGGAAATTTCAATCAGGACTCTCCACCTCATGTCCTCCATTTCAAGCTCATCAAGGTCTCCGTCACCAGAGCCTGTAGAGCTCCCAACACAGCTCTCGGAGCTATGCGACCTAACAGCTAGGAAGCCCGAATCCTTGGTTCACGGTGACAACGAGATCCAAGCAGCGGCATTGAGGGCGGCCAAGTTCCTTTTTGATCGAGGTTCGCACTCTTTTGCGCGCGTTACCTGGCGAAACGCTCAATTATAACTTGCACTGGGTACAGGAGTTCTCTCCGAGGTCGATGCAGCACCAGCAATGGATGAACTGCTCAGGTCCATAGACGTACCTCAGGCTCCGGTCACCCGCTCACAAGTCGCGAAGCAGAAGGCTGCCGGCGCACCTCCACCGAAGGAGTCGTTAACCTTTGACCTAACACCGCTGGACTCACTAATTTTGGATGGCATGGGCGCCGACCAGATATGGGCGCAGCTGGAGCTAAGAGCGAAAAACGTATGCCAACCCCCACATTCTCGCTCGCTATCTTCTGTCCTGCCACTACGTTCTGACGCACTATCGTTCTCAACCGAATAGATTTGCAAAGTCTTGGACTCGATCATTGACCGCGAGCCGGACGACGATGAGACCGAGGGCGAAGAAGTTGAAGGAGACCACATGGATGTTGATGGAGACCCTGGACCTTCTGGCTTAAATGGCGCCAGTCGGCGTTTTGGGCTTGATGACGAGGAAGAATCAGAGGAAGAAGATAGTGATGAAGACAGCGATGAAAGTGACATGGGAGAGGACATCGTGAAGTTACGAGATCACGGGGAGGAAGAGCGACCGCCTGTGGTTGGGCACAGCCGGCAACGCCCTCGCTCTCAACAACCGGTGTGGTCAGGGCCTCGGCACCCAACTCTCGACGACGGCTTCTTCAGCATCGACAAATTCAATCGCAACACGGAGCTTATGGAGGCCAAGTCCAAGAGCGGGGGGCGTTTAGGCGGGGATGAGGACGATTCGGAAGAGGAAGAGGAGATTGATTTGTTTGCCCCTATCGATGAAGACGAAGAAGAAGAGATGGATGTAGACGAAGAGGATGAGGACGAGGACGAGGAGGAAGAGAGTGATGAGGAAGATGAGGAAGACGAAGAAGGCATTCCTAGCAAGCAAAGCATGTTGAACGGCGCGTTCAAGACCGAAGGCATGGACGGTGAGTAGCCCAGGTCCCCTTTATTATCCTCGAAACTCATTTTATGGCATCATCCAGATATCATGTACAACGACTTCTTCCGTCCACCATACAAGTTCGCAGACTCAGCCACCACCTCAAAACCATCCTCTGGTCCAAAAGCCGCATCAGCCTCGCCAAAGGGGAAAGGAAAAGCCAAAGCCAAGGGGTTGGTTCGTTTCGCTGAAGATGTCCGCGTCAAGACAATCAGGGCCCGGGGTAAAGGCCGAAGTCTGAATGACGATGACGACGATGACTACGACGACCTCATGGGAATGAACGGAGCTGGCGGAGCATTCATGAACCCGTTCATGAACATGACTGGTCCAGGTGGATTTGGTGGATTTGCTCCCAGGCAACTGACTGGTCCAGGTGGATTCGGTGGATTTGCTCCCAGGCAACCGGTCGTGGCACCTACAGAGGGAGAAGGGAACCAAAATGGACCGACCTTGAACGGAAGCGACCCATTTGCGGGAATTGATGATGCGGATAGAGAGGATAGTGACGAGGAGGATTATGAAGAAGAGGACCACGAGGATGAGATGGACGATGAGGACGACGATGAGGAGGGGGAGGATGAAGACGAGGAGGATGACGATGGCGAGGGTGACTACGACATGGACGAAGGTCAGGAGGCTATAGAGCGGTTGAAGAACGATATCTTTGCGGAACCTGAAGAGGACTACCGACCCCGTACGTTTTTTCGAACTTCGACTGCCGCGTACCACTTCCGCGGTCTGACCGCATTTTCTCATTTCTCTCGCAGCTGAAGAGCTCTCGACTCATGAGAAACGCCAGCGAGCCATAGCACAAGAGATCGCTATTCTCGAAGACCAGAATGTCGCCGAGAAGTCTTGGACGCTGATGGGTGAAGCGAACGCCAAACGACGACCAGAGAACAGCTTGTTGGAGACCGACCTCGAATTCGAAGCTGCTGCAAAACAAGCACCGATTATTACCGAGGAGGTCACCAAGTCACTAGAGGATTTAATAAAAGCTCGTATTCTGGAGGTTGGTCTTTTTTTGCTTAACATCCCGCGCCATTGTCCTGAACAAAAGTCCTTAGAACCGGTTCGACGATGTCATCCGACAACGGCCAGTAGACGACAAGGCATTCCTACCGTCAAAGGTCCTCGAGATCTCGGACAAGGAAGGGCAGAAGTCCCTTGCGGAAATCTATGAGGACGAATACACAGCTGCTGCGTCTGGTGAGGGGCGGAAGGACGATCGCCTTATACAAGAACACAAGGACATCGAGAAGACCTGGGGAGATATTAGTTATAAGCTGGACGCGCTTTCCAATGCCCACTTTACGCCCAAGCAGGTACGGAACTCGAGACGATTTCGAACAAGGGGACGTGCCTGAACGGTGCTTCCTTTCTATATTGCACGAACAGCCAAAGGCCACTATTAGCACACTGTCCAACGTTGCCTCAACATCGCTCGAATCAGCTTTACCAACTTCCATGTCGACCTCGACACTCTTGGCTCCTGAGGAGACGTTTGCTTTCGATCCAAGGGCAGCGACGTCAAAGACTGAAATGTCACCGGGAGAGAAGAAAGCACTGCGCGCAAAGGTCAAGCACGAGAGGAAAGCTCAGGGCCAGGCGATCAACGGCGCTGTTGTCAAATTCAGCAACAGCGCTGGGGGCAGTGCAACAGCAGCTGCAGGCTTGAAGAATGGAAAGCACCCGAGGAACGCGAGGGAAGCGAAAGATGCGGCCTTGGACAGTCTGGTGAAAACGGGTAAAGGTGTTACTGTAGTGGGCAAACCGCATGTCGGGAAGAGCGTGAATGGGAAGGACAAAGCACGCGAAGGAGGAGCATCCTTCAAGTTATAGTGGCATTTCAGGTGACCATATTGGAACCTTGGATTAGTTATTGGTTGTACCAGAGGCAATGTAGCACTTGTTAAGCCTTTAAACGACTTGAGTGGAGTAGACAGCCTAAAGCGTCCGCGCTGAGACGTTGCAAGAGAGAATTCGGCGCATGCAAAATATACCGGCCGAGACAAAAGATGTGCCCCCACACAGGATCGAACTATGGACCTCAGCATATCGCACGTTGCTGTGCTTTTACGAGTGCTGCGCTCTACCACTGAGCTATAAGGGCTTGCTGACAGCCAGCCCACAGTAATTTATATAATGGCAAATAAACGTGGGCTCTGTGAGAAAATCTGCGAAACCCCAAAACCGCCTCCAAATCACCCATAGACCGACGACGTCAAGTTGAACTCTCACAAGCCCGGGTCAATTATTTTCCTAAGGATTTCTCAAATGGAGTCTCTATTTTTTCCCTTGGGCATCGCCTTTCTGGGTCGGTTCCTAGATTAGCAAGAGGCTCGGTCACTGGAGGGTACTGGTGCACACTTTGGGAATTATAATGACTTCTTGAAGGCTTCTATAAGACTTTCCCTCATCCCTGAGACATGACGATCTTTTAGCCGCTGCAACAACATACGCTAATAGGAAACGAAGCCATCTTTTCCGAAGTAAGGGAGTAATCCCGGTGCACCATTAAGCGCAACTACTTGCGTCGGTCGCTCTTGGCTCCCCGACTCAAGACCGATGAGCCCTCGGGGACCCAGAGATAGCTTCCTAATACCCACCAAGACTCAAAACTATTTGCCAAGCGATGCCATTGGATGGTGCTCGGGAGAGCAAATACCGCGACACCGTTGGAATCTGGCTCTGGGCGCGGTAATCGGATCGCAAGGTGCAGTATAAAAGGAACTAGGAATCAGAGAGTGTTTGCCCATATCCACTCACACTTTTACCGGATTTTACTATGATGCTTAACTTCGGTGTGTTCTCCGGTCTGTGCACTTGAAATGCGACACCGAGCTAACCCCCTCCTTCCCGATTCTTTGAGCCACAGGAACACCTTCTACGCTCTTGGGTGGACTTATCGTCCTACCCATCTTCGTTAACGCGTTTACCAATCCCATCTTTTGGGAGGACTTGGCAGACCTGGATATTCGCCGAGTCGGCACCACTTACTATTATTCGTCCTCTACCATGCATTACTCTCCCGGTGCCCCCATTCTCCGGTCATACGACTTGCAGAATTGGGAGTACATTGCTCACTCGGTTCCCACTCTGGACTTTGGTAGCACCTACTCCCTGACCGGTGGGCAAGCCTACGTCCAGGGAATTTGGGCCTCGTTCTTTGGCTATCACTCCACCAAGAATACTTGGTATTGGGGAGGCTGTATTGATTTCGCAACGTCCTATATCTATTCTGCTTCGTCGGTAACTGGACCGTGGTCTCGCCTCGCCACGATTAACAAGGTAAGGCCGTTCATGCCGGTAGCAGGCACTGGGGTCATATCACTAATGTAACTGTTGTGCAGTGTTACTACGATTGCGGTCTGCTCGTAGATGATGACGGAACTATGTACGTCTCGTACGTCTATAATAACAACATCTGGGTCGCCCAACTTGCGTCAGATGCCAAGAGCGAGGTCAAGTCCCAGCAAGTTTACAGTCCTCCTTCAGACATCGGTGCGTGAAACTTGCGCTGTTATATTCTCCATTAGCGGTCTGACCGGCAGCCTACATCACAATCAGGATACCTCGAGGGCACACGATTCTACAAACGAAACGGAGTGTATTACATTCTGGCCACTCACCCCGCAACGAGTGAATATGTCCTCAAGTCCAGCAGCGTCTTTGGAACTTACACCATCAAGGCTCTCGCTTCAAGTCTCTCGCCACCGATTTCGGTTGCAGGAAATCCTCATCAGGGTGGTCTCGTTGATACTCCTAGTGGTCAATGGTATTATATGGCTTTCATTGACGCTTATCCTGGAGGCCGTATCCCGGTTATGGCACCGATCACTTGGGGTTCTGACGGTTTCCCTACTCTCACTGTAAGTGATGCAATTCCTTTCTCTTCCACTACTCCTCACTACATCCTTCATTTACATCATGTCGATCAACAGCTTGTCAATGGCGCGTGGGGCAGTTCATACACAAGCACGCTCTCCACGGTATCCGTCGCATCTCCTACCGGAGCCGACTACTTTACGTCCATCGGCCCTAACTGGGAATGGAACCACAATCCAGATACCTCCAAATTCTCCACTGGCAGCAGCGGCCTCACCCTTTATACTGCAACCATTACGTACGATCTCTACGCGGCTCGTAACACGATCACGCACCGTATTCTTGGCCCCAAGTCCACCGCCACGATCAAGCTCAACTATAGCAACATGAAAGACGGTGACCGTGCTGGTCTCGTTCTGCTTCGTGACTCGTCAGCTTGGGTTGGAGTTAAGCGGGACGGTGGCGCTTACACTGTCGGCTACACCACGGGCCTGACCATGAATTCGGATTGGAGCACCGCTAACACCGGAACAACCACCTCAAGCGTTTCAATTAGCGGTGGATCGATTTGGCTGCGTGTTACGGCAGACATTCAACCAGGTGGTACAAAGCAAGCAACCTTCTACTACAGTACTGATGGAACCAACTTCAACTCGATCGGGTCGGCCTTCACAATGATTACTAGCTGGGAGTTTTTCATGGGCTATCGGTTCGGTATCTTCAACTATGCCACCTCAACTCTCGGTGGATACGTCAATGTTCCGCTGTTCCAACTCGACTCTGGTACCGGTACCACACCATCCAGTGTCAGTACCACCACTACCAAGACTTCCACTACAACCACGACCTTCACCAGCAAAGCATCCACGACCACCAGCAAGGCTACCACTACCACCACTGCTGGTGGATGGTAAGTTACTTCCACCACCCACAAATTGCCACCCTTTCTCATCGATTCTGCTTTCGTAGCACTGCAACGCATTACGCTCAGTGCGGTGGCATCGGTAAGTACTAAGCCCCACCCTAGTAAATATTCTGACTCTGGTGCCCGTCACTAAATGCTCTCTGTAGGTTATACTGGCTGTACATCCTGCGAATCGGGAACGACCTGCACGTACCAGAATGACTGTGAGTCTCTCTGGGTTGGCTGTATATCGATGGTGTCTGAATCCGCCCATTCTTGTCAAACAGATTATTCGCAGTGTGTCTAAAGCGGTTATCCTGATCTGTCCATTCCACGTAAAACAAAGCAAAGGAATTAAATCTCGTTGTTTTCTCTCGCGCTTCGTCACTGCAGGGAGCAATCCCGGAGCCCGGACGAATGAAGTCTCGATCAATAAGTCACATATAACGTTTCCCGGTGGCTCGCGACAACGCGAGGCATACCCTGAGCCCGATACAGGTCTCAATTCGGCTCGGAATCGGAACAGCCTTAGGTGGCGTGGCTTATTCTACGAACCCTCTCAGGCTACTTTCGCAAGTTTCCCAGTCTCTGCGAACCAGCTATTACCCCTCCCAGAACCACCTGTACTAAGGCTCATTCCTGCTCAAAGATCATTTCAGTGATAAAATCAGAGCAATGGAGGTCCTAGACATTGTGGAGGACATACAGGCGTAGGAAAACTCTCCTCAGCAGGTTACGAGAGGTTAGTCAACTCGAACCCGAAACCTCCCATAGACTGACCACATCAAACTTTCACGTTGTCGCCTACTTCCACGAACACCGCATACATATTTTTAGGAGATTGCTCAAATGGAGCTCTGCGTTTCCCCTTGGGCATCGCCTTTCTGGTCGCTTCCCAGGTTGGCAAGAATCTTCCCCCTGAGAGCTTACGGGAAGCATGCTTTGGGTATCATGACGACTCCTTCAATATAATTAAATGCTTCCATCTGGTTTTCTCTTGCTCCGGACACGGGATGCTCCTTCAGAACTCCGGCGGTACATCCACTAATCGGGAACGAAGCCTTCTTCCCGAAATACGGGAACAATCCCGAAGCCCCATTAAGCGCAAGTATTCATGCACATCCTTCTTGGCCCTCCGACGAAGGGCCCATTACTCCTTTGAGACTTAAAAGTGATTTCTTTATACCCACCGCAGCTAGAAACTATTTGCCTAACAATTTTATTGGGTGATGCTCGGGAGAGCAAAAGATGCACTAAATCTGGCTCTCGAGCTGTAAGCCGATGGTCAGAGCGCAAGGTGCTCTATAAAAGGCTCTTGAACGGCGCGTTCATCCATACACGCTATCACCTCTTGTAAGACTTGTAGCAATGCTTAGCCTCGGTGCGTTCTTCTGCTTGCCCGCCTTTGATGGGACTTGGGCTCACCCTTGCATGGCCCGTTCCGTGACCCCACAGGAAAGCTGTCTATGCTTTGGAGTGGACTCGGCGTCCTATCCACATTCACTAGCGCCTTTACCAATCCCGTTTTCTGGGAGGATCTCGCAGACCTCGACATTCGCCGAGTCGGCCACACTTACTACTACTCGGCCTCTACCATGCACTACTCTCCAGGTGCCCCCATCCTCCGGTCTTACGACTTGCAGAATTGGGAATACATTGGTCACTCGGTTCCAACTTTGGACTTTGGGAGTGCCTACTCTCTGACTGGTGGTGAGGCCTACGTCCGGGGAATTTGGGCCTCGTTCTTCGGTTATCACTCGACCCAGAACACTTGGTATTGGGGAGGCTGTATTGATTTCTCAACGTCCTATATCTATTCTGCTTCGTCGGTTACTGGTCCTTGGTCCCGCCTCGCCACGATCAACAAGGTAAAACCTTGCATACCATGACCGGCTCTGTGGCTATGTTTCTGATGTAACTATTGCAGTGTTACTACGATTGTGGTCTGCTCGTAGACGATGGCGGGACTATGTACGTCTCGTACGTTTATAACAGTACAATCTGGGTCGCCCAGCTCGCATCAGATGCCAAGAGCGAGGTCGTGTCCCAGCAGGTTTACAGTCCTCCTTTAGACGTCGGTGCGTGAAGCGTTAGCTGTCACATTTGTCATTTCCAATCTCAGTGGAAGCCCGTCTCATATACAGGATACATCGAAGGCGCGAGGTTCTACAAGCGAAATGGAGTGTATTACATCCTGGTCACACATCCCGCTACGAGTGAATATGTCCTGAAGTCCAGCAGCGTCTTCGGAAATTACACCATCAAGGCTCTCGCTTCGAGTCTCTCGCCACCAATCTCAGGCGCTGGTAATCCTCATCAAGGTGGTCTTATTGATACACCTAGTGGTCAATGGTATTATATGGCCTTTGTTGACGCTTATCCTGGGGGCCGAATGCCGGTTATGGCACCGATCACTTGGGGTTCTGACGATTTCCCTGCTCTCACTGTAAGCGGTGTCATTCCTTCCCCGTACTGTTACCCCCCACCGCATTATTCATTTACATTATGTCGATCAACAGCTTGTCGATGGCGCGTGGGGTAGTTCGTACACAAGCTCGCTCCCCGCGGTATCCGTCGCATCGCCGACCGGATCCGACCGCTTCAGGTCCATCGGCCCCCACTGGGAATGGAACCACAATCCAGATACCTCCAAATTCTCCACCGGCAGGAACGGTCTCACCCTCTATACCGCAACCGTCACGGACGACCTCTACGCGGCCCGTAACACAATCACCCACCGCATTCTTGGCCCAGTGTCCACCGCCACAATCAAGCTCAACTACAGCAACATGACAGACGGTGACCGTGCTGGTCTTGTTCTGCTTCGTGACTCCTCAGCTTGGGTTGGAGTTCAACGGGACAGTGGCGCTTACACCGTCCGTTACGCCACGAACATCACCATGAACTCAGATTGGAGCACTGCTAACACCGGAACAACCACTGCCAGCGTTTCCATTACTGGAGGATCGATTTGGTTACGTGTTACGGCAGACATTCAACCAGGTGGTACAAAGCAAGCAACCTTCCACTACAGTACTGATGGAACCAACTTCAACCCGATCGGTTCGGCCTTCACAATGATTACTAGTTGGGAGTTTTTCATGGGCTATCGGTTCGGAATCTTCAACTACGCCACTTCAGCTCTTGGTGGATCCGTCAATGTTCCACTGTTCCAGCTCGATTCTGGTACCCCAGAATAACTGTGAGTTTCTCCCGGTGCGCTGCCATATATCGATGAAGTCTGAATTCACGCCTTTTGTCAAACAGCCTATTCGAAGTGTGTCTGTAGCGCTTATCTTTACATGTCCATGTCGCGTAGAATATGGCAGAGAAGATAGATACCATTTATTTACTCCTCGTTCTTCGTTATCGTGGTAGCAATCAAGGTCTGAGCAAACGAGGGGTAAGCTCTACTTAAATCGGGACCGCCTGGCGCCGTCGAGTCCTTGTTATTTCCACACACTGTGCTGTGTTCGAGGGCTTCTTCAAAAGCCTGAACTGAGAGATAATCGGACCGACTTGTCTAATCATCTGCTCTTCGCGTTGGCTGAGTTTCTACACGACATGACGCACTAAGGAATTATATTTAAATTTTGGAAATATCTCCTCTACTTGTGAGACATTTCGATGTAGTCGATGAAGTCATGGCATCTCTGATAGAAGAGCCATTCATCCTGGATAATGCGGAGGAACCATCTAGGTGGTTTGGACTGGAATGTAGTCACTTTCATCGGTTGCACCCATATAGTCGATGCGCGGGAGACTCGAATCTGTTCCACAGAAGGCAAATTCGAGCGGATGGGCTCATTAGCTTACGTAAGAACAAATAACGCCTCATCAATCCTCAACACTACCACCAACGTCTCTTGCATATTCCCTGAAGCCTTCTGTTCGATCTGCAACACCCACAGCATTCATCTAGGACGCGATTTTGCTCTTACTGAGGTTGATTTTACGACCAAGGGCTCAAACTAAATCCCCCAGGACCACTTTTTTAATCATTGCTGACGCGAAAATGAGCGCTTCTCCGGGGGACGCAAGCGATGGATTTAAAACAACGAACATATCAGCGGTATGTCTGATTTACTGATGTGCAAGGCTGGGCGCGGCTTCTGCAAGATTCTGATTCTGAGCTCCTCAATTTAGCGCGGCATTCTTGACGCCCTCAGTCCGCGTCTTCGTATTAACCCCGACGTTGTCCAACCTACAGGTGACCCGGGTTGGCATGGAGGTAGCAGTGAGGTGATAGTTGCGCACCTTATTCCGGAAGGAGACAAGTCCGTGACGGAGAACTTGGACACGAAAGTCGTTGTGAAGAAACTCTACTTCATTATGGGGAACAACAGAGAGCGATTATTGAATGTACAGAGCTTAGAGGCTTTTCTGTCCTCCCTTCCGGCCGTCTCTCGCTTACCGATCCTTTCACAGGCCTTTGCCAACGAAGTCCTCATCCTCAGCGAGCTTTCTCACCCGAACATCATCGAATTAGTTGGGTTCGTTGAAGACGAAAAGAAAGACATAGCTTGGATGGTGTTGCCTTGGGAAGAAAATGGGAACATGCGCGACTTTGTCCTATCACGAGAATTGGAAATTCCTCACCGTCTATCCTTGGTGAGTGGAATTATGGAGAACGGCCCGACGACGAGCCCTGACACTGTAAATGGTTTGCAACAGATCAAGGATGTAATGTCGGGGATTGAGTACCTTCACACTCGGCAACCGCCTATCTGCCATGGCGATCTCAAGTCGGTAGGTTGGCTGATAAGTTCGAGGACACATGTCCAGAGCCTTTGGTAATAGCCCTTATTGTGAAAAAAAAAAAAAAAAAAAAAAACAACAACAGTTAAACATCTTAATCGACTCCGAAAACTGTGCGGTCCTTACGGATTTCGGCTCTGCGCGAGTGCGCAAGGCTCATGCCATCCAGAGCACGGAAGCCACGAGACTCGTCCAGGAACCGGCTACAGAATCGGCCTCAAGTGAAGGCAATCAAACTTCGCCTGAAGTTCAATACTGTGCTGCCACTGCTACCTTGACGCTAACGGGCCCACAATACACTCTCCGTTGGGCTGCTCCGGAAGTTCTCTTGGAAAGCAACATCGACTTGCCAAGCGATATTTGGGCGTTCGCCTGGATTTGCTGGGAGGTGAGTAGGTTGAGCCCTTTAAGAAACCGCAGTCAAAGTGGCTTATTCCTGAGTGCCTGGGACAATAGGTTATGACTGGGAGCGTTCCTTTTCCAGGACTTGAGACCAGGTTCCATGTAACGATGACGATCGTGAAAGGAACACTACCCCCGATCCGTGAGGAGACCCAAATGTCCCAAATATTGATTCTCTGCGGTTTAATGACAGAGTGTTGGAGGCGAAACGCGCAGGAAAGGCCCACTGCGGCCCGTTGCGATGCTTTACTTACATGGATGGTGAGTTTTTATCTGGATAATTTAACGTTGTCTGTATCTGAATTGCTCTCATCTAGCCCTCGAGCGTCCCGCCAAAGCTTTCGGGAGGGGCCGCTTCCGGCCGTCGGTCAGTCGACCTTCTCTGTCAACTCGGCGAGATGCACCGCAAGCAAGGGCGACTCGAAGAAGCGCTGCTTTTGTTCCAAGAAGCTGTGGGGACCGCTCGACTCCCCGATCAGAGTCGAGAACTTGGTGCAGCTTTGCTTGGAGTAGGAGATATCCACCGCGCTCGGTCCAATTACCTCGAAGCGGAGTCAAACTACAGCGAGGCGCTCGGGATTTACAATCAGATCGACGGTGCGAAAGGACCACGAGCCAATGCTTTGGACCGGTTGGCAGAGGTCTACCGAGCCCAAGAAAAATTCCTCGAGGCGCAGGAATGCTATTCTCAGGCATTGGAGATTTATACCGAGTTGGGGGTAGATGCTGGAAGGGCGAACGTTTTGGATGGCCTAGGCGACTTGTACATGCTACAATGCAGGTACACGGAAGCGCGCGACTCGTACGCTCAGGTGCTGGACATCTGCGTTGTCGTTGGGGACGAGTTGGGAAGAGCAAACGCCTTGTGTGGGATGGGAGACGTTCATCTTGCTCTTTCAGAACCTTCAGAAGCAGAGACGCATTACACCGAGGCGTTGGGAGTGTACAAATCCATCGGTGATGAACTCGGCCGGACGAACATCTTACTTTCCATGGCCAGCATTCACAACTCACGGTCAGAGACCTCTAAAGCCGAGGAGTGTTATACAGAAGCGCTGGAGGTGTCTACGCGCGTTGGGTACGAGCTTGGCAAAGGGACGGCGCTGTTATCCCTTGGGCGAATCTTCGTCGCTCGTTCGGACCGTGAAAAAGCGCGGACATGCTTCATGCAAGCGCAAGATGTTCACGCTAAGATTGGAAACGAGCGAGGTGAAGAACTGGCTCGCTTCCTCCTGGAGCGCGTTGAGGACGCACCAAGGAGGCCGGGGTCTCCGCTGGTTCGTTTGGAATTGAGTCCTCTTGGATGGCAGCCCGAGGACCGACCCGAGGAACCACCACTCGAAGTTAAACAGTGGAGACTATTTGATCTTGGTATTAGTACCGTTGGATTGTTGTTCCGCTCGTTGGACAGACTGATGCCTTTCCTGTTTCCTTTGCCGCCGTACAGTTAAAGTTCGGCTTATCTTCACATCGCCGAAACTACCGCTTTTCTCCATTCATATGTTGTAGCGTGGTAGCTTTATGAATTTCGAAGCGTGTGATGCGGAGCGATTTCAAGCTGAGCCTGTGGCTACCTGATTACAAACGCCTAGCGCTGGGCCTAGGAAGCTTCAGCGGAAAAGCGGAAGGCCCGAAGAGGCTAGAGTTTCGGACGAGCCAGGCGAAATGAGCCCGAGGTTTGTTGGTCTTTGGCCCTCCTGGACCACGCTATTATGGTGATGCTTACTTTCTGGACCTCCTTCACGGTAAGTCCCGGGAGCACTCGATCGGGCTGCGAGACCACATACGTACACTGTTGCTCATTATACGATATGATGGTTCAGTTCAACTGAGGACGGAGAACGTATGCTGTTGTTTGAAATGTCTTTGTTTTGTCTTACCAAGTGCGGTTGTGTAAAATCATAACTTTCATGAACTTTCATGACAGCCAACTCCCCCTCCACCTGCTTTGAGATGAACTACTGCCAAAACCGTGGCAGTATCATTGTGAGACCGGCTCAGGGGGGACGCGTCGATCGCTCCCGAGAGTTCGGCCCCGAGCGTCGCCCCGGTTAGATGCCGCAGGATGACGACAACGAGTATTATTGCCAAGCTAATAACGCGGCACTCGCGATATATCAAATATAGTAATGTTCTTTATAGTGATGGGCCGGAGGACGCGTCAATCACTTGTCCATGTCCGGAACAACTCGGGTAAAATAAACGGAGTTATCGGACGTAGAGGAAAATCCCGGCATTCAAAGCCCTCCTATCAAACCGCTCCAAGGCACTCGCGTTATTTTTGCATCGATTACAAGCCAAGGAAAGACCATTGGACGGAATTGGAAGATCCCTCCAGCTCCACCATGAGAAGCTGCCGGCGGTACCAGAAAAATGAACGAGTTAAGCCGAAAACCGCATTTTAGCACAGCCTTGAGGCCCTCGGGCAGTGTCGAGAGCATCGCCGAAGCAGTCGTACTGAATACCGCTTGAGTCATGGGAGAAGCGGAGGAGGTTGGGGACACGTAATCTAATCATTTTTTGCTGGCAACATGAGCGCTTGAACACACGATAGCATGCAGTTGTGCATCGCAAGGGAACGTGTTGCCCCCCCTCCGACTTCTTATTGCCCGCTGTGGCCGCTAGCCCAAATATTTAGGGTTCACTTCACTGATAGATATAAGCTCCTTCTCCTTTTCATCAATCCTCGGTTTTTTCACTCCCTCCTCCCATCCCACATCCCCCCCATCCACTCTTGCCATGAACCACATCACCAACAAACCAAACACATCCCACGAAGTCAGGCGAAAGGGGAAACCAAAACCAGTTACCCCAGAACCTGCACCACCGGGCGGCATGCCCGTTGATGGTCCCAGTAGCACCACTTTTGAGCAAGAGCAGCCTAGTCTACTCGTTACTGACGAACTAGCAAAGGCCATCGAGCGATGCAAGGCTAAAGTAAAGCGCATCGCTACCGAATGTAGAGCACGCAATCGTAAATTCAGGTATGTCTTGATAAAGACCAATACCCTCCATCATCCCACTAACGCCAACCCCACCAAAAAAAATAGGGACCTCGAATTCGATCTCGAAGAAGACCGCAAACGATGCCTCGAAAACCTCAACAACTCCTCCACTGATGGTGGAGGTTACAAACCAGCAGACGTCCTTCGTTGCAACCAGATTTTCTCCAAACCCCAATTCTTCAACGAACAAGGCCCCAATGCCAGCGGAATCATTCAGGGCGCTTGCGGAGACTGCTGGTTCCTTTCCGCGTTGAGCAACATATCCACGCTTGACGGATTGGTCGAGAAGTTCTGCGTTGCCGTGAGTACAAGTTTAGAATCGTCCCACCCTACCACGCGTGACGGGATAGAACCACCGAACCTCCAGCTGACCCTTTTGCGTTTTCTTGGCAACGCTAGCGGGACGAGCAAGTTGGCGTTTACGGTTTCATCTTTTTCCGTGACTCTGGTTGGGTCGACGTTATCATCGATGACCTTTTGTACACTGCTGCGCCCAAGTACGAAGAACTGACAGCAAGGGAGAAGCTCTTGTACCACGAAGATAAGGAAAAGGTATGCCGTGTTCTGCCTCTTTACGCAGTCACTGCCCACGTACTAACTCATCTTGTCCCTATTTTTAGTACAATCGCTACGCACGCAAAGGTGGCAAGAGCTTGTACTTTGCCCGTAGTGCCGCGGAGAACGAGACTTGGGTGTAAGCGCCGACTCCTTTCCCCTTGCACAGCCCCAGCGCGATGGGTCTTCGGTACCTGACACATCCTCCTCCTTCACAGCCCTCTCGTCGAAAAAGCCTATGCCAAGCTACACGGTGATTACATGTCCCTCGCAGGAGGTGCTACGACTGAAGCGATCGAAGACTTGACTGGGTGCGTGCTGGTCACATATGAAAAAAGGGCGATCAGCTTATGCTTACACTTTCACGATCGGGATCCATTCCACCAATAGGGCCGTCTCCCATGTCATCCACCTCAACGACATCATGGACCCCGATAAGTTCTGGGAAGAAGAAATCATGGCCGAGGACCGCCTTTTCGCATGCTACATGTTCGGCTTGAACCCACCCTCCGCAGATGAAACCGCCGCCGAAAGCGTTCAAGGTTTATATCCGGGCCACGCCTACTCGATTTTGAGAGCGGCCGAAATCAGGGGCAAGAGGTTCCTGATGCTGAGGAACCCGTGGGGCAAAGGAGAGTACACGGGTCCTTGGAGCGACGGAAGCAAAGAATGGACCTCAGAGTGGATGGACGTGTTGGATGTTATGGATCACAAGTTTGGTGAAGATGGAGAGTTTTTGATGGAATGTGAGTTTTCCATATTTGCATTCTGTGGATCTCCGCTGGGGTTGATGCTCATGACCCCACTTGAATTTGCCAACAGACGGTGACTTTGTCAACCTCTTCACGATGATTGGTCGGTCGAGGGTGTTCAACTCTTCTTGGGTGCTATCCCAGAATTGGATTAGGGTCCAAAGTCGAACGTTCCCTTGCGCTTTCAGCTACGGCGACGTTTCTTGTGAGCACCCCTCCAAAGATCCTCTCCCTGACAGCCTACCTCGTCGCTCACCACGCTCGCCTTCCTTTCACCTCTAGTCACAATCACCATCCCAGAAAAAACCTTTGCCGTAATCGTCCTTCAGCAACAAGACACCCGCTACTTCGCAGCCATCAGCGGCTACGCGCTCTGGTCGCTCGATTTCTCC
The DNA here is from genome assembly GCA_019633425.1 of Tulasnella sp. 424. Lineage (NCBI taxonomy): Eukaryota > Fungi > Basidiomycota > Agaricomycetes > Cantharellales > Tulasnellaceae > Tulasnella > Tulasnella sp. 424. Next base: position 47,114 of record WSUB01000027.1, on the reverse strand, counting down.
GTCTTCAAAAAAGGCGAATCCGAACCTTGCGCTACGGCTCAGCACAACAGGTTCTGGGGTCGATCGGTTCAATTGGAGACGGAATTGGACGCGGGTGAATATGTGGTTCATGTGAGGTTGGATCGAAGCATTGTTAGGGAGAAGGATTACTTCGAGAGTGGATACCCGAATTGGAATCAGAGGAAGTTGAGCAAAGTTTGGACGGAGAAGGCTACTAGTGGGAGCGTCGCTTGCAGTGAGTGCTTTAGAGAGGTTGTTCTGATCGTTGCTGGAACAGTGGATGACTGAATGATTTTGCTTGTTCCCTTCCAGACTTTGAGCCAAGGTCCGTTTGATGTCGTTCCTCTAGAGCGTTCAGAGAATCGAAAACGCTAATTGCCTCCATTTTATTTCATCTCACAGCATGTACTCGAACGTTCTCCCAGTCCCCGTAGAAAACTACATTGGCAAATCCCTAACGGAACTCGAAACCGAAGCCTACCGTAAAGCCGCTGAGAAAGACCGTGAAGCCCGGGAGAAGAAGAAAGCTGCTAAAGCTAAACGCCTTTCCTCTCGGGTGGAGGTTGTCAACACCACCACAACCACAACCGAGACTGAGAAGGGAGAAGACGGAGCGGTGAAGAAGGAGAAAGAGATCAAAGAGGAGAAAGAAGAAGTCACCGTAGTCGTGGAATCCTCGGAGAAGACTGTTGTAGTTGTGGAGGAGAAGGCAGGTGCTGGGAGTTCGGAGGACAAACCCGGTGTCACTGTGGAGAAGGTCGAGTCCTCGGCTTCGTCAGATGATGGAGTTACCGTGGTCAAGACCGACGATTCGTCCGACGTTGTCGAGGTCAAGACCAAGGAAGACGACTCGAAACCTGTCGTCACACCCGCTCCGCCATCGAAACCCAAAGCTCCGGGCGTCATGGCGGGGGCAAGCGCCACGGGCCTCCTCACCCCCGCGTTGAACGAACCTTCCGATCCTCTAGCCAACCCTTCCATCTCATCCTCAACGACTGAGTCGGAGAAGAAAGATGAAGCTGACAAGGACGCGAAGAAGGAAACTGACAAGGAGAAGAAAGATTCGGAGAAGGAGAAGAAAGATTCTGACAAGGAGAAGAAGGGATCCGAGGAGAAGAAAGAGGAGAAGCCTGTTCCATCCGAGAACCCGTCCCCTCCATCAAGTCCTACGCCGGGTCAACGTCCCATCATCACCGTAGAAGACGATGATGACGAGAAGGCTGTCCACGAGGGTGTCGCTTGTGATGGATGCGGCTTGTCGCCTCTTGTTGGAAAGCGGTACAAATGTCTCGAGTGAGTTTTCCCTTTCGTCCCGTTCGACCGGGCAAGTGGAGCCTCAACTGATCACCGCTCTCGATTGCTATCAGGTCCTCGTGCCCCGACTACGATCTTTGCGAGAATTGCGTCAAGCTCGAGGAAGTGCACGACAAGGAGCACAAGTTCTTGGAGATCGAGGCACCACATGATAGCGCGAAGCTCTACGATCGGGTGAGTTGATTGAGAAATGCTCGATAATTCCTAGACGTTTTCGAGTCTGACTTTCGATTCAAATGATGCAGATAATCCAAGGAGAAGACAATAGCATTATTTTGGGCCTAAGAGTGTACACGCATAAGAGCTCGCCTGCTCAAGTCACTGCACAACTTCGGCACGGGAAGCTCATGGCTTGGAAGAAGTGAAAGGACGGGACATGACATTTTAATATGTATTTTGGTTACCCTGTAGAGTTGATTTCTGATTCATTCTGGTGATGGCCGTCGAGTATTCCGCTGGGCTTCGGAGTGAAATAATGGTTCCTCAGAACTGATCCCGTCCTGAAGAGCATTTGTTTTGTTTGTCAGGGTTATCCATACGTTTCGAGATCTTGTACTTACCGGAGTTGCCCCTTCACTTTCGCCTTGAAGGGGAGTCGAGTATAGACGCGAAGTCCCAGAAGAAGATCACTGGGAGGGAGATCGTAGGAGCGTGCCTTGCCGTCCGAGTCAGTTGAAGACGTAGCATCCTGAAAGAACAGGAAGCGTTCAAAATATCAGCCTAGCGCCGCTATTTATGCATCCGAATCGACGAACCGAAATATTCGGTGAACTGTATTTATGACGGATGGCGATGTCGTCCTCTTTGCACATCGATACCATGACGTGGTGGTCATCCGGGTGTATGCGGAGGTCCTTGCAGTGAACACAGAGATTGAGATCGTGACAGGCAATATCGATGCAGTGGATCATCGGTCCTGTTATTGCTTTCTGAAACAGATGCGATAGCTTAAGTTGCGGTAATGGGATCAAACGGACGTGTACCGACCTGGCATCCCCTGCAAATGAAACCATCGTGGCAATACGAATGACACTTCCCAGACGGAATTTGGAGTTGCTCTGTTCGGAATTCATCCGCCCTGGATGGGGGAGGCGGACCGCTCGAAGGCTGGAGCAACAGTTGTCAATAGATCAAGGCATAGAATATTACCAAACTTGGTGTAGCGTACCTGGTGAGAGTTCATAGGAGCTGAATTCTTGCTGGTGGGGTCCTGTCGACCCGATTGACGGGCACTGACTTGAGGAACCTGCTCCCTTTCAGCCTGCTCACCTTCAGCAGCAGGATATCCCGCCGTATCCGAAGGAGAGGGGCTTCTGGCGTTTGAAGCGGATCCTCCAAGCCTGGGTGTTGAGTCTCCTTGCCAAGTTATACGTGAGCCACCTTGTGAGCGGCCCTCGACAACGGCGTCTATGCTAGTCCCAAACGACGTCGGTGCTGTGCAGAAGCGAGTGGGCTCGTGATTAAGAATGCGAGAGCTACGAGATCCTTTTCTTGGGGGAGGAAGGTCTGTATTGATTGGGAGCTCCTCCGAGGTTGGGCTCTCCATTCGACGCATTTCCCCGTCATAGAGCACAGTCAACTCCTGTACAGGAGCGTCGGTTGCGGGTGTGATAAGGCTGTAGCGTGTATCTAGTGATCCCGATTTCGAAATACTGTGGTTTGTGGCAAGAGTCAGCTTATCGGAAACAGTGCCCGGTCGAGGGCTTGGTGGGAATGTGGGCGAAATGCCGTGAGGCTGTCGACCGGAGGCGTCATCCGCGCGGTCCTCTCCAGCGAGTAGCCTCTCGGTGTCCCTCCTGAACTTGATGGCATCCAAATGCGCGCGAAGTTCGATTTCACCGAGGTCTGAACCGGCCAATTCACGCGGAGGTAAAGTGAGGTGCTGAGAAAGCAAAGAGTGGTCGTGGCAGTCTGCGAAGGGTGCGTGAATGTAATGTTTCGCCGAATGACATTAGCGCTTACTTGTCGCAATAATCGCGCTTGCAGCAAGCGCCATCTGCTTCCGGTTTCGCTTACGCCAATCTGGCAGATCCGCAGGATTATCTTTCAGCCTGCAGTCTAATCGAGCCTGGATATTAAGAGTACCCTTTAGATACTGAATGGGAAACAGCATTGACAAGGCTCATCCACTCACATGAATGATATATCTGCCGGGAACCAGCTTCACTTCCAACTTGACCGAACGATCCCATAAAGTAGAGTGCACCGATCGCGCAATGGGCACTTTCTCGTCTCTGCGATAAAGCAAAAAATCCATGCTCCATCGATACACGCCAGCAAGCTCCTTAAAGTACCGCTCGTCGCGCTGGGCTAAGACGATAACCGTCTCCTTTGCCTCTTCGGCATTGGTTTCGGACGCGGTATCGATATCAACCGTAACTTAGTCGAAGGTGAGCGCTTTTGCTCGTAAAAGGAAAGTTCACATACTCACATGATAAGTCTCCCATGGACCAAGGTGTTAGATGGGCATCCGGGGGCATTGTCAACCACTGGGAACTCATTTTCCAACCATCGTCAAAAAGCCTTGAGCGCTCGATAATTTCCCAACAGTCCAAAAAGTCCGTGTCTGAAGATGCCAATTCATAAAGAGTCATTACTAAGTCACTTCCCCCTTGGGGGACACACTCACATTCTTGCACGAATTCTCCATCATCTCCAAACTTGTAGGGATGAGACTCGTCATCCCCTAGCTTCTTGCGAAGCTGGTCTGTCCACTCTTCATTCCACTGCTCGCTACCATCAGCCCATCGACCAGACCATTCCTTCCTGCCCCACGGATTGCGGATCCTGTTGTAATGTAAGCCCACCAGACCACATGACCAACGTCTTTACACTGACCTGAGAAATCGTCCTTCATGCTTTCCATCCTCGCTGACAAAATCTACGGCCCTTGTTACAGAGTATGCGTGGCCGGTTATGAGACCTTCGTATTCTTCACCGCCCATAGCCGCCAAATCCTTCCCAGAGGTACCCGGAATCGTTCCAGGTGTAAAACATGCGAAAAGATGGTCTTTGCCCACGTTCAGAAGTTCCTCATTCCAAAACTTATCCGTGTCGAGGATATCTCTTGTGTATATGATTGTGGATACACCGCTGTAAGACAACCGCATCAGAAGATGTTAGGATAGGTAGGAGCTCTGCCACCCACCCAGTCAAGTCTTCGACACCCTCGGATGTGAATCCGTTCTCTAGGCTTTCATAGTCTAATTAAACGGAATTTAAATGCAATTCTTATCGAGAATATCAGACATTACCTCCGTGCAGCTTGGCATAGGCCTTTTCAATTAAAGGGACCCAGGTCTCGTTATCGGTTTTTGATTTGGCAAAATACAGATTTTCGAAAAGGCCTTGGCGGGCTCGGTTGTTGTAGGTCCACTTATCATTTCTGAACATGGCCCGGTCGGTCGTTGATAGGTGATTCCATGGCGGGATTTTTGTGCAGAGCAGACTAACGGAAGGCCTCGTCAGATACATCGTACGCCGAATAGTGTCAATTTGCTAACTCGTCGATGATGACTTCGGCCCAGCCCGAGTCGCGCCAGAAAATGAAGCCATAGATCCCGACCTTTTCATCTCTCTAATGAGGGTATACTCAGCAAGCCGTGCTGCCTTAAGAGGCCACGTGCACTTACCGCGACGCAAATCCTGTCAATGACACGGGTCGTAGTCGCTACCACAGCTAAAGCAGATAAGAACCAGCAGTTGTTTATGTATCCTTGACATATGTCACTAGCTGTGGCATCGTCGACGAAGAATCTGGGATCCTTGACCATTTCCGTAACACGGCGGACGTCGGCGGGTTTGTAGCGCGGGTTCTGAGGGTCATATCCCAGTCGATGAAGACAGCTCGCTTTGTCTTCGAGGAGGTCGAATTCCAAATCCCTAGGTAATTCTTTGGTGAGCGACGATGCCTAGCTGCACCTACGGTGCCGCGGGGCTCACCTGAATTTGCGATTTCCCTCGAGACACTCTCTCGCTAATCTCTCGACCCTGTCTCGACAATGTTTGACCGCTTGTTCGAGGTCCTCAGTGACCAAGATACCAGCTTGACACTTCAAAAGGCTGTCGCGTCGCTCCTTGGATCCGGGGACAGGAAATCTAGACTGCATTGTGGTTTGCATGAACGGTTACCAAGATCCTGTCGTATAAATACATCCACGCCAGTGCCTTCCTTAGAGAAGGATCCATCGATTCCATCGATCGAAATATGTGATTCGGAAACAATGGGGACCGTTATACGAGACATCTGGGCCAAAGCCACAACTCTCGAAGCTCGGAAAGAGGGAGTGGAAAGTCCAAATCTTCGAAAGAAGAAAAGTTCCACCGGCATATTCGTCACTCCGATGGACCACGTCGTCATGCTGGGCTAAATTAACATTGAAGCTTGCCTAGGAGGTGCCAGATCGAGAAAATACATTGGCTCTTGGCAGTGACCGCGATCGCTGAATGCCACCATTCTGGACTGGACTGCTCTCTTTTCCCGTGGCGCTCCTTTCGCACGGGCAGCATCCCCCCTTCCTCGACAATCTGCGATAGTTGTATAGCTCCGACGGGCCTTTGACTGCTGATGCTCTCCCTCTCCATTTCACCGATTTCTCCTCCGGCTGCGACATTAAAATTAATGGAACTAAACCTTCCATATTGCGTAGGAGCCCACGCAGACGAACAACCCCAGCCTACATTGACTTGTTTCAGTTACTCTGACCTCGTAAAGCTGGTAAACGGTGATATCAAAAGCATCAACGTCACTCTCTAATGCCCGTCTGTAACCGTCCCTGAGCGTTTCGGGAAGTCCATATCCTTTACGAGGGCTTCTCTCAAACGTAAAATATGACACGCAAGGGAGCAAGAGTTCCTAGGGACCCAGGCACCGTATGATACCGCCAATTTCCCTGAGAGCCAGGATGCAACGCACGAGGCAACCTGATGATTCGGAATCTGACTGCGTTCCTTTGATCGAAACCACACAGACGGGGGACATAATAGTATATCTCTAGAATTAGGGGCACATACCCATAAGTTCTCACCGGCTAAAGTCACAAAACCGATTTCGGCAAGCCAAAATGGCGGTCCTGGCTGGAAAAAGGTAGACCCTTATCCTATCGAATTCCCAGTGCAGTCTGTCAGCTGCTCTGCGTCAGGAATATGATATGGATCCAAGTCTCACTTCGGTCTTCTAGGGGGTTTGGCGTGAAATAATGGCTCCTCAAGATGGAGCCCGTTCTACGAGGTGGTATTAGTCTTCTTGGGACACCGATATGCTAGGGAACGTTATTTCACTGACCGGAGTTGACCCTTGACAGTAGCTTGCGCGGGTTTTCTGGTGTAAACTCGAAGGCCCAAGACCAAGTCGCTTGCAGGTTGGACGTCCTTCTCAACGGCCTGAGTTCCACACTCGTGCAAGGGATCCTAGGTGCCGTTGATGTCAAAAATGGGTCCGACCGATCGCATAAGCTACTCACGCATGCAGCATTTGTTTGATACTGTGGTGTAAGTGCTTTATCGTCCTCGGCGCTGGTGCAGACAATGAACTTGTGATCTTGGTGAACCAGACTATGCTCCATGCATCGTATGCACAGATGGCAGCCGTGGCACATGACTTCTAGGCACCGTATCATAGGACCAATGATCGCGTGCTGGAGGTATTTAATCGTTAGGCCCGCCATAGAAAGACACAGGGAGGCAAATCACCAACCTGACACTCTTTACATAAGAATCCCTCGTGCTTGTATTTCTGGTTGTCGGTCTTAGCATAATCGAGTTTCTTCTTTGCGACGTCCTCCCATAAGAAGGAGTTCACTGGACTTGGGACTGTATCATCGTTTTCGCCTGGCGATACAAGCATGCTAGAAGCCGTCCGCTCGGATTGCAAAGTAGGCCATCGACCGGGGACTGGCCGGGGTTTACTGGACTTTCTCGCTTCTTTAGTTAGCGTGGGTGTGTGGAATTCGTGGAGCGTCTGAGGGGGACTGTCAACAAATCGCTGATGCATAGCTCGTTCAGGCTGCGGTTGGGCCGGCGAAGGAATTCGACGATCCCGGAGTGACGAGGCGCTGGAGGCAACTCTGGTAGTAATGGGGCTCAATCCATCCGATATAGAGGTCCCGTAATTCGACTGCGAATCTATGGGCGTTTGTTCAGAGTCAGAAACCGGAGCGTTTGGTGCGTGTGCTTTCAGTTCTGGTGATCTCTGCGCAGGTGAGTCGGATAGTTGCTGCGATCTGATTCTGGTTTCAAGCGTTTCGTAGTTCAGCTGGAGCTCTATCTCGTTCAGATCCCGGCCGGCGAATGCAACAGCAGGCACCGATAAGTATTGAAAGGGCAATAAAGCATGGTTACAATCTACGTTGCAAATTGAGTCGGATTCTAGACACAGGAGAAGTTGTGCCAGACTCACTTGCGGCAACCATAGCGCTCGCGGTTTGTTCCATCTGCTTTCGATGTCTTTTCCGCCAGTCGCCAGGAGCGGGGGATGTATCCAACGTCTTTCGCTTACAGTCAAGCCGAGCCTATTGCGGAAAAATGGGTTGTTGGGGTCTTCGGAAGAACGGGTGCGAATTCACTCACGTGAACGACGTATTGGCCAGGAGGAAGGTCGATTTCCAATTTCACGGAACGGTCCCACATAGTGGAATGCACAGATCGTGCAATGGGAAGGTCTTTACCGCGAACATACAGTAAGAAGTCCAAGCTCCATCGGTACGGACCGGCTAGCTCCCGGAAATATCGGGTGTCGCGTTGCGCTAGAACAATTATCGTCTCTGAAGGCCCTTCAGCACCAATGGGGCCAGTGATATCGATTGTAACTTGATAACGGTTCAGTCCATATGTTCGACGGGCTGAAACGACGCACGTACATGATACCTCTCCAAGTGACCAAGGTCTTAGGTGGGTGTCAGGAGGCATTTGCAACCACTGAGAGCTCATGATCCACCCGTCACCAAAGAGTCTCGAGCGTTCTATGATCCCCCAGCAATCCAGAAAATCCGAATCTATAACATACGGTTCAGAGGTCTCGTCTGTCATATTAAAATGATAGTAAATTTCCTCACATTCCTGAACGAACTCGCCATCATCCCCAAATCGGTAATTCCCCAGGGCTTCACGTAACTCTTCCGTCCATTTATCGTTCCACTCTTCGCTCCCGTCGCTCCACCGACCCGACCATTCCTTCCTACCCCATGGATTCCGGATCCTAAGGCAACGTATATAGTTTAGATATCATACTGTCGCTACGTCCAAACTCACCTGAGGAACCGTCCCCGATACACACCATCTCTACCGGTAAATTTAATGGCCTTGGTTATGGAGTATGCGTGATTGGTTAAGAGTCCCTCGATTTCAATAGCACCCAGGGGTTGAAGGTCGAGGTCTGCTCCACCGGGCGTGCTTCCAGGCGTGAAGCAAGCGAAAAGCCGAGTCTTTCCCACCTTCGATAGCTCTTCATCCCAAAAGTCGTCGACGCTAGGAATGTCCCCTCTATAGATGAGCGTGGAAACGCCGCTGCGCAGACCGGTGTTAGGAGGCTTAGGCGACGAGAGGGGCGGATGCTCACCCAGTCAAATCCTCAACTCCCTCGGATGTGAATCCGCCCTCGAGGCTCTCGTAATCTGGAGTGAAGTTGTATTAGTGCTTGACAAGCGGTTTAGGTTTAATAGTACCTCCGTGCAACTTAGCGTAGGCTTTCTCAATCAAGGGCACCCACGTCTCGTTGTTCGTTCTAGACTTCGCAAAGTAAAGATTTGTGAACAAACCTCTCCGAGCCGTATTGTCGTAGGTTCGTCGATCGTTACGGTAGACCTCCCTTTCCCCTGAGGATAGCGCTTCCCATGGCCTCACTTTTGTGAAAACAAGGCTGTTTGAGAAGTGGTGTTAAGAAGCGCCGGACGGGGAATGTGACCATTTCTAACTCATCGACAATAACCTCTGCCCAGCCAGAGTCGCGCCAAAAAATGAAGCCGTATATGCCCATGTCCTCGTCTCGCTGTTGAAGAACGAGGTCAGTCAAATGGATCTGAGCTCGCAGATGGTGACCACCAGCTTGCCTGGACGCAAATCTCATCAATCAATCGAGCTGTAGCAACCACGGCCAATGCTGAGAGGTACCAGCAGTTCCCGAGGGCGCCTTGGCAAATGTCACCGGCAGTAGCGCCGTCGACTACGAATTGGGGCTTCTCGACAATATCTGGAATGCGTCGAACATCCGCCGGAGTGTATTTAGGGTTGGACGCGTCATAGCCCAAGCGATAGAGACAACGGTCTCGGTCTTCGAGGAGATCAAATTCCAAGTCCCTTCAGGAAATGGGTATCAGGGGTGTTTGTCACTCGCGTGTCGATAAAACACATGCCTATATTTCCGCTTGCGTTGGCGGCACTCGTATCCCAACCTCTTGACCTTGTCACGGCAGCGCTCAATTGCGACGTTTAGTCCCTCTGTAACAAGGATGCCAGCTTGATCTTTGAGAAGAGTTTTGCGACGCTGGCCTGGCCAGCATCCGAGAGGGGGGAGGAAGGATGCCATACCGAATCCCTGCTGGAGAAGCGAGCGTTACTGTAAATATAGGATATGAACTGTTCAGTGTTTTCTCTAGGGCGATCTATCGATGCTATCGATTAGTTGCCGGATTCAAGCCGCAGAGATTTCCGAGCAACTAAAGTAGACTCACCTTTCGGAATTGGGATGATCACCGACATCCCCGTGCAGACTGCCAAATAAGCTACGATCGGCGTTTAAATGGCTCCGGGGGGCTTAAACCACTTCGACGCGGAGAGGTCATTCAAATAGACGGTTTCGTGCAGCACATGGAAGGCTAACTATAGGTTGTAGCCGATAGATTACCACCTCGTATGTCATGGAAACACGGGTTATGACGCGCTCGTGCCGCTGACGAGTTGGAACCCGCCTAAAACTCGGTGAAAGAACACAAGCAAGTACTATTGAGCTGCCAAGGGATCATTGATAGGAGGCACCTTCTGTTGGCCCTTGCTGGGGCTCGAGATACCAGGGATGCCATTTTGGACTGAGGCCCCTATTCTCCGGAAAAGCTTGGACTTTCGCACGATCATTGCACGAGCGAGTTCTACTGTTGCTTTTCCCCCTCCCCCCTCCCCCCCAACTGCCTGGATCCCTGCAGAGCTCCCGTACGCAGCGGAAAGGAGCCATTTAAGCACAACGGCCGTCCCCTTTTCTTGAAGATGTCAACCGCAGCCGCGTCCGAACCGCAAGGCCAGCCGTATAATTACCGGATGTACGCTCCACCTGCCGCACATTCACCACTCGCCCTGTTGTTTTGTCTGACGAATCCTCTTCGCAGTGTAGGAATACTGCTCGCTATAGGATCGGGCCTTCTCATCGGCTCGTCATTTGTATTCAAGAAAAAAGGGCTTATTGCCAGTCAACGTATGTTCAGTCGGGATTACAATCGCCGGTGTCCTGCAGGCAAGGGAGCAGTGACTGATCACTTCCCTTCCTCAACCCATTCATTCCACTAGGTGGAGGCGAAGCTGGCGTTGGTGTCGCGTATCTTAAGAGTGTGAGCTTGCGTTAAAACATGGGTTCCTGCCCATTTTCGTCCGCTAACTCTTCCACTCCTGAATGATTTAGCCTCTATGGTGGACCGGAATGATAATGATGATATGCGGAGAACTCTGCAACTTCGGTGCATATGCCTTCGTCGAGGCCATTATTGTTACTCCACTTGGTGCATTGTCAGTTGTTATCTGCGCCATGCTTTCCTCCATCTTCTTGAACGAGAAGCTATCGTTCTTCGGATGGATTGGCTGCTTCCAATGTATTGTCGGCTCGATCATCATTGCTGTGAGTGGGTATCCTTCGGAAGCCGTATGACATCACTGACAGGGATCGACTATTTGCCCAGCTCAACGGTCCTAAAGAACAATCTGTTTCAACGATCGAAGAGTTCAAGCATCTTTTCCTTGCTCCAGGATTTTTATCCTTTGCTGGTGTAGTAATTGCAGCATCCGTAATTATTGTTCTCTTCGTTGCACCAAAGTACGTTCCTGTTCGCTTCAAGCCCTCCGTCCAGTAAACCGCAGCTGACGTTCACGTATAGATGGGGGACTACACACATGATATGGTACATCCTCGTTTGCTCGCTAATTGGAGGATTAAGCGTCAGCTGCACTCAAGGGTTGGGATCGGCTATCGTGACCTCCATCAGAGGCTATAATCAGGTACGGCAACACAGTTCTTTGCCATTCGCCGTGCGCTGATCCACTGGACTGCAATTTTGTGTATAGTTCAAAAACTGGTTTACGTATTTCCTCCTCGGTTTTGTCGTTATCACGCTTTTAACGGAAATATATTTTTTGAACGTCGCTCTCGCTCTCTTCAATACCGCAATGGGTAAGCACACTGGACTGCTCCCCTAAGAATCCTGCTAATCACCTCCCCCCCCCTCAGTCACGCCCACATATTACGTTATTTTTACGTTCTGCACCCTTGTCACCTCGGTGGTAAGCATATGTGTGACCCATCCTGTATCACTGCACCGCTCACGTTCCAAAAGATTCTATATCAAGGTCTCAAATCAACAGTCACTCAAATTTTGACCGTCGTTCTTGGCTTCCTTGTTATATGTGAGTGAGGTTCCCAAAACTCCGAGGACTATGTTGTTAACGGTAAACGCAGGCTCTGGAATCATCCTCTTACAGATGAGCAAGGTCGACCCCTCCAAGCTTCAGAAGGAACATAACCTCGACCGGAAAAGCATGCTTCTACTCAAGGTTGCCAATGAGGAGATCGAAAAGCCACACAATCAGGACGAAACCACTGCCGAAATTGTCAGGGAAGAAGAACCTGGCGTCGATGTATGCCAACACATGTTGCCCGTTGTCATCATTGGAGACACTACTGACGCGCGATCTATACAGGCTCTTCGTGGCTTCAATGGCCTGGCAGGCACTCTCGCTCGGAATCGTAGACGTGAAACGATCTTCAATGACGGCGAACCCGTTCGATCTATTTACATCCCTGGTCTCGGGAGGCAGTCATCGATACCTAGGAGGACTCGAGGAAGTTCTTCGACTCTTGGCAGTCCACTTTCAAGTCCCCCCCAACCGCCGAATGGTAACCTACATCCTCCAAATGGTAACCTACATCCTCCAGGAGCGGGGCTCAGCAGATCAAACACTGCTCCGCCGTTGGGCGGGGGGAAGTCGAATGGACATCTACAACCGCCTCCGTCTCCGCAATCAAGTCATCGCCCTCTGACCAGTTTTTGGCAGCGGCGTACTGGCAGTGGACCAAGGAAGACGAAGGTCAATTCGGCAGATAGCACTCCGCCATCAGAAACGTCGAGGGAAAATATTCCCATGACTTTGACCACGCCCTTGCATGATAGATTCAAACGGATGCGTAGCGGAAGTGCAACAGGTCCCCCGACCGATGGGCGATCTCTAGCAGGGGAGTCGGTTGCGGAGGAGCCAGAGAATTTAGAGCTCGGGCTGGGGAAGCCGCGGCAGAGCGAGGAAACTGAGCCGAGTATGCGCAGACTTCTTGCTTTGCAAGAGACTGAAGAAGAATCGAAAGGAAAGAACATCCCGCATATCAGGTTTCAAGACGAGTCGCAAGACGCGACTGTTCGTCCCCCAGTTGCCGGCCGGCCCATCTCTGAACATCCCCCAATACCCAGTATTCTTGCACAGCCATTCACAACAAGTCCTACCGATGGTACAACGCCCGCTACAACCTCGGATCCTCAGTCGCCTCCGGAGATATTGGAAAGTCCAGCACAAGAGTCAAGATCCGAGTACTTCAACCTTGCGTCTCCCACGTCTCAGCGACCACCAATACCGAGCGAGATCCCAACCCTTCCCGACGAGGACTTCCGACATTCCGATATGGTTCCCAATGCAGCGCTGGACGCTTCAGACTCTCAAGATAATCGTAGCTCCACCACCTTACGACCGGATCAAACACGATGACGACCTAATGAGCAGTGGTTGGAACCGCAGCTTAATCACGCCCTTCGAATTCATCTCTGTATCCATATACCAGCATTACTCCCACGACGTAGAACGAATCTTTTTTATATAGCGTGTCACTTTGTACTGCATTTGCTTCGGGTGTGAGTCTCGCGCATTAATGGGATGATAGTGTTGTTTGCCGCGAGTTTGTCATACGCCTGACTTGTTCGCTTCCATTCCGCTTCACCCACTTCCTGATGGACACGACGCAACAAATTGACCCCGAACAAGCCTTTGAGTTCCTCAAGTCGACTCTCCGCTTCGCCTATCGGATCACTATTCAAGATGGTCGGATCTTCCTTGGGAGCTTGGCTTGCATTGACAAGCAAAAGAACATGATCCTATCGAACACGGAAGAATATCGACCCAACGAGTCAAAAGGCCGATATGTTGGACTGGTAATGATACCCTGGCGATGGGTAGTTAAGGCCGAGGTCGAGAGCATTATGTAGAGGTACGTCACAGCACTCCAAATCCCGTCCGGTTCTGCCATATACAATTTCGTACGAAAGAGATGGAGCTCAATTGCTAAATTTTTTTACATATCTGAAAGCCGTGCATTAAGCACCTCTGACCCATGGTTGTCCAGCAGGAGAAACAATGTCCCAAGACAACGTCAGGTCGACTCCTTTCCCTCCATCGATATTGCAAACCCATTCCAGCACACCCTCCTCCTCAACGCCCGATACTCCGGGGTCCGAGACCGAATCACTTGGTTCTTTCCTTGAAGCTATGGTTCCAAACTTGGATCCTCCGGCCTCTTTCTCCTTCTCCTCTGCGTCTATGTCTGCATCACTCGCTCCCTTTCGTGCCCATCTTGCCTTTACCCCGGTAGCCACCTGTACTTCCTTTCTGTCTTTTGGCACTCCGAGTTCCTGTGGCTCGTTTAGAGTAACCTTGTACGCTGAATTGACGCTGACTGGGATTTGATCCTTTATGAAGAGAGGAGACACGGCAGTCGTTCGGGTGTTCTTCACCGTGATACGTTGGACAAAGGACGAGATGTCGTGCTTGCTGGAAAGCAGACCGCCCGAGGAGTTTCGGGCGACTTTGGAGAGTGGATGATAAGTAATCCGGATCGAAGGGTCCGCACCAAGCGACGTGGAAAAGGTTTCTTGCGGAGACACATCCTGTTAAGAACCATAGCTCTGAGTACCTAGATAATAACGCCATATCATCACTCATACCGGGATTCGCGACTTGCAAACGAAGTTGTTGTCCATGAATACGCTTGAGGGACCATCGAGAAGAGGATATTGCGAAGTGTTTTTAACTTGGCACTATACTCCGATTTATCAGCTTGAAACCGATAAAGGTGGGTTCAATGGATCGCCCTCACCCTAAGGAATGCACTTGTTTGTTCCTTTGGCACTGCGATCCATTCCAGTTTCGCTACCAGGTCAATGACAGCAATCGTGACCTTATGGGCTTTGCTCGAACCCAGATCGCTGCTCGGTATGTTCGACTGCCCTTCAATCGAGAAGGTACTGCTAGTCGCGCCCTCCGTTACTTTGGCGTTTGGAAGCGCAAACGTGCCTGACCTCGCCGCGGGCCGGCTTGACCTGGATCGCTCTCTATCTCTACCCGCGCCACCAAAACCTGCAGACTTGAAACTCATGGTATACGCCACTGGCCGCTCGAACCCGATGCGGTACGGGGCCAGGGTCGGAATATCGGTACCGCGTAGAGGTGAGGCGGTGCTGAGAGTCAGAGCAACATCTGACCAGTCTTCCCCAGTTGATTGTGAAATCGATCCCCGATAGTGCAGCGAGACGGAGGGTTTCTCCTGCTTGTCGTTGGATATCTTGGCGCGAAGGTCGTAAAGCGGGCTCCACGATGCTCCTGAGACGACTACAGAATTTGTTAGAGCTGAAAAGGTTACCGTAAAGTGAATCTATCGGACGTACTGTACCACAGAGATAGCTCCGCCTTGCCGCCCTTTTCGGCCAGAACGATGATAGTGACTTTGGCGCTACGTTTGGATTCCTCGTCGTCGGCTCGTAACTCTCTCAGCTTTTCGTCCAACTTCTTCTGCGCCGCGTCGAGCTCCTCGTTCACTTTCACCAGTCCAGAGTTGATGTCTCTTTTCTGTTCCGTGTACGTGCTGAAGAATTGATTGAGTGCTCCGATGTCTGATTTGTCCGATTTCAGACTCTTGGAATAGCCCTCCAACAAACCACTTTGCTCTTGCAAGATCGCGCGATCGGATTCGAGCTTCGAGATCTCATCTCTTAGAGCTTTCGTTTCCTCTGTACCTTTGGGTTTACTGTCCTTGGGCGGAGGGCTGTAGATGACGTCGAAAATAACGGCATTGCCGACTCCTTCAACCCGGATGGATTCGCCGTCGAGACAGCTTGGGAGCTTCGTAACGCAAACTTCGTTTTGGCCGGTCTGTGCTCAGAAAAAGATTATGTGAGTTCATTGATCGAAGCGAGATATGTGCATGAAAACCCGACCGTTAGTTCAACTTGAAAAGTCCGTTTGATTTCTGCGCGGTCTGCCTGGTAAACGCAGACTGCATCGATTGTGTTGTCGGTGACGTCAATTTCAACGGTGTTAGACATTTTTTGATCGCAGTAGAGCTAGGAGCAGCTGGAAGGGTACTGGAGGCTTCCTGAGTGGTTGGTGGTGGACAGTGATATCACTGTTCGAGAAGGCGGTGAAGAGTCAGGCACGTGTTTGGTCGCCAAAATGGCATCACGTGGTATTGCACGGTCGGTGGGGATCATAATCGCGCCGTTCACATATCGAGGAGAGGACTAGAGCTAGGTCAGAGATGAAACCTGGTACTAGTGGGTTTCCGGAACGGTGGTCAAAAGCCGCTTGATCGATTAATTGAAGACAAAGAGAAACACATGTGTAAGGTAGGAAGCCGACAAAAAGGAGCGTATTAGGAAAGGAAATTGTATGTAAAAGAGAATAATGGGGGTCTAAATGTGTACGGAGGTTTGAGATGCAAGACCGGTGCTGTTGCTACTCCTGAAACAAGCAAATTCATTGGTCAGAGCGTGATGGGCCCCAAGGGAACGACTACACACTTTTCGTATGGGCAGTAGAAGGAATGCTGTTGTCTTTGATGCCCCATGGCCACTTGAATGAAGAGGATGATAAACAGGATCATCTAAATTCGGGTGGTGAATGTCACGAAATGAGCTTGTTAACGCTTTGCAATTTCATCCGCTCACCAAGCAATTGACTAGGAACCGGAGCAGCGTCAACAGCGCCCCATTGACTGCCATCAGCAGTTGCACGATGTCATCGGTCATATTCCACAGCCGGGTGGTGAGAGGGGTGACTTGCTTCCCGTCTCCGTAAGTTAGTTCTCCGTCGTAGTTCTTCAATGAGAATGTGCCGCACATGCGAAATTAGGTGAGGAAGTAAGTGAGAGTGAAGATTAGAGGTTGTCGAGTAAGAAGGACAGCGACTCGCGCTGAGAGATGGTGATTGATTCTGAAAGCGAAACGAGGGTGTGTAGTTATAGTGGTGGAAGGAAAGCTGGTGCCTTTGTCTTTGTTCTTTCCTTCTTTGTCGACGCGTCACAGCAGGTGAGCATTTCAAGGGAGTGACGCCACGCCACGTTGCGTTACAACACAATGAAGCGCGTCAAGGGCCAATTTTGTTCGTTTTATCCATTGATCGATCCAAGATTACGGTTTGCTTGGTCTAGTCCATGGGCTTCAGTTCGGCAGACAAATCCAGTATAGCGTCAGGCTCGTTCCTCGGCACGCGTGGCCACTCTAATACATGCAATATCTCGGGAAAATGTCTATTTATACAAGAGATCCAAAGATACAGAGCGCTCATGAAGCCTTGTAGACATCCACTACATCGCCACTTTCGCGTCGGGCGACAACGTACACCTCCCCATACTTGTGCCCCGTACTCCGTGACCACCTTAAGATCTCCAAAACAGCATTTATCGCGTTCTTATACGTCTTTGGTTCTCGTCACGCCGAGATACCATGTACATCGCATGCAGATATGTGGTTCTTCAAGCTCGAGACTCAGGCGACGAGTGTCCCAACGCAGCATTAGTCGCCGGCCTGGGAGGGCTGCCACCGTAGATACAAAGACCTGCTATTATGGGCGCGGCATTCTGGTTAGGTGTCGGTCAATGTTTTCGCCAGCGCTAGTTGCTCTCTCGATAGAAACGAAACTAGAGTCTGAGACTGGATTATTAACAATAACGAGGAATTTGTGCTTGCGGCCTTGACAGCTTGAGACACTGTCTGGTTGCGCGAAACGATTGCATCCGGACTTGTCCTGGATATCCAGGACAAGTCCGGCCTTCACCGCCTCACCCGATTCGGTTGCCCTCACGAAGAGACAATAGTTATAGTTATAATGCTAACGGGTTCGGCGCCACATTGTCGAACGAGTAAAACGCTCGCCGTGATACAACGCCCCCGAGGCAAAGGGCGTTTTGCAACCCTCAACTCAAGGAACACGAACTTTTACATACTTAGTTGTTCATGAATTGTTTGATGTGAAGGCTTGCCGAACGGAGGAGTCTCAGAAAGGAAGAGAGCGGGCTTCGAAATGAGTCTCTCGGAGATTGGAACGCGTGACGGTTCGTTAGTGACGGTTGTTTGTCACTTCTCCACTTTCATCCAGTCCGGTACGCAACCACCAAAAACATACACTTTCGCCAAATGGCGCACGAAGAGCCTCTCTTTGGCACCGTCAAGTTCTTTATAGACACGGGAATAGCAGAGCCTACACGAGATGAGCTTCGCGACGAATTGTTGGCTCAAGGCGGTCATTCCGCCATGCGGGTCTTCGATGCAACACACGTTATTACCAACACACTCGATTTCGAGGACCATCATGAATTTGACCAGGGGAAGACTGTACAGGTTACTGTAGGTTACTTCTTACCTGTCAGGACGAGAGAAACCGAACTGACCAATCTTCAAGCCACTTTGGGTGAAGCGTTGCGTCGAACATCAGAGGCTGCAAGAGTACGTGCGTTTCGCGGCTTTGAATGCGCCGTCGTCAAGCTGACTTGCCCGGATACTAGCCCAAAGTACTACTCCCCTCACCCGGGAAAGATCATGTCTGGCGTTATCGCCACTAGCAGTGATGTTCGTCATTCTTTACGCTGTGTGTGGGCGCATATCCTCACAGCTGGGTCTTTTTGCTTTAGCTTCCACGGAACGACGTAGAAGCGCTCTGTGCCGGCGTTATCGCGTATGGAGGTCAATGGAGACACGCATTCACGAAAGACGTGACCCACTTATTTTGTTTAGCTCCCGAAGGCGTAAGCATTCGTTTTCCCGAAGAATTCTGCTCTGTTCATTGATCAACCCGTCTGTGCAGGATAAATACAATACAGCGATGCACCACAAAGACAAAATGGGCCTCGAGGTTCTCATCCCTGCCTGGTTTCAAGACTGCGTGCAGCTGCAACAGCGCCTTCCTACAGGACCATATTCGTTCCCAAACCCGGCGCGGTATAAGCCTCTTGCGTCTTTGGACCCTATTGGAGCAGTTAACCACCCTGCTGAGAGTATCGATTCTAAGCTAAAATCCGTGTCGAGCACCACAGAGAAGCACATCCTGTTCCGTACAGTCTCGGAAGCGGAAGGGAAGCAGCAAAAACCGGAAAAGTTCCGGTACGCTAACGTATGGCAAACCAGAATCGTACTGCTCGGGAAGGACCTGAACCTGCAGGATAACCTGCTGAAGGCGGTCGAGGCTAGCATAGAGCGGAATGGAGGCTTTCCATGCCATGACGAGGATAAAATCGAGGACGTCGATGTGTATGTTTGTAGACACAGGGCTGGCGAGACCTTTCAGCGGGTATGTCGGCATGATTTATTTCGGTCCATTCACAACATTAACCTAACAATTTACCAGGCCGTTACACGTGATATTACCATCGGGACGGTCGCTTGGGTCTTTCACTGCGAGCAAGTCGGAAGACTCACGCGTCCCATGGACCAACTTTGTCACTTCCCTATACCAATCCATAAGATCAAGGATTTTGATAAATACGTACGTCTCCCGATACATTCGGGACCGAGGGATACAGCGCTAAATACCTTTTCGCTATAGGAAATTACGGTAACGAATTATACGGGGGACGCTCGCGACTACCTCAAGAACCTCATTGATGCCGTTGGAGCAAAGTTCTCGGCTACGATGAGCAAAGCGAATACGCATGTTATTGCGGCCCAGTAAGTGGCGGCGAAGAAACTTTTGCTCGTTCACGTGCTCACCGCCGGTGGTCCCGTCCAGTCTTGGTGGCCAAAAGGCCGAGCGGGCTATGCATTGGAATATTCCGATTGTCAATCATACCTGGCTCGAAGACTGCTTCCTGGAATGGAAGAATATCCCCATAGGAGGCGTCGTAGGCTCGAAGTACAACAAGTTTCCGACTGGAATCAACTTCATGTCGCTCCTAGGAGAGCGAGGGTTCGTCGGATTTCATGACACTGACCCAAGAAAGATCTTGGGGGAGCCTACGGATGTCGCCTCGTCCTCCGTTTCGAACGGGAAACACGCAAAAAGACCCCGACTGGAACAAGTTGCGACTGGTTCTGGCGAAAACACGCCCCAGGCTCGGCAACCAGCCGGCGAAATCAGCACGTCCTCTGGACCATCTCGGCCTCCTCCTTCCGCAAAGAGTAACCAAGAACATGCCCCCGTCTCCGAGTCTGGGGGTCCTTCTAGAGGCCTTCGGGGACCCGATGTCAATGGGAAAACTCCGACCTACAAACGAGCCAGCAATGCGGCGGATAACACGCCACCACGGAGACCAGGACGTGGCGAGACCCCCACTCCGAAAGGGGTGAAACCATTATCAGCTTCTAAAAAGAAGCCTGCCCCCCTCCCTCCTCCCGACGCCATGGACCTTGACACTCTTCCAGACTTGGGAAATCCGTTTGAAAATCCGGATGACCCTGACGATCAATCGGGCGCTGTGCCAGAGGCTGGTCCGTCGAACACCAAGCTTGCATCGAAGCACCGCCGTCCAGTTTCGGAGGATGACGATCTGGAACGCATACAAAAAGCCGGCCTTGCGCCTTTCCCAAAACCCCAAAGCAAACAGTCAACCAAAACCAACAAACCGCCATCGAAATCAAAACATGCAGCGGATGCTACCGATGGACCCAGTTCGTCTCGTCGTGTCGGGAAAGCAGCCTCTAATCCTACGTTCAGTGGCACGGTGCCTGATGACCCTCCGAGTCCCAGGGGCCTCCAACAACCTTTACCTCCCGAACTGGCCGGTTTGAAGCGGTCTGAAACCGACCCCAACTTGTTGATTCTGACCACGGACGACGAAAACAACAAGCCGACACCCACGAAAAAGAAGTCGCCGAAGAAGCGCAAGGCGACCAAGGCAGCTCCCGCTGAGGTGGTCTCTTCGGTGCAATCTTCTCGAGGCGCCTCGGTGTCGGAAACCGAATCGGCTATGACAGATCCGATATCTGCCGTCCCCGGACGCTTGAAGCGAGGAGCCGCTGCCAGAGCAGAGGCCCAGTTACGTGACCATATAATGCCTGATGTGTTGCGGCATGAGAAGGACCTCAAATCCAGTCAGGGAGATGTGCGAAAACTGCATATTGCAGAAGCTCCATCCTCGTCACGAAAAAGAGGGAGAATTCGGGAGGCAGAGTCGGATGGCGAGGAGAGTGATGACGACCGTCCGAGTTCTCGGAGAAGGAAGGTAGATGGACCTGCACCTTCCAAGCCTAGTGCCAAGACTTCGAAAGGGAAGGGGAAGGCGAGAGCAGTAGACGATGATGACGAGGAGATTGAAAGTACGAGGTCGACGTCAAATGCTCCGACCTCGAAGCCACGGAAGAAAGCCTTTGTCATAGACATCGATGATGATGATGACATGTCCGACTCGGCGTCAGGAACCGTAAAGAAGAAGGGGAAGATGCCATGGATCATGACAACGTCTTACGATTTGCCGCCCAAAGACGAAGCGGTGGGTCCCCTTCACACTGCGCGAACGAGTCTACTAATTTTCATCCAATCACCACCTAGAAATTGATAAAGATGGGCGCAAAGAAGGCTGAAGACATATCCAAGTGCACGCACTTGGTTGCCGGGAAGGGTATATTGAGGACGGTCAAGTTTGTGGCGGCAGTAGCCCGTGGAGTGCAAGTCGTGACACCCGAGTGGATCAAGGCCTCCCTGAAGGCTAATGCCTTCGTCGGTATGTAAAGACTCGATCATGCTTGAAACATGTCTGATAGAGCCACATTATTTATATAGATCCTGGCCCTTATCTTCCCAAGGATTCTGCGGGGGAAAAGAAGTATGGTTTCAAGCTTGGAGAGGCCCTAGAGCGAGCCCGAGAGAAAAGGCTTTTCAAAGGGCATAAATTTTGGATTACCAAATCTTTGGACTCCGACGATCTAAGTACTGTTATTGAAGCCTGTGGTGGAGAGGTACGTGTTGTTTAACATGTTCGTTTTCGTTCTTGTCTCAATCGCGCGCTCTTAGGCCACGACGGAGCAGGTCAAGGTTAGGTACCTGCAAGGGGGCCAGAGTGATAAGCGTCATGTTGTATCATGCAAGGAAGATAGCTCCCAATGGAGCAGCCTGCCGAATTTGAAGATTCCAGTCTATGGCAAGGACTTCATATATAATTCGGCATTGAGGCAGATCGCCGACTGGAACGACGCCCAAGTATGGAACCCTGCAGCTAATCCGACAGCCTCGTGACACTTGACGGTGTTGTATTTATCGGGAAATGTACGCCACAGCTATATATACTCTCTGCAGACTCCCTCTTCCCGTATACTACCGTAGACTCGAGTCGGTGCAGATGGCTCTTTTTTCCTGTCACCCTAAGCGCAAGGGGCTTTGAGGCTTACAATCCCTGATCAGCGAACACGAAAAGCTTACGTGGCTACTATCCAGGATGTTCGTGATCCTCGTTGCTCCCCCCTCTATCCGATGTCCCAGGCTCGCCCGGTCTCTTGTGATCAGACAGTGAGAGTTGAGAAAGCGAAGACCAATATCCTGCACCCTGTCCTGGCGACGACTGCACATGAGGACGAAGCCGGCGGAACATGGGTTCGCCTCTCGTAGGGTACTCCATTCGGTCATAGGATGATTCTGATCGTGGCTGAGCAGCTTCTTGTATTGGTGGCAATGCTCCACCATTTAGCGAGAGGGTTCCGGCTGACGGGGGGATGCCAGTGGCGGAGGACAACACCTGGCTTCGCGAACCTTGAGAGCCCCGCAGATCCCATTGGCTGGGGACGGCCGAAGTATATTGCTGCAATGGCACTGGAGTTGAAGCGAGACGGATGCCATCCGTGGATCCAAACCTAGATTGGCTATCTCTCGCAACTGTCGAAGCGGGTGACCCTCGTATTGATGAATTGTCCAGAGGGTAGATGGTGCTCGCCGTAGATGCCCTCGGCAGCATGCCGGGGTCATAAGTTGCTCGTTGGGCGCTTGGCCACGAGTTCGGTGGATGAGGCGAGTAGCTTGGTTCGAGCACAGGCATTGAGGGCTGGAACGAGGCCTCCCGTTGAATGTCGGGGGAGGCGCTCGTGTACCTCGAGGCGTGGCTGTCGGATTGCGCGTGAAGGAAGGGGAGCGGGGATCGTGCTGCTGGCGTGCTTGTGTACGTCCTCTGCCACCCGGAAGAGGGGGAACCACTATCACCGCGTTCATGGCTTGATCCTGTCCCATTTGAAGCCGGCCAGCCGTAATGGAACGCCTGAGCCTGACCACTCGAAGAGGGAGACCACCCACGTCGGGAGGGAGTGAAGCCGGAATGACCATCCAGGTTAGACCTAGAAGAAGCCCGGGAATCCGCGTGTCGTCTTCGCCGAACTGGGCATGAGGGAATATGGCGTCTCATGTTGGAATTGGTGGAGAACCCTCGGCGACAGGCGTCGCATAAGAAGGCTTCGCAGCAAAGGCTTCAGTATGATTGCACGGAAGACTCTGTGAAAGATACACTGACGTTTCTCTCCTGTGTGGGATCGAATGTGCTACGGAAGGCAGCAGAAACGATAAGCACGGGTCAGATGATATCCAAAAGCTCGTACCAGCGTCCGTGCACTGGGCCTATCGAACTTCATGTTGCAATACGGACACTCATGTTTTTGCTTGGGCTTTTTGCGACGAGTTGGTGGTGGGCTGGACTGTGTACTGGCTGGAAAGATAGCTGTCAGACATCCGCGGTCCGCTGCAAGACCACTAGACGCGTGGTCTTACATTCTTCTTCGGATGTACCTCCACCAGACCCATTCAAGAAGTTGTTCGTAAGATCGTCGGACTCTGGGTCGTCGTTGGTAGGCGTCATTGGTGGAAGGCCGTCATCTCGATTTCCAGCGGGATGCATGCAGCGGCGAGGGGTGGAGAGAAGAAATCCCAAGGCACCAGGTAATATTTAGATCAATAAGTATGTTCGGTAGATCTAACCGTATGTGCTTTTCTTGGTTCAACCTCCTAGGTCGAATGAGTGCCGGTGATGGCGGTAAGAACGCGCGGCACGCGCGAGGCTTGGGCTCAGATGAATTCTAATAAAATCCCTTTAAGAATCCAAGAAGGTAGGAGGGGCATGTGTGCCTAGCTCTCTTCCCACCACGCTCTGAAGAGCTAGAAGTATCGTCGGGGGTAGCAGCGAAAGAAGCTGACCAAATATGGTGATATGTCCCACCCGCAGCTCGCCGAACTTAAAAATAGGGTGTGTAATGCTAAAGGGCCGGGGGCGTCTGAAAATGTTCGAGCACCGCACACCTGGATCCAGTTAGACCTGCAAGGTGGTAAGCAACGGGATCAATCTTGGGCCGTCATGAATAGAGCCCGAGGATCCGGTCTTGGCTTGACCAGATGGTCAGAGCGCAATCCCGTGGGTTCAACGATGAATGAGATAAGGAATGCCCCAGGCAAGCACCAAGCAGCCCTCAAGATTGGTTGGGCAGCGGCGTTTGCAAGGCCATGCAACCTCACATCGCAGAGGACCGCTGATCTCGGAGGCCGTGGCTCGAATGATGGATAATCTGTTTAACCATCCAGCGATTACTGAAAGCTTGATACCCTCCTCGCAGGGGTCGGCCAATGAAAGTTCTGACCGAGCGCAAACGACCGGTCTTAACGAGCAGGTATCAAGGTTAGCAATGGCAGAGTTAATGATTTCAAATAAAGAGCAATATCCGAGCCACATATCGCATTCGCCGGGAACGGTCGCCTGGTTCAGGCGAGACATTGCACATGCTTCATCTGGCCTGTAGCACGTACGTTCTTGTAACCAACCACAGTGAGCAAAAAAGTAGTGCAAGCTTGCGTAATATGAATTGAATATGTTCGTTAAAATCAAATCCCTCATCGGATTTTAATTTCTAGGCCTTGAACGGGTCGTGGCATCCAAGACAAGTCCCGGAAGCATTATCGGAGATAGCCTGCAAATAACTACATTCTTGGGAACACTTTCAAGGGGCGCGGATGCATTAATGAGAGCTCTATCCGGCCTACTCCCGTTGGTGATTACGAATCCAGCGACTTCTGGTGTGGGATACTTTGCGGACAACGCCTCGTGACTTGCGCGGCTGAGATGCACCTGGGTCACGTGATGTTGTTCGGTTGTTTTGTTTTTCGACCAAAGTCAATCAACCACCGTCACGCTCCGTTCCTCCCTCATCACCCTCTCCGCGACATCCACATCCCCCTCTACAACATCCGCGGGATCCCTCACCACCTCACGTATCTCATCCCGTGACGTCCAGACCGCTCCAATGGCAGGGACGTTTGAAAGCTCGAAGGGCATTGTTAAATGGGCAGCAAACATCAAGACACGACTCGCTAACGACTCTACACGAAACGCTTTCAAGGAGCTCGTTCAAGTCCAAGGCTTCCTTTTCCTAGAAGAATATCTAGAAGAAGTACAAAGAGGGCCCACGCAATCGTGAGTGATGCACGGCAACGTTGTCTTGTGCAGGTTTGCTAACGCCTTGGGATCTGCCTTCAAAGTGCCGTCGTTGAAATCGCTAAGACTCCAGGAAGGAAGAAGGACCTTCCTAAGAAGACAAGAGCAGCAGTAGCAGCTGCTTCAGCCAGGAAGCTGAGGATAGCCAGCAGTGTATGCCATTCGAACCTGGAACGGATGTTCAAATTCTGACTGCTCTCCTTGACGTACAGAATGACAAGGAGAACCAAGTCCCTGCAAACACAGCCGTCACTTTGCAGCAGGCCTTGCTCAATGCTCAGAAGGACAAGGCCAACGGAATGGACGACAACGATGACAGAATACAACCTTCGCCAAAGAAGCGAAACCCGCTCACCGTCTCTATTGTTGTTCCTTCTCAGAGTGAAGGACACTCCCCAGCCCCACCTCAGCAAACTCCAGCAACTCATCACCTCCCCATTGCCGAACCTACTCCTCAAAGCCTGCCAAGCATCACTGAGCGGGAAGAGGAAGCAGACCGCCGAGCAGTATCCCCTCCCCTCCCAACCCCGGCAAAGGAGAACGTGTCGGAGCCTGATGTCCCTGTGGCGGCGTCGGCGAAGATTACAGAGGACGAGCCCATTTCAGCAACACCCTTACAATCAGCCGTGACCGCCCGTGCCAATGGGAAGGTCGCTCCTTCACAAATCCCCACTCCCAAACCCATCTCAACGGCTGAACCCACCGTTCGACCTTCCACGCCGATCAGAAGCCCTGTGACAAGGGCTACCTCGCCTCTAGCAAGGGCTACCTCGCCCCTGGCATCACGGCTTGGGAGCAGCATCAATGGACTTCGTTCTCCTTCGCCAACAAAGGTTATGAAAGGGACTCCTGGGTCTCCAGCATTTGTCACTAGGATCCCGCGTTCACCAAAGCTTGGATTCCAAGTTGGCTCCGCCCCCTTGCCAAACCCCCCTCGATCGCCTCTAGCACTCCGAAAGGACCTGGCATTGAGCGGCCCCGAAGTTACAAACTTTAGCTCAGTCGGAACGTCCAACCCAGCAGCCTCGATTCGACCTAGCAATGCCGGAGAAGGTGCTCTTCCTCCAGCTCCTAAAGTCAGGAGCTCCTTCCTCCAGAGACAGCCTCATGATGGACCCTCGCTGTTGGGCGGTGGAAAGAAGAGCATGGGTGGCGCCCTTGTTGCCAAGAAGAGTGTCGCAGGCGCTGGTGCTCTCCTAACGAGTACGGCAGGTTCGACTGTTACGAAATGGAAGGCAGATTTGGAGCTTGTTGAAAGTGCGGAGAAGGGATTCAAACCCACCAAATCGACGTATGAACGGGAGTCTGTCGCAGTTCTTCAGCGCAAGAGGAAGAGCGAAGTCGACGACGAGGAGAACTCTGGTATGTGCTCTCAGTCGTTTTCTGTAGGAGAACGCTCTCTAATTGCCTGTCCTGGTTGCGTTTAGGTCATGCCATGAGGAAGAGCAAGATTCTCAAGTCCAGTCATGGTGCTCCTTCGCGTGCGGCAGCCCAGGAATTCGACTCGGATGACGACGAATACGAAGGAGACGAGTTCATGAAGCTCCGGGAGACCGTCGGCAATCTCAAGCGTCAAAAGAGTTTGCACCTCGTCGACATTGACATCACTACTCGCCTGAATGTCAAAATCCCACCACCTCCCGCAGCTATCGAATCCGCTTCTCCCATCGTGCCGAGCCGTGGTTCAACTAGTGCTGAGAGCTCTACCGCTACTCAGCCTGCAGCAGAAAGGCACTCTCGCTCTCACGAGAGGCTCAGCATCAGTGAGCTCATGAGTTCTACGGAGCAACGAAAGGCGGAAGTCGTTCAGGCGCCGTTATCCGGAAAGGATTCTCAACCCTCGGCCAAAGCTGCCAAAGCCGCTGCAGCAGCACTTGCCAAGAAAGAATTCACCCTGCTCATGGCCAGTTCGAATACCAGCACTACACCACCCAACTCACCTCCACCCTCGTCGCTGCCTCCCGCCGCTCCTCAGCCTCCTGCCAAGGACTCAGCATCGGGTATTAAACCTTCTGCCCCACGACCGGCTGCCAATGCCAGCGCGGCAAATGCCACGCTGTCCCAATGGGAGGCAACTATGCTTGGTGTGAAGCCAAACCCCGCGGCCGCTCCAATGGCCGAACCCACTCCGGCTGCTGCGCTTGTTTCCTTGAAGGTCAATCCTTCCTCGCCCATCGCTGCGCATGCGCTGGCCTCGAAACCGTTCTCGAAAGAGGCCGCGGTCACCAAGCCCGCCGCTGCCGCTCGCAACTTTACCGAAATCCCAGCCGACCTCTTCATGGGGCCTTCACGAGATGCTCAACTCCAACCACCGGCGCCAGTTCCAGCCACCCGGCAGTCAAGCGTGACGACCATCTCGACCCAGGCTAGCTATACCGACTCTATCTTCAGTACCCAAGGCAGCCATGGTGTTGCCGACACCCAGCCGACCGATTATGGCTTATCCCAGGAAGTTTTGCCAACCCCGGCCGAGGTTAAGGCCATGGCGAAGCCCGAGCAACCGGCTGCGCCCCCAGCGCCAAAGCCTTTTATCAGGCCCGAGTCTGCCATGGACGAGGATAGCCGCGCGTCGACGCCTGCCTTCTCGAGCGACGACGTAAGTAATCTACAATCTCTTTCACCGAATCTTTGTGTTTATATGGAAATTTGGACTAGGCTGGTTCGTCGCAGAGCGATTTAGGGGCTGGAGGCAGCGCAGGCTTGTTTGCTTATGCTTCCCATTTCGTGAGCAAGGCCTTCGGCGCAGGTTCAGCGAAAAAACCCCCCAAGGCGGATGGCCCTATCAAGGTGTTCGAGAATGCTGCGGCCGCGAAGAAGGTACGCTGTTCTAGACCTGTGATTGGTATATCCGAAGCTAAGGGGTGTCGACTAACTTGCAGGAGCAAGAAGAGAAGGAAAAGAAGAAGGTGGAGAGGAAAGAGGTGATGGAAGCTCGCCGGCTTGCCGTTTCACAGAAGAAGCAAGAAGAGGATCGGGCCCGCCAACTCGAACATGAGAAGAAGGTGAAGGAGGAGATTGAGCGCCGCAAGCGAGAACGTGAAGAGATGAACGCTTCGAAGCTCGGTGCTAAGGCGAAAAAGGTTCGTGTATAATTGAGGCGCGGCATTACCCGGTCCCTTCTGACTTAAGGTCCGCTTAGATGGATGAACCCGAAGCTAAGAAGAGGAAGATCACCGCCGAAGTTGAGCGAAAGCCTGAACTCAAGAAACAGCCTTCCAAAGACAAGCTTAATACGTCGTTCCAAGCCGCTGGTTCCAGTGGTCTGCCTCGGTTCAACGCGGCTCGACCTCCTCAGCAGGTAGCCCAGCCTTCGTCACAGCCTGTCGGAAAGACTTTGGTGAAGAAGCCTAGCGGGAACTTGGGCTCTACGTCAAATCCTTACACCCAATCTGCCATGCGTGGTCCCTCTTTCGGCAAGCTCCCGCCTGTCGGCGCCAGCAAGACCTTCGGCAATGTTCAGACATCCGAGGCCGGTCCCTCAAAACCGACCAAGACCTTTACTGGCCCGGTCAAAGGAAAGGCGCCCGAGTTCAGCGCTCCATCCGCCTTGAAGAGTGCCGCTGGAAAGGCTCGCCCGCCGCCAGCAATGCAGATCGCGCTAAAGAATGTTGTCGCCAGTGAAGATATTGTTCTCGAGGAACCTAATAGCGAGTACGTGTCTCACTCAGCGCCTTGTCTCAGAAAAAAAAACCTTTGCTAATTAACGCGGGCGATTTTAGGTATTCCGATTCGGAAGATGAAGGAAGAAACAAAGGTCGTCCCTCCTGGACCCAGTCACCTAACCTTCGACAAGCTCTTGAAGAGCAAGCACAGTTTAATCCCGACCTCATCTTTGGGCCGATTCCCCAGCTGGATATGGGTGAAATGTTCCCTCAGCGTAAATTCCGACCACGTTCCAGCTCTGCCAACTGGGAGGGCCATGCCTTGTCGAAGGAAGAGCAGGTCAAATACAACGAGAAGATGGGATACATGGGTAACATTGCCGAGTAATTGGTCTTGGTTCGACTGCGCATTGCTTGCATTGTTTTTATACGGTTTTCTCGCTTATGGTTTCTTATGCTTCCTCTCTTGGACTTGTTCATTATTTGTTATCGAACCTGCTATCGCTATCGTCATTTTGTTCATTTTGTCATCATCCTCTGTATATTCCACATAACAGATATGCCTCCTCCAGTCATGCTATCCTCCAGTTCTTGTAATGCCGAGCAGCTAGAGTTCCAACAATAGATCCTCCGAGCTTCAACGGGTCGTTTTCTGCATGTGTCGGGGCCTTTGTGCGTTGACGTGATGAGCGTTTGCTGATTCGCACAGCGGAGCCTTTCTTGGTTGGTGCTTGTGATCGGTGGCCGTGACGTTGGTCCGAGACTTCGCCGTTTCTCCGTCAGCTCCAATTTCGCGTCTCTTTCTCTGCACCCTTTCCCGTCATGGCTTCCCCTGCGAACTCGAACACGCCAAGTGTCCGCAGCGTTGAACGCTGTAAGTAGCGCCGGATGACTCTAATGGATATAACTACCTTTTCTAACGCGTTTTACTGAACTTCACCCCAGCGGACGCTTTGTTCCAAGTTAGACTGTTGGCAGCGTTGCGTAGTGGTGAGGGTCTTTGGATCCCCCTTGGCCAAGACCGCGTCCTGAATGTGCCTACTATGTTGATACAGGCGACCCGTCTGCTCTTCACCCTTTCCTTGCTGAGATTAGCAAAGCAAAGACCGCAAAGGGCGAGGAGCGACCCGATCTGGCTGCGTTGACGCTGCACCTTGCAATTCGATGTGCTTCATGTAAGTCGTTTTCCTCAGCTCGACCTTTGGCTTGCGAAGGGCTTTCTTGACTCTGCCTACTGAACTCGATTCTGCAAATAGATGAAACCATTGTGATCCTGCTGGGTCACCGTTCGATCTCTCCTAACGCCGTATACCCACCAGAGTCAAAGATTTCCGCGCTCCACCTGGCAGCCTCCCTCGGAAGAGCTGAAATAGTACAACTCCTTCTTGAACAAGCCGAGACTGACGACAGCGTCAAGGATGCACAAGGCCGGACCGTGTCGGACGTCGCCACAAAGGAGGTTAGGGAGGTTTTGCAAGGTAAATTTAGACAGCGCCGACTATTGCTGCTATTTTTGCTCTCGTTGAACTCGACTAACCTGTGCGCTTGCGTTCGCTTTCCAAGAATCGCACGATGTCCTCCGGAACCAATTTCTCACTCTACTCAGCACCTACGTGTCTTCGCCTCGCACCAGTCCACCACCAGAAGCACTTAATCAACTGCTTGATTCTCCGCGAGTACGGTCGATTGATCTATCAGCTCTCGACGCCAACACAGGGACAACGTTGCTGCATGAAGCCGCTCGGAGGAGCGACTTGCGTCTCATCGAATTAGCCATACGAGGCGGTGCGGATGTCTTTGTCCGTGACAGGAGAGGCAAGCAAGTAACCGAAGCAGAGAAGGGTAGCGGCAAGGATTACGAGCGAGTTAAGGTTTTCTTACGGCAGTGTATGTTGCCTTGCCTTGGGTGCCAACGGGCTGTCGGCTTCGCACTGACATGATCGTCGTTTTCCAGTTACCAATCGAGACACCACACTCATCGACTCATCCACAACTGGTCCACCAAGTTTAAAGGGTCATCTAGTAAGTAGTTCTTTTACCGAGAGCTGTTGGAGAAACTCACCTCGATTTCTCCTTTTACAAAAGAATAAATATACAAATGTAGCTAAGGGCTACAATGATCGTTGGTTTGTCCTAAAGGACGACATGCTGTCATGTTAGTGCATCTTGGTGGTGATTTCAGAGAACCGAAAGTTCTAATCAATCTCCTACCACTTGTAGACTATCGCCATCAAGACGACGAGAACTTAGCCTGTCGCGGTTCCATATCAATGCGCAATGCGAAACTTAAGGTGTCTACCAGCGACCGGTTGCGATTTGAGGTTTCATCAAATCCGACAAGAGCCGGCTCCTCGGCACAAAAGTGGTACCTCCGTGCCGAGCACCCCGTCGAGGTGGCACGATGGACCCAAGCCATCACCCGGAGCATTGATTTCTGGAATCAGTCATCCCAGACTTCGGCTGGTCCGTCGGGTCCGTCGTTGACGTCATCCCTCGGAGATTTTACCGCGGTAACAATCTCGAAGACCAGTCCGTCCCGAGCGTCCCTGCAAATGACGAACTCAGTAGGGAGCGGAGGAAGCGATTCGGGTAGTATGAAAGCGACCCGACCATCGGATACAAGAAGCATCTACGCCAGCTCATGGAAAAGCCCAAGGAAGAAGCGCACACACACACTTCGACACGGGAAGTCACCAAGTCGCGAGAGCATCGAATCGAAATCCACGGCGGCCGAGGAGAGTGGAATTGAAGGCGGTGGAATGCTAGATGATGCCGCCTCCGTGCAGTCCTCGGCTGCCAGCGCGCAGTCGGAGGAAATAACCCCTCCTCATTCCGACAAGTTCATGCTACAAGCGAATTCAACCGCAACTCAAATTGAATTGACAACTCAACTCCTGGCCTCACTCGTTCTGTCACCTTCCCCTGGAGCCTCTCCTTCCAATCGCGCGTCAGAAATCAAGACCGCCCTACATTCGTCTCTGGATCTGGTCAACTCGATGTTTGCCGAGTATACGAAGATGGTCAAGGAGCGGGAGGAATGGTATCAACGGAAATATGAACGGGAGAGGGAGAAGAATGCGATGTGGGAGGATTCGCTGGGTGCGGTGGTTGGCCAAAGCGAGGAGCTGGAGAAGGATTTGCTTAGGCTGAGGGAGGAGAGGAAGGATATGCGAAGAGCCTTAAGGGCGTCGATGGTCCTGGTGGACGAGCAGGACTACAAGACGATCCGCGGCACGAAGAAACCTGATCGAGCTCTTCCTTTAGCACCTGAAGACGAGCAAGAACCGCCAACGCCGAGACCTACTGCGCCTGTACCGGCAGCAGCCCACCCACCTCCTCCAGCAGTCATCGTGTCCTCTCCTCCCTCTGAACGTGCTCCACTGCCAAAGGTCATTGCAACACCGATGAAAGACGAGGACGACGATTCAGACACAGACGAATTCTTCGATGCCGTTGATGCGGGCACGACCGCTTCCATGGTCATTGCCGCCCCACTCATGTCTCCGCCACCGATGGAGGAAATCACGGAGAAAATATTAGATCTTGTTCAATATGCGGGATACGCTCATCCTCGAGAACGACTGCCCCTGGCCAACGACAATCGTCCTCCAGTGAGCCTCTGGGCTGTTCTCAAAGGATCCATAGGGAAGGATCTCACCAAGATCAGTTTCCCTGTATTCTTCAACGAACCGACATCCATGCTTCAGCGAATGGCAGAGGACATGGAGTTTACGGAATGCCTTGATGCCGCGGTCGCTGATCGAGACCCCCACAAGCGAATCGCGTTCGTTGCTGCCTTCGCCATGTCCAATTATTCAAGTACAATCGGGAGAATAGCGAAGCCATTCAACCCCATGCTGGTGGGTGTCTGAGGAGTCTGCTGCCTGGAGCCTTGCTAACCTAACCCATTTCACCGAAAAGGGAGAGACGTTCGAATACTGCCGGATTGACCGCCAATACCGCTACGTTTCTGAACAAGTATCTCACCACCCGCCGATCAGTGCCTGCTGGGCGGAGTCACCTTCCTGGAGCTACTATGGCGAGGTGCGCTTGATATCCCAGCTGATAGTTAGACGGAAGGCTTGACGTTTTTCATGATAGGTTGACGCCAAGAACAAGTTCATGGGCAAATCTTTCGAGATTAGACCCACCGGCGTTGCTCACACAGATCTGAAGATCCCTGCCGACTTTGTGGCCGACTCGAAGCACGCATCGTCGTATCCTAGTGCGCCCGGAAAGCTTGGAAAAGGGAAAGTCATTGAGCACTACAGTTGGAAGAAAGTTACTACCAACGTCTCCGGATTTATTATGGGAAGTCCGACTATTGATCATTATGGAGATATGACGGTATGTAAGACCCTGCTTTCGTCCTTGAAAGTCAGCTAACCATCTGCGGTGACACACTAAGGTTGTCAACCACCGTACTGGAGACCGCTGTGTCCTGACGTTCAAGCCGCGCGGATGGAAAGCAAGCACCGCATGTGAGATTACCGGATATGTCGAGGATGCGTCGGGCCGGCGGATCTGGGAGATTGCTGGCCGGTGGAGCACCCAGCTTCTTGCGAGGCGCTGCGGAACTGGGAGAGAAGGCTTGGGGCCAGACGACACTATGCCGCGAAGCACCATTACGGCCGCCGGTCAGCCAGAATACCTCCTCTTGTGGCGAAATACCGAGAAGCCGAAAATGCCATTCAACCTCACCCCGTTCGCCATTACTCTTAACGACTGCCCCGAAACCACGTTGAAGCCGTATCTCCCTCCTACCGACTGCCGCCTACGGCCAGACCAGCGTGCCTTCGAAAACGGGCAGTACGACCGAGCGAACGGGCTCAAGATCGAGCTAGAGGAATTCCAGCGAGCGACTCGTCGGAAACGGGAGGCCGGCGAATTGCCACCTCATCGACCTCGATGGTTTGAAGCCACGACAGAAGCTGACACGGGGGAACGAGTGTGGACTCCTGCACGTGTCGGTGATCAGCTGGAATACTGGATCGAGAGGGAGAAATCCTGGAAATCGAAAGGTGAAGCTGAATGGGATCGAGTGGAGCGAATCTTTGGTGAGATCAACTAGAACCTTTTACGAAACCATAATTGCTGTCTATTCGGATGCTATTAGTAGAGTAGATGCGCGAGGGCTATTAATTAACGATTCGATTTGTGCATATCCTTACTCCGGCCGAGACTATCTACGAAGCCAATTATCCCGCTTATCTGTCCCACTCGTTCCAGGCATCCCAATAATAAACCTTAATTTGACAATAGTGAACCTCTCTAAGGAAGATAGCACGAAATTCAAGATAATAATGATACGGGTACGGTTGGGGATACAAAGGACCCCCAAAACCGAAAGGTGCGAAGAGCGTAAAAAGGATATTCAGACTTCAAAATCAAGCGGGGTCGGGCGGTAGAGCGTGTTGCCTGGCCATACAGTAATCCCGATCTCACACTCTACCGTCTCGGCAACACACTCTGTCCAGCCTTCCATATCGCGCTGGTGATCCAAGTTGCGTGAAGAAGAGAAGAATGACCAGGACGATGACGACCCCGCTGCAGTTCGATAATATGGATGACTGTTGATGGCAACACCCGCTCCGTCCCCTACGGTAAGCGGAGCCAGTGTTGGCGTGGCTTTCCAAGAAGAGCCCCAGTCTCCTATTGGACCGTCCCGAATAAGATGACGTGTACTTGCTTTCACAAAGCCGTTATCGGACGGAGTAGGCGGTGAACCGACTGCGACGAGGAAGCACATGCGGACACGCCATTCTAACCCTCCTGTTCCTTGGTGGCGGGGATCGCCGGATGGATCGACAGCAACGCGGAAGCCAGGTGAGGCATCGGAAGGTATGTCGAGCATGAACGGAGCTCGTAGGCAGTCGATGACCATGGCAGAATGATGCTCGGCGTGAACCCGCTTAAGAGCTCGGCTCCTGACTTGGGAAGAGGGCTCCGCTAGGTGCGGCGGGAGCATTTCCTGAGTCTCAAGGACAGCAGAGAACTAAACACAAGTGTGCCCCATTATTTAGCGATTCTGTTGCCCGTTAACAGTGAATCGAGTTCATTCACCTTGAGGACACGACCTCGCGTCTGTAGACCGTTGAACTCTACCACACCCGTGACAGTTTCTCCTAGTCGAAATGCGGTCTTGACGAAGGTAAGCACAGCAACCTTGACTCCATCCTTGCTGATATCGTACGACACTGAACGAGCATTCGTCAGTGGGGTAGAAGGAAACGAACTGGGCGGACCACGTACTCTTCCTCGAAACTCGCGTTAAAATTTCCACGTTCTCCCTGCATCCACTGAGTGCACCACCCATTTCCTCTTCAGGGTCGCCAAGAGTCGCCAGCGGGGACATTAGGGGCCCAGCAGTCCGCTCGCCATGTTCACGGACTGTGTTAGCGATACTCCTGCTGTCTTCTTCGGCGTCAAGGTGGGGTTGGTGTTGCCTTTCTTCTCTATGAGACAAAATAAGCAGTCGGTTGGCGTATTCTTCGAACTGCAGGGCGTTTCCTCGCGGAGTCGGTCGTTTTACGCTTCCAGGGCCTAAAGGTGGTGGCCGACGTAAGTCCGGGCTTAGTCCTCAAGCTATGGGCACTGCAGTCCAACGCACCGAAAGGTTTTAGGGGAACGAGCGACTGGTCTTCAGAGACAGTACTTTTAACAGGACCGGCCTTTCGCCGAGTCAGTGGCCACAGGAGATCATAAGACGATGGAGGTCTTTCCACTGCGATGTTTAAGCCCATAGTTGTGAGTGACTGCGCCAGAATGGTTACGATCAGTAGAAGAAGGGCACTGACCCGAGACATGGTTGTAAATGCGAACTGGCACGCGCATGATTTTACTTTGGGGGGCGTTATCTCCGCCAAAATGTGGCGTTAGATTATGGGAAGAGGATGGGGCGCGGGAGGAGCCAATAACCAGGTGATATGAAAACTTCATTGCTTTGCCTCGGAAGGTTGGTGGCAAAACGGCTGGGAGTGGAAGGGAGTATGTGTCTGAGTAGAATGATCCCTCCTGTCAGTCTGCAACGAGCTTAGCCGACTACAAGAGTGGCTCACAAGTTCTGCTCTCTCCAGGCCCTAAGTTGAGATCAATCGCGAGCATACTGGGTTGGGTCTCGAACGTCGGCAAGGCCGTTTCCGGAAGACCCCCTGACACGCCTGCCATTGGCGAGGCAACCGCAGCACTAGCCGACCTCGCACCAAATCCGGATGCAATAGGCGATGGTGCAGGAGTGCTCCAAAACGATGAGATTGCGGTAAGCCCGAACCCGAGCGCCCCTCCTGGACTGACTGGACTAGGTCCGGTTGAGCCTCCCCCCATCCCTACACTAAGAAAACTCGATATTAACCCTCTCCGAGTGCGAGAACCACCTCCTGTTAGCGGACTCGGTGTTACTGGGGCACCAATGTCCATCCGACCCCCTCCAATAACTCGATCGCTTCGAAGTGCGTTTAGTTGGGACCGCAGACCGGCCATTCCGTCCGGTGAAACCATCCCATTTGACTCGTCGAGTTCAACTGTCCCGACGAGTTGTGCGTATGACCAGAGAAGGACTTCGGTATTGGGCGGTGCAAAGGAAGAAGAGAAAGCAGCCCGCGGAGGTACGGATTTAGCGTTCGCGTTTGGGGCGGCTTCCGTTGGACCGGGCTGAGCGTCGGATTGTAGAGTCAGCTTGCTGGATACTGATGGTTTGCCCAGTCCGATATTTGGTACGGGGTGGCCCGAGTGACTCCCCCCTCGGGCTCGGGATCCGTTTAGGATTTCGTTGGATTCGTGCGGTCGCGTTGGTTTGGGACTGTAAAGCACCGCTCCCACTGACGATATCGGTCCAGGTGTGCTGGAGGCCCGTTCTCGAGCGGACATCGGTCCTTCAGACGCGGGTGGGGTCCCGTTAGTAACCGCGATAGTAGGAGCCTCGGTGATCGGATCTAGAGAGGATAAAAAGGGGTTGGCGGACGATGGTGTCTGGGGAACCGACGAGGATGAGGAAGAAGAGGGGCCAGAGGGAGGATACGATGCGCTGCTGGTCAATCCGTTCGGCGTGAAGCCTTGGTCGCTCATAGAACCGTCCATCACGGACATTTTTCTGGCATGCGGGTGGGATTTGGGAATTGCCGCAGTGGGATTTCGGGAGTTTGGCGTGACGGTATTCGAACCTGCATCAGATGATGCTGAGGGCACTCTGGAGCGGGATAGTGGAGATGGTGGATGTATCCGCGGCGCTGTTTATGCGGAATCGTCAGCACAGCGTCGATGGGAAGGAACCCTGGTTCGGCGGCGGCAAACTCACAACCAAATCTACTTTCGTCGCGCAGCATAGGAGAACCTCCCGCAGCCCTTGAGAGTACAGGACTGACGTCCACGGAGAGAGAACGCTTCGAGACCGCTCTCATCCTTTCGTTAACGTCGGGCGGCAGCGTGCTCTTAGCTTTACTGATGCCGCCCGCGCCAATGAGCCCCTTGCGCGTGATAGTTGGACCGATAGCATTTGTTCCGGAAGTCGGTTTAGCGGTAGCGGGACCATGTAGGTTTGAAGTGGACATTGAGAACTGGCTGAGGTAATTTGGAGTGCCTGGAGAGGTGGGTGGGTTTGCCAGAGGCGCTGAGCCATATGCGATGGAATGAGCTCCGCGCTTATGCTTGAATACGACACCGGTGGTAGTAGCAGGTCTGTCTGGGATGGCAGTCTGAGGGTGTTGGGTTGCCGATGAAAGCGTTGACGGGAGATGAGTATTGGTGAAAGTAATTTTGGCGGAAAACGTCTCGCCGGCGAAGAAAGCAGCCTGCAATGGCTCGACGTGGATAACGATGCCTCCTGATGGATTGCTGCTGCTGCCTCTCCCATCCTCAACGTCGCGGAAGGGAGCCATGAGTCTGTTGGGTGCCGTTCTCGCTGTCCTTCAGATTGGATGCAGCGTCGGTGGTGGCTGTCGGTCAGGAATTGAACTCATCCCCTTCACGTCACTCCGTCAGGGGCGAACGCCTGCGGTCAAACGCCACCCTCTCCGCAACCCTCACCACTGAATCCAGCCAGGCCGAGCCAGTGCACTCTGTTAAAGCAAGCCACATCACCAGGAAAAATCTTGAGAGCTGAAAAAGGATGTAGAAACTCATTTTCTAACGATCGTATATTCCATTGAATTTTCAGCCTCTTCACAACGGATTTAATGATATGATCGACGCCCAACCCCCCGAAGAAGCCAACGAGGATCGCCGAAGCAATATTGTAGTTATTTCCGTGGGCTGCTGTCATCATGTTGATCTTTCTCCCCTCGGCCTTTCTTTCTATTCGCCCGGACGCCTCTCGTCTCATTCCAGCCTCGCGCGGCCCGTCCTACAAGGTCACTTTTGAGCGATCCACGTCCAGAAGGCCTTGGCAACGCTTTGTCACGCCCTTCGATGTCACTTCATTGCTGGTCGGTTGCCGAGCATCCTTGGAATATCTCACTTCTCGACATTGCGAGGTTCCACCGGCGGCAACCAAAGCACTAAATTTAGTCCAGCCCGCTCCCAAGAGAATTGCTTGGCAATGCGCCCACCGCGGAACCGGTGCAATGTCGCTATTGAGGTAGCCAAATGGCGGCACGAGCGGTCCAGCTGGATCCGGTCCAATTGTCGTCTCAGGGATAAATGCCAAAGCCAAACCGGCAGAGAGAAATCGAATCCTCCTTTCGCTCAGCCCCCAGGTTAACCTAGACGCGACCCAACATGTATTCGAGATCCAGCGTAATAATTGCTGCCTTTTTGGCCTTTACTGCCTCTGCAACTCAGGATCCGGCACCCATCGGAAAGCGATGCACTGGCACCATCTCCAGTCTTGCTGATGTCGCGGCCGCCATTCAATGCACTACTGTCAACATCAATTCTTTCACAGTCGACGCTGGGAAGACCTT
The DNA here is from genome assembly GCA_019633425.1 of Tulasnella sp. 424. Classification (NCBI taxonomy): domain Eukaryota; kingdom Fungi; phylum Basidiomycota; class Agaricomycetes; order Cantharellales; family Tulasnellaceae; genus Tulasnella; species Tulasnella sp. 424. The sequence goes on along the minus strand of WSUB01000027.1, from coordinate 8,409 downwards.
CCTCTTAAACCTCGCAAGTGGTACAACTGTCAACGTCTTAGGTGACGTTACTTTTGGTGTATCAAACTGGGCAGGACCTCTTTTCCAAATCGCGTAAGTATAAGATTGTCCAAGTACCCAGCTTCGAGCGGTTTAGTGATTATCTTCGAACACTCTATCAGTGGAAGCAATATCAACTGTAGGCTTTGAATCCCACCTCACGTACGGAAGCTTTACTTACTAACTTGACCACCGATAGTCAATGGAAACGGCCATACCTTCAATGGTCAGGGCCCCTCGTACTGGGTATGGCACAGTCGCTCTCAGATACGACGAGGAAACGGACTTAAGGGAGTTTTTCGTTAGGATGGACTAGGTGGCACTGGAACCACTAAACCAAAGTTCCTGAGGGTCACGATGACGGGCACATTCACGGTTCGTTGGCCTTCAGTTCTAAGGAAGCTCTCTGCAACCCCGCCTAACCTTAAGCGCTCCTTGACCGCTCTAATATTCACAGAACCTGAAGGTTCTAAACTCGCCCATAAACACGTTCTCGGTTGGCACCGACGGACCGTTGACCATCTCCAAGGTTACCATCGATGACTGTGAGTTAGCAATAGACACCCTCCCTAGGGCGATTTATGAAGTCAGAAACCCCCGCAGCCCTCGGTGATCAACCTAACAGCAACTCGGCCGGCAAAGCCGCGGGACACAATACGGATGGTTTCGACGTTGGCTCCCATAACCTTCTGATCACGGACTGGTACGTAGTTGTCAAAGAGGACTGGGTGTAGAAATTATTCCGCTTACCTGATCCTGTCGCATATGTGCAGCGTTGTCATGAATCAAGACGATTGCTTGGCTGTAAACAAGGGATCCAACATTACCTTCCAAAACAACAAGTGCAGTGGTGGACACGGCATCTCGATCGGATCCATTTCCTCCGACGCTGTTGTCGATGGTGTATATATCATCGGTAACACCGTCACCGACTCGGATAACGGTCTGAGAATCAAGACCAAGGCCGATGCTACCGGTGCCACCGTTTCCGGTATCCACTATACCGGTAAGCGTGCATTTCAGAAACCCCTAACGCGCGTTTTGACCGTGAATGCCTGCAGGCAACACTGTCAATACCATTCATAAATACGGTGTGCTCATCGACCAAAGCTATCCTTCCACTCTCGGCACGCCTGGCACTGGCGTCCTTGTTACCGTAAGTCGGCTCTTCAAAAGCAGGCCAAACTTGCCTTCTCTTCCCTTTTGCTCATTGCTTTATCCCTTTAGGACGTCCAATTCATCTCTGGCAACACCGTCTCTGTCGATTCAAGCGCCACTCGTGTCGCAGTCAACTGTGGCTCTGGCTCCTGCACGGGAACATGGAATTGGGCTGGCTTGACGGCCACTGGTGGCAAGACTGGCACCATCAATTACAGCGGCATCATCAACTACCCATCTGTCACTGCTACCTCTACAACCTCGAAGACGACCACCACAACCAAAACGTCGACCACCACTACGAAGTCCTCCACCACCACGTGAGCCCTATAACGAGCCACCAAAAACCAACTTGTACTAAACCACGACTCCTGATTATCAGCACTAAATCCACCACAACCACGACCACTTCGAGCGCTGCTGTGAGTCGGCTTAGTGTAATACGTCGATAGGTCTAGTTTGCTAAACATCCTGGTCTTTAATCTCAGTCTACCGGCACCGTTCCTGCCTACGGTCAATGCGGTGGCAGCGGTTACAGTGAGCTTCATCTCGCTGATATCTCTAGAGAAAGTTGAGTGCTGATACCTTCGTTCAGCTGGCCCAACTACTTGCGTCTCTGGATATAAATGGTAGGCCGATTGGACATAGTCGCGAAGCATGATCTTTACATTGTGCTGACATCTTTTGACCGCTCACAGCGTCTACAGCAACGATTTTTACAGGTCAGGATGCTCCCCTCCCCCTCTCGGGACATTTCGGTCACTTACCTCTCCTTCCTTCCGTACAGCCAATGCGTGGCAGCTTAAGTGCAGGATAATCGCAGTTGGCTCTTTACTCGCTAGGCACATGGATTATCTGATAATGTGGACTATACACTCTCTTTTTAAATTACCGAAAATGATGCTTGTCCTGGCTGCGCCGAGTGGTTCCACTTCGGGAAAACCCGCACATCACGAACCCTGTTGTAGAACTTAATCAAGGGGAGAAAGAAGGTATGGCGGGCGCCTTCCACGCCTAGGTTTCTTTGTGGTACCGTGTGTTCCTGCCGTGATCTGACCATCCAAGATACGCTTGCCATATTTGGACGTCGCAGTCTTCAGTTGCAGATCACCAGGGGCGTTATATACGTGCGTTCCAGATTGGAAAATGCCTGCAATGCCTAGAACGGGATCTTATTGCATAGACGAGGTTCGTTGCCTCGGTATTGCTTGAATACGACATTGGCGGTAGTATCAGGTCTGTCTGGGATAGCAGTCTGAGGTGTTGGGTTGCCGATGAAAGTGTTGATGGGAGATGAGTATTGGTGAATGTAATTTTGGCGGAAAACGTATCGCCGGCGAAGAAAGCGGCCTGCAATGGCTCGACGTGGATAACGATGCCCTTGATGGATGATTGCTACTGCCGCCTCTCCCATCCTCGCCGTCGCGGAAGGGAGTCTGTTGGGTGCCGTCTTGCTGTCCTTCAGATTGGATGCAGCGTCGGTGGTGGCTGTCGGAGGAATTGAACTCATCCCCTTCACGTCACTCCGTCAGGGCGAACGCCTGCGGTCAAAACGCCACCCTCTCCGCAACCCTCACCAGCCAGGCCGAGCCAGTGCACTCTGTTGAAGCAAGCCACATCACCAGGAAAACATCGAGAGCTGAAAAGGTATTTAGAGACTCATTTCCTTGCGGTCTAAACGACCGTATACCTCCATTGGGATTTTCAGGATGCCGTCGAGCGATCGACGTCAACAACCACCCCCCCAAAAAGGCTTGGAATACTCCAACACGTATTTATTCTGTGCTTTCACTTGTCGAGTCGTTTTCTCCATGAACTTTTTTCTCTTTGCAGAGCCAAGCCTTGCGCCCACGGGCCGGTCCCTCTTCACGACGGATTTGATGATATGATCGACGCCCAACCCCACTCCCTCCCCCCCCCCAAGAAGCCAACGAAGACACCGAAGCAATACTGTAGCTATTTTTGTAGGCTGCTGTCATCCTGTTGATCTTTCTCCCCTCGGCCTTTCTTTCTATTCGCCCGGACGCCTCTCGTCTCATTCCAGCCTCGCGCGGCCCGTCTTACAAGGTCACTTTTGAGCGATTCACGTCCAGAAGGTCTTGGCAACGCTTCGTCACGCCCTTCGATGTCACTTCTTTGGTGGCCGGTCGCTGAGCTCCTTGGAATATCTCCCTTCTCGACAATGCGAGGTTCCACCGGCGGCAACCGAAGCACTAAATTTAGACCAGCCCGCTCCCAATTTCTCACCAAGAGAATTGCTTGGCAATGCACCCACTGCGGAACCGGTGCAATGTCGCTATTGAGGTAGCCAAATGGCGGCACGAGCGGTCCAGCTGGATCCGGTCCAATTGTCGTCTGAGGGATAAATGCCAAAGCCATACCGACAGAGAGAAATCGAAACCTCCTTTCGCTCAGCCCCAAGATTAACCTAGACTCGACCAAACATGTATTCGAGACCAATCGCAATAATTGCTGCCTTTTTGGCGATTACTGCCTCTGCAACTCCGGCACCTATCGGAAAGCGATGCACTGGCACCATCTCCAGTCTTGCTGATGTCGCGGCCGCCATTCAATGCACTACTATCAACATCAATTCTTTCACAGTCGACGCTGGGAAGACCTTCCTCTTGAACCTCGCAAGTGGCACAACTGTCAACGTCTTAGGTGACGTTACTTTTGGTGTATCCAACTGGGCAGGACCTCTTTTCCAAATCGCGTAAGTATAAGATTGTCTAGTTACCCAGCTTCGAGCGGTTTAGTGATTATCTCGAACACTCTATCAGTGGAAGCAACATCAAATGTAGGCTTTGAATTCCTCTCCATGTACGGAAGCGTTATTTACTAACTTGGACACCGATAGTCAATGGAAACGGCCATACCTTCAACGGCCAGGGCCCTTCATATTGGGTATGGCACAGTCGCTCTCAGATACGGCGAGGAAATGGACTCAAGAGAGTTTTTTGTAGGATGGACTAGGTGGAACCGGCACCACTAAACCAAAGTTCCTGAGGGTCACGATGACGGGCACATTCACGGTTCGTTGGCCTTCAGTTCTAAGGAAATTCTCTGCAACCCCGCTTGACCTTAAGAACTCCTTGACGTCTCTACCATTCACAGAACCTGAAAGTTTTAAACTCGCCCATCAACACGTTCTCGGTTGGCACCGACGGACCGTTGACCATCTCCAAGGTTACCATCGATGACTGTGAGTTAGCACTAGACACCCTCCCTAGGGCGATTTATGAAGTCAGAAACCCCCGCAGCCCTCGGTGATCAACCTAACAGCAACTCGGCCGGCAAAGCCGCGGGACACAATACGGATGGTTTCGACGTTGGCTCCCATAACCTTCTGATCACGGATTGGTACGTAGCTGTCAACGAAGACTGGGTGTAGAAATTCTTCCGCTTACCTGATCCTGTCGTATATGTGCAGCGTAGTCATGAATCAAGACGATTGCTTGGCTGTGAACAAGGGAACCAACATCACCTTCCAAAACAACAAGTGCAGTGGTGGACACGGCATCTCGATCGGATCCATCTCCTCCGACGCCGTTGTTAATGGTGTATATATCACCGGTAACACCGTCACCGACTCGGATAACGGTCTGAGAATCAAGACCAAGGCCGATGCTACCGGTGCCACCGTTTCCGGTATCCACTATACCGGTAAGTGTGCGTTTCAGAAACCCTAAAGCGCGTTCTGACCGTGGATGTCTGCAGGCAACACTGTCAATACCATTCATAAATACGGGGTGCTCATTGACCAAAGCTATCCTTCCACTCTCGGCACGCCTGGCACTGGCGTCATTGTTACCGTAAGTCGGCTCTTCAAAGCAGGCCGAAGTTGCCTTCTCTTCCCTTTTACTCATTGCTTTATCCCTTTAGGACGTCCAATTCATCTCCGGCAACACCGTCTCTGTAGATTCAAGCGCCACTCGTGTCGCAGTCAACTGTGGCTCTGGCTCCTGCACGGGAACATGGAACTGGGCCGGTTTGACGGCCACTGGTGGCAAGACTGGCACTATCAATTACAGCGGCATTATCAACTACCCATGATGTCAATGGTAGGCTGACTGAACATAGCTGCGAAGCATGATTCTTGCATTGTGCTGACATCTCCTGACCATTCACAGCGTCTACAGCAACAATTGGTATAGGTCAGGATGCTCCTCTCCCCTCTCTCGACATTTCGGCCACTTACCTCTCCTTCCTTCCGTACAGCCAATGCGTGGCAGCTTAAGCGCAGGATAAGCGCAGTCGGCTCTTTACTCGCTAGGCACATGGATTATCCAATAATGTGGAATATACACTCTCTTTTTCAATTGCCGAAGATGATGCTTGCCTTGGCCGCGCCGAGTGGTTCCACTTCGGGAAAACCAGCACATCACGAACCCTCGTAGGCTGTAGAACTTAATAAAGGGGCGAAAGAAGGTATGGCGGGCGCCTTCCACGCCTAGGTTTCTTTGTGGTACCGTGTGTTCCTGTCGTGATCTGACCATCCAAGACACGCTTGCCATATTAAGACGTCGCAGTCTTCAGTTGCAGATCATAGGGGCGCTATATATGTGCGCTCCAAATTGAAAAATGCCTGCAACACCTAGAACGGGATCTTATTGCATAGGAGAGGTTTGTTGCCTCAGTGTTCGGCCGAGTCCGCGAGGCCAATCTCCACCTTTTTCGGAGGGCTAGATTCGCCGGTATATTTGCTCAGACCCTCGGCGTATAATTCTATCTGCTACGTTGAATGCTCATGAGAGCGTAAACTTCAGCCGTTGTTGCTTCTAGAGTTGCGTACCTCTATGGGAGTCGTCGATGGGCCGTAAAGTAAGACCGATCTTCCGAGAAACACCTTCGCGCACTCCCTTCTCACTGCTTTATTTAGATACCGGTCCGTCTATGCTGCGACGACATCAGACTCATTGGTTGCTTGCATGCACATCTGCTCAGCGGGTAATCGTTGACGCCAAGACGTAAACCCCTTCCTTGACGTTTACGCATGAGACGACGGCCCAGAGCATCTAACCCGACCCTCGCGCTCTGAAGCCAAAATGCCGCCGCCACATAAATTTCGATGGCTTTAGCCTAGTCTCCAGCCAATCAGACTAGTGAAGACCCGCCTTCAGCAGCGCTTCCCCCGGTCATGGCAGACCATATCCGGCCCGTTTGCAGGCCGTTTCCACCGCGTTTCATGCCCTCAAAATAGCCTTGTAGGCTCCAGGAAGCACCAAGAAGCTCTGTGGCAAGAATTGCTACCCAATATGCTGCAGGTCACACTCTGGAAACCGTGAGGGGCGTCGTCTTCTTAGCGTCGCGAGATTCAACCGGCGGCGCACCTAGCCGTTCTAAATTTAGCACACCGCCCTCGCTGGTCGCCACTTTACCCAACCCTCACAGGGACTGATTGGGGACGCAGCACACAACACCTCCGGTATAATATCGCTGTCGTCATGCCACGCAGCGGAGCGGGGCGGCCCACCACTTCCGGACGCTGTAGCAGTCTTGATAAAAGCGCAGCATAAAAGCAGCTGGGTAGGGATCAAAAACTATTCCATCCTCAACCTTGCAAGCCAGCTAGCTAGCCAGTCAAGCAAATCTTTCAGACCGGAGACCTGTATACATCCATCAACCATGCATTCGACTCCCTCTTCACTCCTTTTCGCGACTTTCTTGGCTCTCACCGTCTCCGCTACGGCTTCTCCCGCGTCCAAGCGATGCACTGGCACCATTGCCAGCTTGGATGACGTTGCGGCCGCTATCAAGTGCACAACCATCAACATCAGCTCCTTCACCGTCCCCGGCGGCTCGACCTTTGACTTGGAACTGGCGTCCGGAACCACTGTCAACCTCTTGGGAGACATCACTTTCGGCGTCTCTAACTGGGCGGGCCCTTTGTTCCAAATTGCGTGAGTAGTTGCGAATCGCAGTCGAACTTGGGAATGACTGATCCATTCTCCGACTTTAGTGGTACCAACGTTGTTTGTGAGTAGCGTGAAAAGCATGCCACCCGAGTGAAGGCTTATTGGGTTGGATGTCCAGTCAACGGCAATGGCCACACCTTCAACGGCAACGGTCCTTCCTACTGGGTAGGTTCAACGCTGTTCCGAAGACGACCCTATAATGGATCTGACGACGTCGATCTTTTAGGACGGTCAAGGTGGAAACGGTGGTGTCACGAAGCCCAAGTTTATGAAGGTCAAGAACTCTGGTACTTTCACCGTGCGTTGGGAGGCTGCAATCGCTCGGGACATTGGCTAACTTCCACCTTTCGCTGAGCGTAGAACCTGAAGATCCTCAATTCCCCTGTTCACGTTTTCTCTGTCGGCGGCACCGGAGGTTTGACCATCTCGAGCATCACTATTGATGACTGTAGGCGAACCTCCACTGCTCCCTGATGACGAGGATCTCACAATCTGTGACATAGCTGCTGGTGACGCACCCAACGCCGCCTCTGGTAGCGACCCAGCTGGTCACAACACTGACGGTTTCGACGTCTCGGCGAGCAACGTCATCATCAAGGACAGGTGGGAGAGGTCGGCCCACATTTGACTTACTGAACGCTGATTTGTTCGGGCGTCTTCGTTTCAGCGTCATTATGAACCAAGACGACTGTCTTGCCATCAACTCAGGCTCCAACATCACTTTCCAAAACAACAAGTGCAGCGGTGGTCACGGTATTTCCGTTGGCTCCATCTCAAGCGACGTCACTGTCAGCGACGTGTACATCATCGGCAACACTGTCACCGACTCCGACAACGGTCTCCGTATCAAGACCAAGTCTGATGCTACAGGTGCTACCGTCTCTGGTGTCTACTATACTGGTGAGTTGAAAAGGGATAGCCACTTGGGTTTGGGGGAGGCTTTGCCACTCACCTCTTGCGATAGGCAACACCCTCTCCACCATTCACGAGTACGGTGTTCTCATCGACCAGAGCTACCCCGATACCCTCGGCACTCCCGGAACTGGTGTTATCCTCAGCGTAAGCTTCTCCCACTTTGAGCGCGGTTTAGCTGTGTATCAACGCCATCACGCTTGCAGGACGTTCAATTCATCTCGGGCAATACCGTCTCAGTCGACTCCAGTGCCACTCGTGTTGCCGTCAACTGCGGCTCTGGCTCTTGCACTGGCACTTGGAACTGGTCTGGCTTGACTGCTACCGGTGGAAAGGCTGGCACGATCAACTACAGCGGTATCACCGGCTTCAGCAACTCGGG
>WSUB01000269.1:0-38190 GCA_019633425.1 Tulasnella sp. 424 | reverse complement strand
CCGCCACCTGACTGGCCGAGAGGAGGTTCTGTCCAGTTCAAGGACGTGGTCATGAGATACCGACCGGGACTTCCTCCTGTTCTGAAGGGGATTACCATGGAAATCAAGCCAGGAGAGAAAATTGGCGTTGTAGGGCGAACTGGCGCTGGAAAGGTACCGCGTTATCATATCCTATAGGCCGATTTGGGTGCTAACTCTGGGCATAACACCAAGTCATCTCTGATGATCGCCCTGTATCGTATCGTGGAGCTTGCGGAGGGTTCGATCTGGCTGGACGGCATCGATATATCAAGCATTGGGCTGAACGACCTGCGGAGCAAGGCAAGTCGCGGCGTAATGAGGGGGAAATACATTTGGCTTATTCGCCCTCTTTCAGATATCTATAATTCCTCAAGATCCATTGCTGTTCTCTGGGACCGTTCGCAGTAACCTAGATCCGTTTTCTCGTTATGACGACGTCAAACTTTACGACGCCCTACGTCGAGCACACCTCATTGGACCGTCCTCAGCTACAACCTCTAGCTCAGAAAGAGTTGACACCGAGCAGAACGCCCCAACAACGCGATTCACCCTCGATATGCCCGTGGAACCTGAAGGGGCGAACCTGAGCGTTGGAGAGCGGTCACTGTTATCCTTGGCTCGGGCCCTTGTACGGGACAAAATCAAGCTAGTTATTATGGATGAAGCTACAGCCTCTGTGGACGTTGAGACGGACGCGGCAATCCAAGATACGATCTCCAAAGAGTTCGGAGGCAAAACCCTCCTCTGCATCGCCCGTGAGTGGTGTCATTTAACAATGGCCGTGCAATTAATATTGATTCGTCTCACCCTCAGATCGCTTGCGGACCATTATCCGTTACGACCGCGTTCTGGTTTTGGACAATGGCACTATCGCCGTAGGTTTCATGCTCATCCGTCTCCCTCATTCAGCTCATTTATCCCTTCAATCAGGAATTCGACACTCCTTACAACTTGTTCAAACTTAGAAGTGGGATCTTCCGTGGTCTCTGCGAGCAGAGCAAAATCGTGGAAGAAGACTTGCTGTCTTAGAGAATGCACCGCCTACTCTACTTTTTAATATCCACAATGCTTTACATATATTTTATTAAAGCACATCTATAATGATCCGAACCTTCGAACGTCGGCGATATTCCACAAGCAGGTCGACTCTGAGAGGACATGTTGAGAGATTTCCGCTTGGTCAAAATGCGCTGCCGGACCGACAGGCTCGGGGATGGCTCGGGTTTCGGTCGCGGCCGGCGTTTTGAGTTTCGCTCTTCCTGTAGATTTCATTTACACGCAGAAAAAAAACTTAATTATCCACTTCATGGGGATTCCGGGGAGGCAAACCCCGGGAGGGCCACGAATTTTCTGTTTTTGGCAACTTGATTTTAGTTTGGTCAGCACGTGCCGCATTTCGTTGCACCCGCCGCGACCCCTCCCTGATGGCCTTGACTCATTCCCAGCGGTAATTATATTCCATGTTCCATGTTCTATGCATATTCTGGTTCCGTCCCGCTCACTTACATAATCGCTCACACCAACCCGCTTTATATACTCCCATCCCCCTTGCCAATCCTGGTCTCCGCTTTCCTCCCCCCCCTTTCATCCCCCTTGATATCCCCACCTCACCCATCCCGCCGGCATTCCAGAAAAGCTACCTGCGCCGATCTTGTGGTCACAGGCAGATGCGAGCGCCGGGCTTGCCCCTTCGTTCACAACATTTCTCTCTTTTGTCGCCAATGCTCCCTTTCTTCTTTCAGCCACGTACAAGCGGAAAAACACGTGAAGGGTTCCCAGCATAAGCTGCTGTCCCGTAATTGCGAGCCTTTTTGCGACCTTTGCAACAAAGCGCTCGTGGGGGTAGAGTCATTGGACCGCGGGCTCACGGAGAGGGCCTTGCGGGAGCGGCACACCCAGTCCGACGCTCACCGCAACCGAGCAGAACGCGACTTTGATTGGGTCGAGACACCCTTCCCTGCCTATCGCGAAACTACCCGGCCACAAGCAGGTTATTTTCGCTGCGACATTTGCCATATCGACGTGTTTGAGGATAAGTGGGAAGAGCACATCGGCTTGGTTGGACACAGAGTCAAGCGGATACTTTCGGTCCGTCGTCGAACAAGGGGAACGCAGTACAACGCTCCTGGAGTGAGCGTATCATTAAGGAAGGAAGTAATTAACTTTGGTATCATCGATGTATCGTCATTGAGAGGTACTTGGAGTATCTCGAAGCTGCTCGTGGTTACTTCGCATAACCAGGGCATTTCGATGATCGGCGGAAAGCTGAGGTCTATAATCGAAGATATATCCACAGCTCAAACAGCCCCGTAAGTTTCCCTTTATCTATCTTGTCGAAATGGCTCTAACGCCGGCCGTTCAGGTTCAGCATTTCGACACAGCCACGCCGTGGCCAGCGCGTTACGCTTCAAGTCAACTTTATCGTTCGAGACCGCAGCTTGGTGGGCGTATTAAACGACCACATTGAGATGCAATTCAGGGACAACATCACGTCCCGAAACTTTGTAATCTGTCGAACGATTCGCGCCGAGGTGGGCAGCCGCGAAAAGTTGGAGAGGCTAAAGCCCAAGACCGAATATCACAAACCCCCACCAAACCCAGCACCGGTTATCAAAGCGGAAGTGATGGAAACCGTCGGCGAGCCATGGGAAGATCCGTTCCGCGTCACTTGGAAGACGTATCTCCCCGAGTACCGCATGCCAAACCAGGTGTTCAACATCGTCACTGGGAAGAATCCCAAGGGTCTCATCGAACAAATCAAGCAAACGTTGCTGCCGAAGAAGTTCGACTTGAAGTCGTTTGGTCAGTTCTGGCAGAATTTGATCTTCCTCGAAGAGTTGCAGCAGCGGTGGGTCTCTGCTGAGCGAGGAGCTTGTAGAATAAACACTTACCTAAGCCCAACTTTTAAGGGAGAATTTACGGCGCTATTCCACTGAAAGCATCCCAATTTCGGAGTCGGGACGGCTTTACTAGTGGGTGTTTGACGCGTTGCCTGACTTGGTCATATCCTGACTAAACATTTGACAGCTGCGAGTTCCCTCACCTTTTCCGCTGTTGATTCACGCACTGGCTCGTTGGACTGCCGTACAAGTCCCGGGACTTGCCGAAAACTGACCTTCTGTCATCGTCGGCGACCTCATCAAGATCAGACTGCACGGCGAACAGAGGGTCTCGCACGCTGGCTACGTCCACCGCTTGAAAGGGTTAGGCGTCCTTCTTTCTCTTCACCACGACTTCCCACATTTTCCAGGGTTGACATACGACGTCGATTTTACTCTCAATCGCCTGCCTTTCCGCAGAGAGCACCAGGCCGTCCTAATCCCAGATGTGAGCAAGAAGAGGTTCTTGTTCCCGGAGTGGAAGGACGTTACGTCCGTTCGGCCTTGCAAGGAGGTTCACTTCTCGCCCCTGAGTCGATTGATTAGGGGGAACGAGCCTCGGCAAATGGCGATATCTCGGATTCTGAGCATGGGCCCCGGAAGCGCACCGTTCATCATCCACGGACCGTACGTGATTCCAATCATCATCAGATATAGCACATGCACAAATCGGTTCTTTTCCTCTTTAGTTTCGGAACTGGGAAAACGTCGACACTCGTTGAAGCCATCCAACAGCTCTAAGCTCGGGACAGCGACATCCGGATCCTCGCCTGCGCCCCGTCAATTCAGCAGTAGACAACATCGCCACGCGTCTTAAGAACCTCGGCAAGTCGAACCTCCTCAGACTGGACGCTGCCACGCGAGATTACGAGACTCCCCAGTCACCAGAGTTGAAGCTGTTCCAGCAGGAATTCGGCTTGCTTCAACTGGACCCCGAGAACGATGGGATGCGCTTCCATCTCCCAGACTTGCAGACGCTGTTGAAGTTCAAAGTCGTGGTCGCGACGTGCGTTACCGCTGGTGTACCGTCACGTCTGGGTGTGAAACCGGGTCATTTCGATTGGATTTTGATTGACGAGGCTGGGCAGGCTGCGGAACCCGAGGGTGCGTTTTGTTTGTTCCTGGCTTGGCGTGTTCGTTGCTGACGTGCAATGGCTCCTCGTTGTCTATAGTCTTGATCCCCATCTTAACTTTGTCGGATCATAACACGAACGTCGTTCTCTGCGGAGACCATCATCAGCTTGGTAGGCCTGTTCGCCGCTCTTTCCTGCTCCGGACCAGCTAACATCGGGACCCTAGGTCCCATGATTCACTCCCCGATTTCTAGGGCATTGGGATACTCAAAGAGTTACCTATTGCGTTTGATGGAATTGATGATGTACGACGAAAAGGGTACTATGGGGCAGGAGAACGTTACGTGGGTCGAGGTTTAGGTGGATGGGCAACTGGCATCGAGTCTTAAACATACGATCGTCTTTGCCTTTTAGAATCGTTAAAGTCCGACGTAATTTCCGAAACCATCCTTCTATCCTTCAATTGCCGAACGAACAGTTCTATTCAGGGGACCTTGAAGCGGGAGCCGACCCCATGATCACGACTCGGCTCGTCGGCTAGTACAAGCTGCCCAATCCGAATTTCCCCATCAAGTTCCATGGCATCGTTAGTAAGTTCTGCCTCCTTTTTCCCATCACTAATCGTACCATTTACTCGTGACTTCCGGATGTAGGTCAAGACCAGCGTGGGAGCACGTCGCCTTCATACTTCAATTCGTATGAAGTCCTCGAGGTCAAGTACATCGTGGATGAGATCCTGTCAAGTGTTTCAATGGGATTCAGTGAGTGAATCTGTCCAGATCAGTGCCTTGAGCTTAGGTCGATTGACGCGTTTGCCCTGCAGAGTCCAAGGACATTGGGATCATCGCGCCGTACAGTGCACAGTGTTCGAAGATCAGGAGCACCTTGGATGGTCACAGGTACCAAGATATCAAAGTGGGGTCCGTTGGGGAATTCCAAGGACAGGTATGCTGGAGGCCCCTCATCTCAATATTGTTCTCCGCAGCTGACTCATCGACTCGCCAGGAACGACCCATCGTTATCATTTCAACTACCCGAAGCTCCTCGGAGAACGTAGCTTTTGAATTCAAAGCACACTCTTAGGTTTGTAGCATCTCCGCGAAGGCTTAATGGTACGCCTTTGCCTGACCTTTTCACTTCGGAGATCTGACTTCGCGTTTTGAACGCTGCACAGTGGCTGTGACGCGCGCCCGGGCGGGACTCTTCGTCGTCGGAAACCCCCACAACCTTTAACTCGACCCTCTGTGGCGAGCTTTGCTAAACTACGCCCGACTAAACAAGGGGTACACCGGACCAGCTCTCGACCCGCCATGGGACGCCAACGAAGAGGTCGATCTCACCGTTCCAGCTCTCTACATCCGCAGGTGCCAGCAGGAGCATGCGGCCAATATGGAAGCGTTGGAAAGACGCGCAAGAGGCACCGTTCTTCGCCGGCAAGGATTGGGCGCCGAGGATAGATTCTCCGATGAGGAGGACGAGGTGGTTTATGTTTCCCGGATGGAAGGCGCAGGCACAGGTTGGGCGGATAGCATTTAGTATTGATAACGCCCCTGAGATCAAAGTACTTGTATTGTGGACTGCGGATCCTCTGGCTTTCTGTCTTACCACTGGATATCATACCCTTCCATGGGTGTGTGGGCAAACCTTGGACGCGCCTAAGATGGTTAGCTGCTCATGTGGGTTCCCTCCTCCTAAGTACGGTCTAATCCGGCAGAACAGTTTCGATATTCCGGACGCGCTGGAATCTGGAGCGTAGGTAGTGCGACGAGGCCACGGGGGAGAAATGTATGATTCAATAAGCGGGGGTTCGGTGAGACAACTGCGTCAAACATGCCGCCTGCGTAAAAATACTTTGAGATCTCCCTCCAGGGGTGGCGTTATGAAGACGCAACCCGAAATCTATCTAGCATTACACATCTAATCCGTGGGGTTAGTTTTACCACTGACTAGGTGTGTCAATCAGCGAGCCCACTACCCTTACCATTTAGAGGAACTGGCCTGCCGCTACGTGTGGTGTGATACCGTCCAAATACTTATCTCACGCCCGTCCGGAAAGGTATGTAGCTTAAATAGCAATGGATCCCTCAGTATAACTGTCAAAATGGGGGCTTGTGATTATCGGGATAGTACGTGTCTATTCACTCGATGAATCGCGCGGCCGAGGGGTGAAACGCAGGAATCAATTGGATTTTTCAGCGACTTGCTCGGAATGAGATGCCTCCACAGATTTTATACAGTTGAATAGATATTCATGGTACAGGAGTACGAGGAGAATCAAGAACGAGAAGGCTACGTCCGGCGAAATCCAAGAGAGCGACCCGCCCGTGACTCGGAGAAGGGATGCTGTTGAATTTGGGGTCTAGATCAGAGTTATAATAGCCGGTGGGAAACCACAAAAAGCGTTCGGAATTACTTCTAAGCCAGTTTGATTGAAACTGAAGATCACCAGAGATGGGGAACCCGGGAAGGATACACCCCGGTTGGGCAGGAAAGGGTGGTAAGCTATCTAGTAAAATGCCAGACAACCTGGCCCACATGTTTGGACCTGCCAATAAACCTCCCAACGGTGTCCAGGTCACAGCATTCCATAGGCGAACCGTCCCATCATCAGACCTAGATGCCAGAACCTTGCCATCTGGTGAGAACAAAACCGACCTGACCCAGCCACGCTGAGCGGACGGCGGGTCGCCCAACGGTGCCCCAGTCCCAGCATCCCATAGGCGAACCGTCCGGTCATCAGACCCAGATGCCAGAACCTTGCCATCTGGAGAGAACGAAACCGACGTGACACAGCCCCTGTGCCCGGTCAGCGGGTCGCCCAGCAGTGCTCCTGTACCAGCATCCCATAGGCGAACCGTCCAGTCAACAGACGCAGATGCCAGAACCTTGCCATCTGGGGAGAACGAAACCGACGTGACACCGTCCCTGTGCCCGGTCAGCGGATCGCCCAACGGTGCCCCCGTCCCAGCATACCATAGGCGAACCGTCTTGTCAGCAGACGCAGATGCCAGAACCTTGCCATCTGGCGAGAACGAAACCGATGTGACCCGGCCCTTGTGCCCGGTCAGCGGGTGGCCCCACGGTGCTCGCTTCTCAGCATCCCATAGGCGAACTGTCCAATCATTAGACGCAGATGCCAGAACTTTGCCATCTGGCGAGAACGAAACCGACATTACCCAGCTCCTGTGCCCGGTCAGCGGGTCGCCCAACGGTGCTCCCGTCCCAGCATCCCATAGGCGAACCGTCCCATCATCAGACCCAGACGCCAGAACCTTTCCATCTGGCGAGAACGAAACCGACATGACCCGGCGCCTGGGCACGGTCAGCGGGTCGCCCAACGGTGCTCCAGTCCCAGCATCCCATAGGCGAACTGTACAATCACTAGACCCAGATGCGAGGATCGTCCCATCTGGCGAGAACGAAACCGACGTGACCCGGCTACTGTGCCCGGTCAGCGGGTTGCCCAACAGTGCCTCAGTCCCAGCATCCCAGAGGCGAACCGTCCCATCGTCAGACCCAGATGCCAGAACCCCGCCATTTGGCGAGAACGAGACAAACGTGACCTTGCGCCTGGGCTCGGTCAGCGGATCACCCAGCCGTGCCCCAGTCACCGCATCCCATAGGCGAACCGTCCCATCATCAGACCCAGATGCCAGAACCTTGCCGTCTGGCGAGAACGAAACTGACCTGACCCAGGGCCTGGGCGCGGTGAGCGGGTCGCGCAACGGTACCCCAGTCCCAGCATCCCATAGGCGAACCGTCCCATCATCAGACCCAGATGCCAGAACCTTGCCATCTGGCGAGAACGAAACCGACGCGACCCGGCTCCTGTGCCCTATCAGCGGGTCGCCCAACGGTGCCTCAGTCCCAGCATCCCATAGGCGAACCGTCCCATCATCAGACCCAGATGCCAGAACCTTGCCATCTGGCGAGAATGAAACCGACGTGAACCTGCCGCTGTAACTGATCAGCGGGTCGCCCAACGGTGCCCCAGACCCAGCATCCCATAGGCGAACTGTCTCGTCACGAGACCCAGATGCCAGAACCTTGCCGTCTGGCGACCACGAAATCGACCTAACCCAGCCACTGTGACCGGTCAGCGAGTCGCCCATCGGTGCTCCAGTCACAGCATCCCATAGGCGAACCGTCCAATCATCAGACGCAGATGCCAGAACTTTACCATCTGGCGAGAACGAGACGGACGTGACCCAGCTCCTGTGCCCGGTCAGCGGGTCACCCAACAGTGCGCCAGTTCCAGCATCCCATAGGCGAAGCGTCCTGTCACCGGACACAGATGCCAGAACCGTGCCATCGGGCGAGAACGAGACCGACGTGACCCAGCTCCTGTGCCCGGTCAGCGGGTCGCCCAACGGTGTCCCAGTCCCAGCATCCCATAGGCGGACCGTCATGTCGGCAGACGCAGATGCCAGGACCTTGCCATCTGGCGAGAACGAAACCGACGTGACACCGTCCCTGTGCCCGGTCAGCGGGTCGCCCAACGGTGCGCCCGTTCCAGCATCCCATAGGCGAATCGTCCTGTCAGCAGACGCAGATGCCAGGACCTTGCCAGCTGGCGAGAACGAAACCGACGTGACACCGTCCCTGTGCCCGGTCAGCGGGTCGCCCAACGGTGCTCCCGTCCCAGCATACCATAGGCGAACCGTCTTGTCGTCAGACGCAGATGTCAGAACCTTGCCATCCGGCGAGAACGAAACTGACCTGACGAAGTTCCGGTGACCGGTCAGCGGATCGCCCAACGGTGCTCCCGTCCCAGCATCCCATAGGCGAACCGTCCAGTCATCAGACCCGGATGCCAGAACTTTGCCATCGGGAGAAAATTTAACAACATTAACACGTGCACCTGCAGATGTGCACCAAATGGTTCGTGGCCAGCTTGACTGGCGCTTGGGGTGCAGGATCCGAGTTGCCGCTTGACCGCCATACATCCCCCACAACTTTGTCCCTATTGGGCAGTGCGGAAGAGCTGACGCATAAATTTGCAGCGCGCTAAATGAGATTGGCTCGCGAAATGCGGCGATAAATCGCTGTGCATCACTCCAGAGACTTATGAGTGAATTATCCAGTAAGTCACATGGCCACTGCTGTGAGCCTCTGTTAGTCAGTTCCCTCTCCTATTATAAATCCACCAACTGTCATTGATTATCTCACCTGAAGCCACTGATGAATTTGTTCTGCTGCGTTGAAGGCATCGGTGATAGCTCCAATCAAACTCATCACTTCGAGCCAGTAGAGGAGCTTCGTGTTGCTAACTAGCTTCAATCTGGTCAGGATGTCATCGACGGCCTCCACCGTTGTCTCTGGCCACCTTATCCCCGCCGTTAAATGGATTGACCAACAACGGCAGCAGTACTGAAGGCCACGTGGTAGGTGTCTCTCGATGGTATCCTGGATTTCCGAATTGGCTCTCGACAGGTTCGACAGATTGCAAATATTGTACCTTAGGTCTCGGTCCATAAGCCGAAGGCATAGACTTGCAAGACGCCGATTGTCCTGAATAGATCCGACAAAGTAGGGCTCCTTTTGGCATCGTTTGGGGTCAAGCAAAAGATCACGGATTGATGTGTGCATGAGACGAATCGGTTCGGTTGACGATACGGGAATGGAGAGGATGGATTTCAGGCATCCGAGAACGTCAGTGCGAAGAAAATGGTGCATTTCTTCGAGATCCATCCCGTTGAAAGGGCCGGAGTCGGCATAGAGGAAAGCAATTACGTCGAGTGAGACGGGGTAAGGGGCCAGGGCAAGGGATCCAAGGATCCAGTTTAGGAGCTGATGCCGCATAGGGTCGTGCTTTGCGTCCCGGAACACTTTTGATAGAATTTGGTGATATAGGTCGTCAAGGCCACATATCGTCGGATTCTGGAGCAATCCCCTTAACCGGGCAACTGGGGACCCATCCCCAACATGCGTGATCGCGGTCTGAGCCCACTGAAATAGGCCTTGGGACATCTCCACAAGACAGCCTACATCTCCTGGAGAAGGCCAATTTTCCGGGAGATTATGGTCGTCCCTGATTTGCGTACAAGCTCGAATGATGAACAGGGCTAGGTCGCTAGATACATCAGGTGCTGAGTCCAAGTCTTCTTCAGGCCACTTCTTGGGTTCAAGTGCGCGGAGGAGTGAAGACTCGGGCCGACAGGTTAGGATGAATCTGACGTTAGGGGGTAATGATGAGGAGTGTCGGTCAACGAGCTTAATGAAGTCTACGACGTCTTTGATACTTTGACATTCGTCGAGTGCATCAACAACAATGACAATGGGATGGGGTTGGTCCCTGAGCTTTCCCAAAGATGCCACGAGGAGGATCTCGAACTGTTCATTAAGTCGTTGGTTGGCAACGTCTTCGTTCCCCCGTACACTGCCAAGGAGTGCAGTTTTGACCTCTGGGACAAGACTGCTTCCGAGCTGTCTTGCGAGAGCGCAGACCAGCCGGGCGTTCAAATCGTTCTGACCCCGACGGAAGTGGAAAATCGCACAGGAGGCCCGGTATTTCCAACTATGAGCCACTGTAGACGCAATGGTGGATTTCCCCCTTCCTGCCATCCCGCAAATCCAGAGAACGCGCTCAGAGGTCAAGGTATCCCTGATCCAGCTGTCGATCCGGTCCAATATCTCGATCCTGGTGCCAGGGAGGCAGGTGATATCCTCAATGGTGTTGCCCTGTCCCCCATAATTTCCATCTCCCAGACGATCCAGGAGATGGCGTCGGTCCTTCTCTAGCTCTGGATTCTCTGCGAAGACAAAGTGTTACAGAATATCTCCATCCTAGAAACCAAATAACCTACCGAATTCGGCTACGAGGCCAGCAGTGTTCAGGCGGACCAGTAGCTGATGGTTTCATTCGTGAATACTTAACCCAACAAAATGGGTTACAGTATATGACTAACCTCAATCTCTTCTAGTACTTTGCGGACCGTTCTTTTGCATGTCCTTAGCCCTTCTAAATCATCACACGAAGACAACGCGCTCAGCTCCGAGGAACTCCATTCCGTGATACTCCCTTGTGCGGACTGAAGTTCCCTATACACGATCTTAGTATGTACTATAACTATATCTCTCCCTTGCGGGAAAATATCAGCTGACCTCTTTATTTCGGTGATACAGGAGGCAATTTCCTCCGGTCTCCGTAAGCTCGATTGCTGCTTCACGCGTGCGAGAAGAGTGGCTAGCATCCTCGCCTTCAGCTCCAGCACGTTGGCTATGTCTTCGTTCTCATCCATTGTCTAGCGAAGGGGTATAAGCGTAAATGCGGTAACAAACCCTCACTGAAATTACCTGTATCATTCCCGCCAATGTTAATCCCACGTCCGCTACGGCCGCAACATATCTTCCAACAACAGGAATGGCTTTGGATTCCACTTCCAAGCCCTTGAATATTTCGTAAGCGTATGATGCTCCTTCAGTACCGGTAATGCCTGTGGCTTCTATTGTAGTTACGCCCGAGCCACCGACTAGAACAGGATCGAGACTTAGCACGGCTAAGAGTTGTCCTTGAGAAGGTGCATTTGGAGTCTAAGTGTATAGGTCAGGCATTGCTGAAATTACGACGGAGTAGTAAGATACGGTCCGCTTACATGGAGGGTCGTGCTAAGGCCTTCTCCTATATCATTTTGAACATCGGATGGAGCACAAGGTATCGACTCGGAGCTAGATCGGATAATACTGGTGTATCCATCCAGCTAGGTCGGCAGGGTGCATATATCAATATCTGCGTCGAAAAGTCGAACTTTCGTGAACACTAACATCCCCAAGGACCTCTCGCATCGTGGGCCGTGCCGAGGGAGTCTTGCTCCAGCAACGGCGCATTAGAATCCAGAGAGGATCAGAAGGCGGTAGATTTGGGTGGTTCTCTGGTTTAGGTGGCTGATACTGCGTTGCTTGCAGCATGATGTTGAGTTTAGGAAGCTTGAAATATGGAGGGTTTCCGCTTATAACCTGGCGCAGACTTCGGGCTTAGTAAACCCGTTCCCTATCCTCCACTTGAAGGCACTCACGGTTAGAATCAGACCTCCGAAAGCATAAACGTCAGTCTCAAGGCCTGGCCTGGCCTTCTCCCCAAGGAAGAGCTCGCCAGCCATGTAGTTAAGAGTTCCTTTTACATCCCCGGTGGTTGTAAGGCCGCTAGATTCGTCAAAGTCTTGAAGTACCCGACTCAAGCCAAAGTCAGAAAGCGAGGCTTCGTGGTCGTCGTTAATAAGCACGTTCTCTGGCTTGATGTCGGCGTGGCATATGGGAGGTGCTTGCGAGTGGAGATGAAGAAGCGCACGGCCTGTTTGATGGATCTGGCGAGGCATCGTGAGGAATGTCGCTGGGAGAGAAGGTAACAACAAGGCGAACGTACGAATCGGAGCTTGTCAAGTTTGGAAAGGCCAGGATTCTTCTGGAGGTAGTCCGTTAAATTACCGTGACGACACCAAGGGCTAATAAGTCGCGGACGGGGTTTCGAGCGATAGCCGAGTAAAGGGTGAAGGTTCGGGTGTGTAGTTTGGCTCCAGGCCAGCACCTCTCGTTTCATGCGCTGGGACAAGCGAGAACTAATGTGAGATCATATCGTATACGAATACCTGAGAACACCAACCGTGTCCGTTCTCCTCTGTAGAGCTTCCGGATCGCTTTGTCTGTTCTTCGGGATAAGGATCTTGAGCTCCTTGACAGCAACTTCGACCTGCACGCCATCCGGCTTTGTCCAGGCGCCGTGATAGATGTCCGCATAGCCCGCGGATAGCACCGGGAGATCAGGGACTTGGAGATCTCCGGCGAGCTCCTCGACTTGTCGTTCTGGTTGTACAAGCGGCTCCGCATCCATCACTGGTTGAATACAGAGATGCGCTCAGGTATAGAAAATAACTTTCAGTTCGTTGGTCGCTGTCGTGAACGAAAGGCGGCGTGGACACAGGTCAGCGAACCCAACCAACGACTACCTCGCCGCTTGCGTGGCGATCACCAAATCTCCGACTTTCGTACCTCTGTGCTTAAAATTGAGACGAAGGCAATGGTAGGAGATAGACGTTGACTTTGCACACAAAGTCTGGAGTGGTGGTGGAGGGTGAACCGCGCCTCGTGCATCGCACTGACTTGTTCCAACACGTGGTGTACCCCACGTGTTCGAAGCCTCAAATTCTGCTTGCGGAACGGCTGTTTACTCTCTCTCAGTCTGAAATGCATATCACACCGAGCGCAAGACATCTATATACAATTGGCGGTGCACTAAGAGTACGTGTGGTAATCCATTCTAGTTAACTGCACCAGAGGATGCATCGGCTGACGACCCAAGGATATTCTCTTTCGATATTTTGCGAGGTTCTGGGACGCACCATGTATTATGTGCTGATGCGCTTACTACTATAGGCGTGGGGTGCCCAGACGCTCTCATCGTTGTGTTTGTCATGCGGGCCTGCGCTCTGTGCGCCAACAGCACTCGCCGAGTTCCACACCAAGAACGATGACACCCCAACGACTTCGCATAGTTACAAATAAATACCCTACGGCCGGTGGAAGAACCTCTGCGACTGGTTCCTGTTGCAACTTGATGAACTTCGGCGGCTTCCTTGAGCTCGCCTGCAGGAACGGGGCTAAGATACCGATGCAATCGGCCTGCAACGATACCTGCGGCGAAAGCGTCATTCTGATTTGAAAAGCGGCGTAGAGCGAGAGTTGGAATGGGATTTGAGGCCGAGGGCAACGCTCCGCAAGAAGGCTTGTTTTGGGGAGTGAGGTGAATGCGACAGATGAAACCTGGCGAACGACGTGCTGCCAGAATTGCTATCGATGAGGACCTTGGTGATTGGGTGGTAGAAGCCGATGGTGTTCACCTAATCGGAGGGTTCCAACGAGGCCGTGAATCCGATCAGTTTCCGAATTACCAGGTGCGTATTCGAAACTCCTTCCGCCGGCAAACTTGAATTTTCATTGCTAATCGATTCCCGACGAAGACCTCTACACCTTTCGACAACGCTGCCGACCGGTTCTATTCCCCGCCCTCTTCCACGCGGTTATTGTGCCGTTGATACTGTCGAAGCTCCCCGAGGGAGGATACCGCTTCGGTTGTAGTCGCTGAAGATGCAAAACGAGAGCGTCTCGGCGTAGTTTTCTCCGGTTATGTCGAGCGAGAACAAGTGCTAGAGTCCTCTGGGACACGATGCGGCAGTGCGAAAAACGCCGCCAAGGGTCGAGGTAGGCGGCGATGATGACCAACGATCTCGGATGGAAGGACGGGTCGAGCTCAGCACGGCAGTGGTATTGGTGGAAGATAGATGAATATAGGTTTGAAGTACCATAATTCCAGTTCGAGGATAACGGGGGAATGGGGATCTTGCGGACTTTGAGGTACGGTCTTTGGGCAATTCGGGGGACGACGGGAGGTTGCGCGCGTTGTGATTATGACTGGCACGACCACTGGGTTGCAAAAGGCGGGGTTGATATGAACGTTGCGCGAGCGACCTGTCACTCTTGTCCGCGAGTCTCGGCTCCTCCTGCTGCTGTGGTCAACCCAAGTCTACGTGTCCGCTCGCGACTTTTCTTCAGCACTCAGCCCCGCCTGCTATTTGAGCCTTCTTAATTCCATCACATTTGCCCTCCATCCCGACCGAGAACCGTTAAGGAGCCAAGATGCTCGTGCAGGGACAAGTCTGAAAGATCTTGAAGGGATCCCCCGAGCTGGGATGGCCTCCTCAGCGTCGTCGGGTCTCGTCCTCTAAGACCCAGAGGGGCGACCTGGTACGGGAGCCACGCAGGAGCCTCAGGGGACCAATGGCTGAGGTTGATTGGAATGGTCGTCGTTACGATGGGTGGCGTCGAAGCGGCATGCTGATGAAGACGGAGGAATGATTAAGACTGCAAGAGGATGGAGTGACGAGGAGGGTGATCCTAGGCTGGAATCGTCAAGGTATTTCGTTTGGTGCCACGCCCGTCCCGTCGACTCTAGAGAGCAGGATAGCGATTATCGAATGATTGTCGGTATTGTGGGTATCCAATTGCAAGGGGTTGTTCCGTAGGAGGGAGCGTTGACAGTGGGATGAGACCTGTGAATGCTTCGGTCTGTATCCAAACCACAGTCCGCCAAACATCGGTTCGTCGAGAATCAGAGCGGAACGCATGACTAACAGGAGAGAGTAGGAACGTTAACCCACCGTCTCATTTCAGGATAGAGGTTGCTTGTCTAGGCGGAGAGACTGAGGGTGGTCGCACATGGGGGAGTTTGGTGCATGATGCGGGGGGAAAACCAAACAGGGTCCCATCTACGCCCTCCCTCCGGCAGTGTGGCGACGACAGATTCTTGTCATTACTCTACTTCAAAGCAATATAATTTGGAACACAAGTGCATCATTAGTTCAATAGATATGTATCAGGAAGCTGCGACAGCCAGCTACATATTCCCCGCTACACTAAATTGAAAGTGTATTTGAGCTAGCAGGCATTCAAAGGCAGTACACGACGTTGGTGGAACAGCTAACCAGCAGCCGGCAAAGGTTAATCCTAATGGGCGACCTCCTAGTGGTTGGTCACTGAGATTCCTTCCGATCGGAAAGTATGCTGACTAATCCGGGCGTCTCGCCTGACGTCAATGCCCGAGAGAACAACTGCACCCTCAAGTCTCAACTACGTCAACTGCTCTATGCGCGGCCGAAGCAATCAGGCTCGGACAACACCAATAGTCACCAAAAAAGCAAGTGGTGACTCGTATTTGCGAGTCTTATTGCAACCTTTGCAACGAAGCGTGTGCCGGAGATGCGTTCCTGGACGCGCGGACTGGAGAGGACCTTGCGGGAGTGGCACAAACAGTGAATTCGACGTTCACCACGAACCATCAGAACGCGACTTTGACTGGGTTGGAATGTCTTTCCCGGTCTATTGCGAAACCGAACCATTAAACCTCGACAAGGCCATACTCACTGGAGCAAGGCACAGCCGACGGCTGTATCGTACCTTGCTCACCGATTCGCCACATGAGCATCCCGCTTCCAGGGAAGAATGTCGAACCGGCCGGTATATAGATATATAGATTGGTAGTAGACAGAAGAAAGACGTACAGTGCAAAAAATAAAAAACTGCTAATTGGTATACGGATCGTGGTGAAGGAGCCAAGAAGGAGAATGAAGCTTAAGCGAATTGGGAGATCATCCGTGGGCAATAGGCAGGCTCGGTCAAATGAGCCCTTTTTCTGGTGTCCCGTTCGCAGAATTTAGAGGGGCTGTCAAAAGATCTGATGTTGTAAACTCGCTTCCGGCTGGGAGTTGCGAGAATGCGGGCGGGCATACGATGTACGATGATCTGGTGAATGGTGGCCACGGCGGCCGAATCGTGTGTGAAGCGAACAGGTTCCAGGGTGAAATGGACTTCAACGATGGCACAGCAGAGGTCTTTCTCATAACACCATGGTCCAATAAGCTTGCGATCGACATCATACGCAGGCATCAGTTGTACAATACGGACCGACATTAGAGAGCGGGCGCCGCTTAGAGGAGACTAGCCAGTTCTTCATTTCCTCAAATTTCCCTGAAGGCCGAAAGCAGTTTAGTTAATATCACTAGTGTGCCGTGCGAATGGAGCGGACTTACTGCTGAGAATACAGCTGCTACTAAGGAGTTCCTGTATGACCACAGGATTCGGTTTCAGAAATGAACTCTCGCACACAGAGCGGTTGATGGCATGAATGGACGAGACACAAGCCGAGCAGCTGGAGTGACTTCCTGAAGGAGTCTTGCCACTGGAGCCTATTTCAAAGTCATTCTAGATCATAATATCAAACAGAGCAGAGGACAGTAACACGGACCCCGCCGCTGACGGCAACCTACATACGGTTCACCGATTATCGCTCCCAAGGACAAACCCTACGTTGCATGATCGTAGACAATGGCAATCCGCCTGGGTTTTATAGGTTAATGCCATTTGATGTCCACGTCGCGAACAATCCGGTTACTGGGGGACTTGTTTGTGAGCGGAGGCTGCCCGATATCGAGAGCAGAAGAGGAGATATTGGAGGCCTTGGGTGCGAGGCCAAAGAAGGCATATCAAGGATATGACGGATGGAGGGGAGACGTGATATGGTGCCAGAAGTGAGATGAAACCGGGGGATGTGTGCACGTAAAACGCTGGTCATCATGTACATCGGACACAAGTGAACTCCAAAGAGAGAATACTCAAAGGCTCTCTAAAGATAAAAGATGCAGAAGAGGGGAAAGAGTTTTAGGGTGTGTCGATGTGAGTAGGGGGTAGGGAGAAGAACTTGGGTATAAGTGGCGTGCATAGCATAAAGGTTCGCATAAGGGTTCGCATAAGGGTAGGTTGCCGTGTCGACCCGCCGCCATTTCCTTTGTGGAGTGACCTTGGCGAGCAAGGTGACTGCGAATTTTCTCATATCGTTCTGGTTGGGCATAACGTGAAGCAGATACCTTCGGTGCGTCGTCAAACATGGAGAACACAGTACAACGCCCCGGGATTGAGCGGTTCACGAATGGAAGGAAGAATCAATTCTGGTATCGTCGTTGAGGGGCACTTCGAGGATCTCGAAGCCGCTGGTGCTAACTTCTCATAATCCAGGCATTTCAGTAATCAGTGCCAAGGTCAGATCTGTGGTCGGAAGCAAATGCGCCAATCAAACACCGCCGTAAGTTGCCATTTATGCTTCTGGTCAAGTATAACTCTAAAGTTAGTCCGTTCAGGTTTACTATTTCGGCACCGCTACGTGAGATAACGTGCGCCGGCCAACGCACACGCTGCAAGTCAACTTCATCGTTCGAGACCGCAACGTGGTCGATGTTATTCGATCACCATATTCAGATTCAGTCCAGGAACAATAACACTTCCCGGAACTTTACTATTCATCGACGCAGGATACCTCCTTTCCCCCTTTAGTTTTAGAACCAGAAAAGAGACGATGCTCGTAAAAGCCAACCAACAACTCTATGCCCGCCGCAACGACGTCCGGATCCTAGGTTGTGCGCGGTTGAACTCGGAACCAAGTACATTGCCACGCGTCCCAAAATTCCGGTAAGTCGAATCTCCTAGTGTGTTGAACGGGGCCACTCAGGAGTACGAGAGTCTCCAACCGCTAGACTCGAGGCAGTTCCGCAAAGATTCCAGTGCGCTTTGGCCCGACCCCCAATGCGACCGAGCGTTGTTCCCACTGCCCGGACTTGCGGACGCTGCTGAAGTACAAGGTCCCAGTTGCGACGTGCGTCAAGGCTGAAATACCTCCCTCCTGGCATTAGTCTGAAATCTTTGATCGACAAAGCTTGGCGGCCTGCGGAATCGGAGGGTACATTGTAGTCATTGAGCGCCTCGTATGTTGATCATTCGGATCCGCTGGATCACATGCTCACACTGCGAATCACGACATGAATATCGCTCTCTGCGGAGACCATCATCGGCTTGGTCCTAGATCCTCCCGCCATTCTTAACGCTCTGGATCGTCTAGCGTTGAGGTTGGCTTCTAGATCATATCGAAATGTGACGCTATCGAAATCTCACACGCATGTCGAGATGCTACCTGATGGAAGCCGTTGGGGAATGGGGCAACATAAATTAGTATATGTAACTGTCAACGACATGTAATAGGAGCTTGTAATCCTGGGAGTAGTACTTTTTTTGAGCTTAATGCTTGTCGTTGGCGTGATTAATTATGCCGTCGATAAATGTAACGATAAATGAGGTAAGTATCTTTTTTAGGGTAGTTATTCTGAAAGATATCTATTTACAAAATTTATACGATCGATCGGAGGGTCGCATTGCGAGGTAAATCAAGGATGAGAAGCATCCTCCGGCCTTCTGACAAGAGAGCAAGTCGCCCAGAAGCGGGGATAATGTCGAAATGGCCGACGGTCCCAACGTACGGGATTTCGGGGATGTGAGCCAACCACAAGCGTTCGAAACGAGACGTGAACCAGTTTGATGCATCCATGCGGTTCCACCGGTCGAGAGGGCCAGGGAATTCAAAGAACGTTCGGGGAGTGAGGGGATCCAAGGACGAAGGTGTGCAATGTGGTGGAAAAGGCGGAGGCCATTTCCCGGATAAATAGCACTCAACCCAGTTGTGTTCACCCGTCAATGGGTTGACTAACGGTGCCCCCATCCCAGCATCCCACAGGCGAACCGTCTTGTCACCAGACCGAGATGCCAGAAGCTTGCCATCGGGCGAGAACGAAACCGACCTGATCCAATCACGGTGACCGGTCAGCGGGTCGCACAATGGTGCTCCCGTCCCAGCATCCCACAGCCGAATCGTCTTGTCGCTAGATGTAGATGCCAAAACCTTGCCATCGGGCGAGAACGAAACCGAGTCGACCGAGGCACTGTGCCCGATCAGCGGGTCGCACAATGGTGCTCCCGTCCCAGCATCCCACAGGCGAACCGTCTTGTCTTCAGACGCGGATGCCAGAACCTTGCCATCGGGCGAGAGCGAAACCGACGTGACCGAGTCACTGTGCCCGAACAGAGGGTCGCCCAATGGTGCCCCAGTCCTAGCATCCCATAGGTAAACCGTCTCGTCCCAGGACCCAGATGCCAGAACCTTGCCATCTGGCGACAACGAAACCGACGCGATCCAATTACTGTGACCGGTCAGCGGGTCGCCCAATAATGCCCCAGTCCCAGCATCCCATAGGCGAATCGTCCCGTCGTCAGACGCAGATGCCAGAAACTTGCCATCTGACGAGAACGAAACCGACGTGATCAAGTTACTGTGCCCGGTCGGCAAGTCGCCTAACGGTTCCCTAGTCCCAGCATCCCACAGGCGAACCGTCTCGTCCCTGGACCCAGATGCCAGAACCTTGCCATCTGGCGAGAACGAAACCGACTCGACCGGGGCACTGTGCCCGATCAGCGGGTCGCACAATGGTGCCCCCGTCCCAGTATCCCACAGGCGAATCGTCTCGTCCCTGGACCCAGATGCCAGAACCTTGCCATCTGGCGAGAACGAAACTGACGTGACCCAGTCACTGTGGCCGATCAGCGGGTCGCACAATGGTGCCCCCGTCCCAGCATTCCACAGGCGAACCCTGCTGTTATTAGACGTAGATGCTAGAACCTTGCCATCTGGCGAGAACGAAATCGACGTTACCAGCCCACTGTGCCCGATCAGCGGGTCGCACAATGGTGCCCCCGTCCCAGCATCCCACAGGCGAACCCTGCTGTTATTAGACGTAGATACTAGAACCTTGCCATCTGGCGAGAACGAAACCGACGTGACCCAGTCACTGTGGCCGATCAGCGGGTCGCTCAATGGTGCTCCCGTCCCAGTATCCCACAGGCGAATCGTCTCGTCCCTGGACCCAGATGCCAGAACCTTGCCATCTGGCGAGAACGAAACCGACGTGACCCAGTCATTGTGCCCGATCAGCGGGTCGCCCAATGGTGCTCCCGTCCCAGTATCCCACAGGCGAATCGTCTCGTCCCTGGACCCAGATGCCACAGCCTTGCCGTCAGGAGAGAATCGAACGACCGCGACCTCTCCACCGGCAGATGTGGTCCAAATGTTTCGTGGCCAGCTTGACTGTCGCTTGGGCCCGAGCAGGATCCGAGTTCCCGCTTGTCCGCTATACTTCTCCCACAGCTTTGTTCCCACCGGGCAGTGCGGAAGGGCTGACCAATAAATGTGGAGCGCACCAAATGAGATTGGTTCGCGAAATGCGGCGATAAACCGTTGCGCATCATTCCAAAGACTTGGGAGTATATCATCCGATAACTCGTTCGGCCGCTGCTGCGAGCCTCCGTTAGTCAGCCCCGCTTCTATTATGAATTCAAACGTCGTCGATCATCTCACCTGAAGCCAGTGATGGATTTCTTCTGCCACATTAAAGGCTTCAGTGATAGCTCCGATCAAACTCATCACTTCGAGCCAGTATAGGAACTTCGTTTCGCTGACTAGCTTGAACTTGGTCCAGATGTCATCAATGGCCTCCACCGTTGTTTCCGACCACTTTATCCCGGCCATTAAATGGATCGACCAAGAACGACAGCAATACTGCAGGCCACGTGGAAGGCGTCTCTCGATCATATCATGGACTTCCGAATTGGTTTTTGACAGGTCCGACAGATTGCAAATATTGCGCCTTAGGTCTCGGTCCATAAGCCGAAGGCTCAGACTTGCAAGGCGCCGATTGTCTTGAGCGGATCCGACGAAGTAGGGCTTCTCTTTGCATCGTTTGGGGTCAAGCAAAAGATCACGGATTGATGTGTGCATGAGGCGAATTGGTTCGGTTGACGACTCGGGAATGAAGAGGATGGATTTCAGGCGTCCGAGAACGTCAGTGCGAAGTATTTCTTCGACATCCATCCAGTTGAAAGCGCCGGAATCGGCATAGAGGAAAGCAATTACGTCGAGTGAGACGGGGTAAGGGGCCAGGGCGAGGGTTCCGAGAATCCAGTATAGGAGCTGATGCCGCATAGGGTCGTACTCTGCGTCCTTGAACGCCTTCGAGAGGACTTGGTGATATAGGTTGTCAAGGCCACATGTCGTCGGATTTTGGAGCAATCCCCTTAACCGGGCATCTGGGGACCCATCCCCAACATGCGTGATCGCAGTCTGGGCCCATTGAAATAGGCCTTGGGACATCTCCACAAGTCGCGCTACATCCCCTGGAGAAGGCCAATTTTTCGAAAGGTTGTGGTCGTTCCTGATCTGCGTGCAAGCTCGAATGATGAACAGGGCTATGTCGCTTGATACATCGGGTGCCGAGTCTAGGTCTTCTGCAGGCCATCGCTTAGGTTCAAGCGCGCGAAGGAGTGAGGACTCGGGGCGACAGGTAAGGATGAATCGGACGTTAGGGGGCAATGATGACGAGTGTCGGTCAATGAGCTTAATGAAGTCGATGACATCTTTGTTACTTTGACATTCGTCGAGTGCGTCAACTACAATGAGAATGGGATGGGGTTGTTCCTTGAGTTTTCCCAAAGATGCCACGAGGAGGATCTTGAACTGTTCATCAAGTCGTTGGTTGGCAACGTCTTCGTTCCCCCGTACACTCTCCAGGAGTGTATTTTTGACCTCTGAGATGAGACTGCTTCCCAGCTGTCGTGCGAGCGCGCAGACCAGACGGGTGTCCAAATCGTTACGACCTCGACGAAAGTGGAAAATCGCACAAGAGGCCCGGTATTTCCAACTATGAGCCACTGTAGACGCAATGGTCGATTTCCCCCTTCCTGCCATCCCGCAGATCCAGAGAACGCGCTCAGAGGTCAGCGTATCCCTGATCCAGCTGTCGATCCGATCCAATATCTCCACCCTGGTGCCAGGGAGGCAGGTGATATCCTCGATTGTGTTGCCCTGTCCCCCGTAATTTCCGTCTCCCAGACGATCCAGTAGCTGCCGTCGGTCCTTTTGTAGCTCCGTATTCTCTGGGAAGATAAGTGTCACAACATATCTCCACCCTAGAAACCACAGAACTTACCAAATTCAGCGATGAGGTTGTCAATATTTAGGCTGACGAGCAGCTGATGGTGACATGAGTCAGTGTATTACCCAACGGAGTGAGTAAGACGGTACCATCACCAACCTCAATCTCCTCTAGAACTTTCCGGACGGTTCTTTCACACGCCCTTAGCCCTTCTGAATGATCACAAGAGGATAAAGCGCTCTGGAGGAGCCCCGAGGAATTCCATTCCATGACTTTCCCGTGCGCGAACTGAAGTTCCCTGTACATGATCTTAGCATGGCAATATCCCTCCTTTGCAGAGAAAGAAATTAGCTGACCTCTTGATTCGGGTTATGCGGGTGGCAATTTCCTCTAGTCGGCGCAAGCCTAATTCTTCCTTCACGTGCTCGAGAAGAACGGCCAGCTTCCTTGCATTCAGCCCCAGAACATTGGCCATGTACTCGTTCCTATCCATAGTCTGACAAACTCCCGTAAGCACGAAGAGGGCGAATAGAACCCGGAAATGAATTGACCTCGATCATTCCTACCAGTGTCAATCCAACGTCCGCTACGGCCCCGACATATCTTCCGACCACAGGAATGACTTTGGATTCCACTTCAAGATTTTCGAATATCTTCTGAGCGTCTGGTATTCCTTCCGCAACTGGAATGCCAATGTCTTCTGTCTCAGTAACGCTAGAGTGCTCCACTGGAACAGGATTGGGACCGAGTAAGGTTAAAAATTGTCCTTGAGGAGGTGCATTTGGAGTCTAAGTATGTAGATCAGACATAGTTGAACTCACGACGGCGTCGTCAAGTACGGCCCGCTTACATGGAAGTTCGTGCTAAAGCCTTCTCCCACATCGTTCTGACAAACGGACGGAGCATAAGGTATCGACTCGGAACTAGATCGGATAATATTGGTGTATCTATTCAGCTAGGTCGGCAGAGTGAATAAATCAGTCCCTGTGTCGAAAGTCGAACTTTCGTGAGCACTAACCTCCCCGAGAACCTCTCGCATGGTAAGCCGAGCTGAGGGAGTCTTGTTCCAGCAACGACGCATTAGAATCCAAAGACAATCAGAAGGCGGTAGATCCGGATGGTTCTCTGGTTTAGGTGGCTGGAATTGCGTTGCTTGCAGCATGATGTTGAGTTTGGGAAGCTTGAAATATGGAGGGTTCCCGCTCATGACCTAACGCAGACTTCGGGCTTAGTAAACCCGTTCCCTATCATCCACTTGAAGACACTCACAGTTAGCATGAGACCTCCGAAAGCGTACACATCAGTCTCACGACCTGGCCTGGCCTTCTCCCCAAGGAAAAGTTCGCCAGCCATGTAGTTAAGAGTACCTTTTACATCCCCGGTGGTCGTAAGCCCGCTGGATTCATCAAAGTCTTGAAGTACCCGACTCAAGCCAAAGTCAGAAAGCGAGGCTTCGTAGGAGTCGTTAATAAGCACGTTCTCCGGCTTGATGTCGGCGTGGCAGATGGGAGGTGCTTGCGAGTGGAGATGAAGAAGCGCACAGCCTGTTTGATGGATCTGGCGAGGCACTTGTGAGGAATGTCGCTGGGAGAGAAGGTAATAACAAAGCGAACGTACGAATCGGAGCTTTTCAAGTTTGGAAAGGCCAGGATTCTTCAGGAGGTAGTCCGTTAAATTACCGTGACGACACCAAGGGCTAATGAGTCGCGGACGGGGTTTCGAGCGATAGCCGAGTAAAGGATGCAGGTTCGGGTGCGTGGTTTGGCTCCAGGCCAGCACCTCCCGTTTCATGCGCTGGGACAAGCCAAACCAAGGTGAGGTAATGTCGTGTACTGATACCTGGAAATACTAACTATGTCCGTTCTCTTTTGTAGAGCTTCCGGATCGCTTTGTTGGTTCTTTGGGATAGGGATCTTGAGTTCTTTGACAGCAACTTCGACTTGCACGCCATCCGGGCTTGTCCAGACGCCGTGATAGATATCGGCATAGCCTCCGGATGCTATTAGGCGGTCGGCGACTTGTAGGTCTCCCGCAAGCTCCCCTATTTGTTGCTCTGGTTGTACAGGCGGCCCCGAATCCATCAATGTTGGGTACAGAGATGCGCTCAGGTATAGAAAATAGCTTTCAGTTCGTTGGTCACTGTCGTGAACGAAGGGTGGTGTGGACACAGATCAGCGAACACAACCAACGACTACCCCGGCGCTTGCGTACGCGTGGCGATCGTCAGATCTCCGACATTCATACCTTTCTGATTGCAATTGAGACTACGTCAGTGCCTGAAGGTGATATCGAGTTTCCACGAAAGGTTTGGAGGTGGTGAGGAAGAAGCGCACCGCATGCATCGATGAGACATGTTTGTTCCAGCGCCTTGCGTACCCCACGTTTTCGGAGTGACTGTTTACTGTCCCTCAATCTGAAAAACATGTTACCCCGAGCGTCAGACAACTACATGCCGTTGGCAACACACTCCTACGAGAGTACGTGTGGCGATCCTATCTGTTTACAGTGCTGGGGGTGCATACCTAAGCCCCGTGTGACATCCAAGTATATTCTCTTTCCATATGTTGACATCATCGCATGTTCTACTTAGGATGCACCTTAGCTATGTGCCGATGCGCCTATGGGAGCGAGGCGCCCAGATGCTCTAATCGTTGAGTTTGTCATACGGGCCTGCGCTATGCGTGTGCACTGATGGCATGAGCTGGGAACGATCCTAGTCGATAGCCGTTTTCGAATGGTCATCCCCAAGCCCAGTACCTAGAAGTTCATTGAAAGTAATATACATAAATCTCGGTAGGTGGTACTAAAGGACAGACAATTGGTCGCTGACTAGATGAGCATTGCAATACATGAAGATGGAGCAGCATTTGGTGACCCTGTTCAGTCATCCCGTCGAACCTTTTCCATGATAAGCAGTGCCACTGAACATAGAATCTAATGAGGAATGAACTCGTCAAGAGGAATATTCTGCCCACCGATAATATAGTCTAGGCTTCGTAAAACACTGGACGAAACCTCAAGGTACGTTGGACTCAAACCTCTCAGGCGCACCCATGGCGAGTGAAAGATCGCAAGGGAGGGGTTACGCCCTTCCGAAGGATTCTCGGCCGCTGTTAGCTATAGGGAGGAGGTGAGAATTGATGCGCGACGGATTTTAAATTTTTATCAAGGGCAGTACATGATAGTCGAACTTGCGGAGTTTCCATCGGTACTGGATTCCTTGTTCAGCTGCAAATGTTTTCGCTCTGAATAAACGAACAAGAAGTCAACATGCTCCGACCCCAACTCTAGATGAGTTAGAGTCGCAATACTCACGTTGAGATGCCTTTGGGATTCTTGAGCCACTCCCACGCAGGCATCCACTCGCAATTCTGCCATCCAATCCGCACTTGAATCCGATGATTCAGCACCTTCCAAGCGATCTCCCCAACAAAGACCTTCTGCTCAGAGGATTTATCGAATTTGGTGATAGTCGTGACGCTCTTTGTCAGAGACCAGACGTTGGGGGTTGAGACTTGGTACATGATCTCGTTGTCTTCGGAGGAGATGATGGTGTTGAAGACGCTGTTCCTCGAAAAGTTGAGACGGATCATATCGTCCACAATTGGCGGGTCTGAGCTGCCGGAGGATGAGGGGGTGCGTTGCATGGTGAATGGATTTGCATGATTCTGGGCTGCAATTTGCAGGATTTTTAAGGCGAACGGCGAGACTGCGGCGCTCCCGTCGTGCAAGAGATCGTCCTCACGGGCATGATCGCCGAACCTTCTTCGAGCCACGCAACGTTCGTCCGACAGGAACTCCTGCCAAGGAGAACCCAGAACACCATGGAAGAGTAAAGTACTTGATTGACCGAATGAATAACGCTGGTTGCTGGTGATCCAGTTGGGAGAAGCTGGGGCTTGAGGAAATGGGATGGTTGTCTCGGGTCTAGTTAAAAAAATCGAACAGGGTCCTATCGACTCGCGTCCGTCCCCTACCTGTGCAACTCATGGCCTTATAACTCTACCATTCGCTGGTGACCAAATCGTGTAAAGACTCTCAACTAAGTTCAAAGCGATACAATTTGGAACATGACCACATCTCGACTTGGGATACAAACCTTTTATCAGACAACGTGCAATGAAGCCGCGATGGTCGGCTTACGAGACGGCCTGCCGCCCAGTGGCTGACGAAGGCTCATGATAATTCGAGCGGTCGCCAGATGATACGACCCCGTTTGTTTGTGGAGGTGCACACCGCGAATATACTTATAGGCGCGATCAATTTAGGCGAAGGAGAAATGACAGATAGTGGAGTAATGCATTTTTGTTATTTTCCGGAGCAAAAGACTGACGACCACAGAGGGAGAGAAAAACAAGGTTATTGATGCTACCCGAGCCAAAGTGTACGTGTGAATCGACGACGATTTATTTTTTCTTCTAAATTTATCCGAATCCAAGGAAGAAAACGAGCGTGCGGAGAGACACGTTCGCTTAGAAGGCCGGGTTGGCGTAGCGGACGAGGTCCTCGAAGTAAGCCTGGAACCAATTACCTGCCTCGGGAGCGGGCTTCTTGGCGTCGTTGAGACCGCAAGTAGAATCGTAGCGAACAGCAGAGGTGTTGGACGTGCCGTCACTTTCACCTCCGGGCTATGTGTCAGAAGAGATGCGTAAAAAATCCGTCAGCAAATCTCGACCCAAAACACAGGCCCCCGCCCGAGAAAAAAACAACCAAATTCTCACCTTGATCCAGACGATAGCATCGATGAGAGCATCGGGAGTGTTGGTGGTGGGACGCAATCCGAATCCAGCACCGTCGATGTTGCACCAGTTGCCCCAGGCGTCACGCAAGTTCTGTTGACCGGAACGGCCTTGGTCGACGATGAAGTGGGCCGGGAAACCGTTGTTGGCGAGCTTAGGACCGATAGCGCGGATGTAAGAGAGTTCGTCGACGCAGGGGTTGCCCTGGGTGACGGGGTCGGGAGTGGCTGCCTGGAGAGCGTTGTAGTTGGCGACGTTGGTGGCGAGACTAGAAAGAATCAAGGATCAGCAACTCCGCGGGAAGGAGGGAAGGTGGAAAGCACGTCAACTCACCCACGGACACGGTTGTTGGCAACACCCTTGTAAACGGTGGCGAACATCTGAGCGGCGGGGTCCTGGTTGGATGCCCATCCGAGCCAGCCAGCGTGGCCAGCGTCGAGGTACAACCAAATGTTGCACTGCTTGAGCTTCTCGATGGCGTACTTGGTGCACTCCAAGTAAGCGGATTGAGCGTTGGCGCAGCGCTGGTCGGACAAGTTGGTGACCAAGTTGGCAAGCGAGTCGGGCTCGACGACGGCGACGACGCGGACTTGTGGGTAGGCTGCAAGGAGAGGGGTTGGTTGTTTCTTGTTTAGTTAAATGCGGAGATGAGAGAGTGGCAGGAGATTGACGTACCAGAGACGGCAGCGGCGATACCGTCAATGTAGCCCTTGTAGTTGTTGACACCGTTGTTGGCGATCTTGAACTCTCCGTTGGAGGCGAGAGCGTGGCAATCACGGTCGGGCAAGTCGTAAACGACGATTTGGACGATGATCTTGGAGGCGATGGAAGCGGCATCGGCGAGGTACGTGGTCCTGTGTGGAGGAGGGACGAGGTAAAGTAAGTATGCGAGATTTAATAGGCTCGCGGTGGTATGCAATGGCAGACTCACAAGGTGGGGACCTTGGCAACAACGTCGAACCAGGTGAAGTTGGGGACCTGAGCGACAGCGGGGAACTTGGCAGCGAGAGAAGTAGAGGAAGCAGAAGCGACAGCAGCGTTGACTTCAGCGACGTAGTAAGGGCTGTTGGGATTAGACGTAAGCGAGGGTGACGGTGAACAGCATTGGTATGAAATAGAATGCACCTGAGGTAAGTGGTGTAACCAGACTCGTAAGGGTTGCCGAAGGTTCCGCAAGTGCCAGAGGGCTGGACGGAGGTGGTGGTCGAGGTTGAGGAAGTCTTGGTGCTGGTGGTCGAGGTCGAGGAGGTCCTGGTGGACGTGGTGGTGGTAGTGCTGGTGGAGGAGGTCCGGGTGGTGGTGGAAGAGCTCGAGGTGCGAGAAGTGGTGGTGGTGGTGCCGCCGGTGGTGGTTCCAGCCAAGCTGTGGTCCACCTTGACGTTAGACGCCATTCGGAATTGAAAGGGTTCAGAAAGGGTCGAGCTCACCATTGGCTGTACCAGTCGTTTGAATAGACGCAGACGGCACCA
The DNA here is from genome assembly GCA_019633425.1 of Tulasnella sp. 424. NCBI lineage: Eukaryota > Fungi > Basidiomycota > Agaricomycetes > Cantharellales > Tulasnellaceae > Tulasnella > Tulasnella sp. 424. The sequence goes on along the minus strand of WSUB01000269.1, from coordinate 9,656 downwards.
GCAACGCAAGTGGTTTCACCAGAGTAGCCTATGCCACCGCATTGGCCCCACATGGGGACAGCGGCGCTGACGGTGGTAACCGTCCATGCCAAAGCAGCGAGACTGGCGATCGAGTACTTCATGCTTGTAAGAAAAGAGAGAGGTGTAGAGCGAGAGATGACCGGTTGTTGTCCAGAGACCTGTTTAGAGACTCAAGGGATGATGAACCAGCCAACTGTTCGAACGAGCCTAGGGCATTTATACGATCGCTATGGAAGACTCGGAACTGTTGTCGGACGCTTGTGCACTGGCGAGCGGGAAGTTTGATGGACTCCGACATAAACGCGAAAGCGGAAGAAGGAGGGATGGGGAGGTCAACGAATGTCGGAGTAAAAGGGGGCATCGGGGCTTGACTAGTCGTGACGAGCGTTTCTGGAGATTCCAAGTTCGGCGGTTGCTCATGTCGTGACTTCTCCGAGGAAGTCTTGAGGAAGGGAAATTCCCCTACTTCGAGAATGAGACACCTGACGTCTAAAACGTTACTTGGCAGCGGCTTACCATTGGCAACTCGATGCCCAAGACTGGAGGTAGAGGCGGCAAGTCATCGGAGCACTGGTGCATTCGTACGGCTTCGTCGTCCAAGCCGCTTCCTCTGGAACGGGTAACCTGGCGTGAGGCGGAGATTTGCAGGGCTACACCAAAAATGCCTCCGATGGAGTTTTCTTTCCCTGTCCCACCTATTATCGAGTAATGAAATGAGTAACGCGTGACAGGTAACCCTAGATAAAAGTTAATACCTCATATGGGTACACCTTCCCCGAAATGGTGCAGAGGATTTTTGATGAAAAAGGCCGCAAAGTTGGACTCGGGGTCCCTCGGTTGACAGGGAAGTCCGAGGTCGTGAAGGCCGGAGCAATTATTCAATGCCAAGAGACAGCTACAAATCCGAGTTGGTCTTGTGTGGTGAGCGGAGATGAGTATGACGGAATGGCTCGGCTTGCTTGGAAGTGGGGGACAAGAAGACAACGACCGACCCGAGTCCCACGCCGCGCAAATGCCGCGCCTAACTGTCAAATAATTAAAACCCCGAATTTCCCTCGAATCTTGGCATTCCTCAACGTTAACGACTCCGCCCTCGACGTTCAACGCAATATAAGGGGAGATTAAGTGATGGGAGGTGTGGGCAAATCATTGGCCTTGGTGCCCCCTTCGCTTGACCTGTCCTATGGCTGAGAGGCGAGGGATTTCCTCGACACCAAACTTGCCGAACTTCAAACACATGACGTCCTCTTTTAGTCCCATTTCTCTATCTCCTAGGGTGGTGCTTTGCATGCTGCCTCGGTTGAGCAAACTGGCTCCAAAGCCGAGAGAACCTCGGTGGCCGAACGCCATGCTTCACAGCAATCACCGCTAGCGCCGTTCCTATGATTCCGACACGTGATGCACTTGTGACTGAGAGAGCATACGTTCCGGCCGGGACCTCGACATTGATCCTCAGACACGACATACGCTACTTGGGATGAGAATTTTCTGCTCCTTCTATGGAGTTTTATATGCCGAAAGGGCCCAGGAAATATTACTAAGCCAAGAGTGGACCTATGTCACCGGACTTCATGCTTTGCACCATCCACCACCAGTGGCGCTCCTTGGAGATTCTAGGCAATAATTACGCTACCACTGATAATGAGGCAGCGCTATGCTCTTCGGCTGAGAACCTCTGGGTGCTGAAGCTTTGGATTAGGTCTCTTCACAAAGGCAGTGGTTTGTGAACCTTTTGGGAGCGACGTTGCACAAAAGGCTTTTGTTAATTTAATGTCTCCGTCACTCCAAAATCAATTGATGGACGCTTCATGAAGAAGGTCTACGGCGACTGGCGCCAAAATGCGATTTTGATGATCCGACTCGGTCCGTTTAGGATAAGTGCACACAACGGATATAGTTATAGGTGCATTCGATTTGATTGTAGAACAAATGACAGATAGAGGGGTTATAACGACTGCATTGTAGTTGTTTTCGTTTTTCGAAGCAAGAGACTGACGACCACAGAGGGAGAGAAAAACAAGGTTATTGATGCTACCCGAGCCAAAGTGTGTGTATGAATCGACGACGATTTTTTTCTTCTAAATTTATCCGAATCCGAGGAAGAAAAGGAGCGTGCGGAGAGACATGTTCGCTTAGAAGGCCGGGTTGGCGAAGCGGACGAGGTCCTCGAAGTAAGCCTGGAACCATTCACCGGCTTCGGGAGCGGGCTTCTTGGCGTCGTTGAGACCGCAGGTAGAGTCGTAGCGAACAGCAGAGGTGTTGGACGTGCCGTCACATTCACCTCCGGGCTATGTGTCGAGAGAGAAGAGATGTGTTAAACCCCGTCAGCAAAAATAATATCATCTCGACCGCCTCCGCCCGAAAAAAAGGAAACCGAATTCTCACCTTGATCCAGACAATAGCATCGATGAGAGCATCAGGAGTGTTCGTGGTGGGACGCAATCCGAATCCAGCGCCTTCGATGTTGCACCAGTTGCCCCAGGCGTCACGCAAGTTCTGTTTTCCGGAGCGGCCTTGGTCGACGACGAAGTGAGCCGGGAAGCCGCGGCTGGCGAGCTTAGGACCGATGGCGCGGATGTAAGAGAGTTCGTCGACGCAGGGGTTGCCCTGGGTGACGGGGTCGGGAGTGGCTGCCTGGAGAGCGTTGTAGTTGGCGACGTTGGTGGCGAGACTAGAATAAAATCAAGGATTTAGCAAACTCCATTGGAAGAGAGATGTAGGAAGCATCTTCGACTCACCCACGAACACGGTTGTTCGGAACACCGTTGTAGACTTGAGCGAACATCTGAGCAGCGGGGTCCTGGTTGGATGCCCATCCGAGCCAGCCAGCGTGGCCAGCATCGAGGTACAACCAGATATTGCACTGTCTGAGCTTCTCGAGGGCGTACTTGGTGCACTCCAAGTAAGCAGATTGGGCGTTGGCGCAGCGCTGGTCGGACAAGTTGGTGACCAAGTTGGCGAGCGAGTCGGGCTCGACGACGGCGACGACGCGGACTTGAGGGTAGGCTGCACAGAGCGAGGTTGTGTTATTAGTTAGCTAAACGTCAAGGTGAGAGGACGAGAGGTGGTGAATGACGTACCAGAGACGGCAGCGGCAATGCCGTCGATGTAGCCCTTGTAGTTGTTGATACCGTTGTTGGCGATCTTGAACTCTCCGTTGGAGGCGAGAGCGTGGCAATCACGGTCGGGCAAGTCGTAAACGACGATTTGGACGATGATCTTGGAGGCGATGGAAGCGGCATCGGCGAGGTAAGTGGTCCTTTGGAGAGGGCAAAAGTAAGTATGCGGGGCTTAATAGGTTGGCGGTAGTATGCAACGGTAGACTCACAAGGTGGGGACCTTGGCAACAACGTCGAACCAGGTGAAGTTGGGGACCTGAGCGACAGCGGGGAACTTGGCAGCGAGAGACGGAGAGGAAGAAGCAGCGATAGCAGCGTTGACTTCAGCAATGTAGTAAGGGCTGTTGCGATTAGACGCAAGCGAAAAGTCAGATGATGATAAACACCATTGGTGTGAAAGAGAACGCACCTGAGGTAAGTGGTGTAACCAGACTCGTAAGGGTTGCCGAAGGCTCCGCAAGAGCCAGAGGGCTGGACGGAGGTGGTGGTCGAGGTCCTGGTGGTCGAGGTCGAGGAGGTCCTGGTGGAGGTGCTGGAAGTGCTGGAAGTGCGAGTGGAGGTCGATGAAGTGCGAGTGGAGGTCGTTGTAGTGGTAGTCGTGGGGTTGGATGAACCTGGAAGGCTAGAGGGTTGAGGGACATGGTGTAAGTGACGATAGAGGCATCTTCGTTGTGCAGGATGTGGGTGCGTACCATTGGCTGTACCAGGGGTTAGAGTAGACGCAAGTCGAACCAGCAACGCAAGTGGTATCTCCGGTCCAGGTTTGTCCACCGCCTGCATTCGTAAAGGGCAATTTATCGTCAGCTTCGCGGCGCAACATGATGGAAGGAACGGGAGAAACGTACATTGTCCGTAAAGTGGAGAGGCAGCGTGAACCTGCGTAACGGTCCAAGCCAACGCAGAGAGAGTTGCGATCGAGTACTTCATGTTGGTAAGAAAAGAGAGAGATGTAGAGTGAGAGATAACCGGTTGTCCAGAGACCCGTTTAGAGACCCAAGGGATGATGAACCAGTCGACCCTTGGAAAGAGACTTGGGCATTTATACGATCGCTATGGAAGGCTCGGAGCTGTTGTCTGACGCTTGTGCTTTGGCGAGCGGGAGTTTGATGGACTCCGACATAAACGCGAAAGCGGAAGGAGGGAGAGGGAGATCGACAAATGTCGGAGTAAAAGGGGGCATTGAATACGGCGAGTGTCTCTGGAGAGATTCCAAATTCGGCGGTTGCTCATGTTTGACTTCTCCAAAGAAGTCTTGAGGAAGGGAAAATCTCCTGCTTCGAGGATGAGACAACCAGCGTCTAAAATTTTACTTGGCATAGGCTTACTATGAAAATTCGACGCCCACGAGTCGAGGCGGAAGCGGCAAGTCATCCGAATACAGGTGTATTCGTGCCGCTTCGTCCGTCGTCTAAGCCGCTCCCTCTCAAACGGGCACCCTGGAGATTTGCAGGGCTACACCTAAACCGCCTCCGATTGAGTTTTGCTCCTTGTCTCATCCAGCCGTCCTAGATAGCTGGTTATACCTGATATGGGCACGTCTTCGCCGAAATGCTGCAGAGGATTCTCGATGAAAAAGGCCGCAAAGTTGAACTTGGGGTCTCTCAGCTGACGGGGAAAAGTCCGAGTCTTGAAGGCCGGAGCAATTATTCGATGCCAAGAGACATCCACCAAGCCGAGTCGGCCTTGTGTTGTGAGTGGAGATGAGTATGACGGAATGGCTCGGTTTGCTTGGAAGTAAGACAACGGCCGGGCCAAGTCCCGCGCCGCGCAAATGCCGCGCCGAACACGGCGATCAGTCAGATAATCAAACCCCCGAATTTCCCTCGACCTTTGGCATTCCCCGACCGCTCACCCTCGACGCTGGATGCAATATAAGGGGAGATCAAGTGATGGGAGGTATGGGCAAATGCCCCCCTTCGCCTGACCCGTCCTATGTCTGAGGGAGCGTTACGGCCGAGGGATTTCCTCGACGCCAAACTCGCCGAGCCTCAAACGCACGGCGTGCTCTTTGAGGTGCAAACTCTCTGGCTCCTACGATGGGTGTTTTATACGTTGACTTGGGGAACCTAGCTTCAATCCAAGAATACCCTGGGCGCCGCACAACATCCACCGCCAGCACAGTCCAACGGATGATGCGCTCCCGCAAATTCTCAAACACCTGTGATGGTACTTCATATGTCGATTGGGCCGAGGGAAATAGCTTCAAGTCGAAAGTACCCGTTCCATAGGCCCTCATGCTTCACACCATCCACCACGGGCACCGTTCCTTCGAGATTCGACGCGCTGATTGCGCTCCGACTACTAATGCGGAGACCTGCTGTTCTTAACCTGAGGTCTATCGGCTGCTGAACCTTGGATGTGTCCTCACAAAATGATCTGGTTCGTGGACCCTTTGGAGACACGTCGTGCAAATAATCGGAGAATGCTCCATGAAGAAAGTCTACGGCGACTGGCGCCAAAATGAGATTTTTATTCCAAAGAGCGGATTTACAAAGCAGGGTTGGCGTTATTAACGAGATCCTCGAAGTAAGCCTCGAACCAGCTACCGGCTTCGGGAGCGGGCTGCTTGGCGTCGGAGAGCGAGCAGGTCGAGTCGTAGCGAGGGGAAGAGGAGTCGGACGTGCCGTCGCATTCTCCTCCGGGCTACACGAAAGAGGTAACGAAGAGTGTGTATCGTCAGGAACCACAAAACTCCAAATAAGGTAAAGGCGAGACTCTCGACTAACCTTGACCCAGACAATAGCGTCAATCATGGGATCAGGAGTGCTCGTAGTCGGGCGCATGCCAAAGCCAGCGCCCTTGATGTTGCACCAGTCACCCCACTGTCCACGCAAGTTCTGTTGACCGGAGCGACCTTGGTCGATGATGAAGTGGGCCGGGAAGCCGTTGCTGGCGAGCTTAGGTCCGAGAGCCTGGACGTAGGACAATTCGTCGACGCATGGGTTACCCTGGGTGATTGGGTCGGGGGTGGTCGCGTGGAGAGCGTTGTAGTTGGCGACGTTGGTAGCGAGACTGCAATAATATCATCATATCAGCGCACTTAGTCTCGTTAATATCCGAGTGATAGTCAGCGCACCCTCGGACACGGTTGGGGGTAGCGCTCTTGTAAACCTGTGCGAACAATTGAGCAGCAGGGTCCTGGTTGGCTTGCCAGCCGAGCCAGCCAGCGTGACCGGCATCGAGGTAGAGCCAGATGTTGCACTGGTTCAACTTCTGCAAGACGTAAGTCGTGCACTGGAGGTAAGCGTCGTGGGCGTTGGCGCAGTGGGAGTCGGACATGTTGGTGACCAAGTTGGCGAGCGAGTCGGGCTCGACGACAGCGACGACGCGGACGCCGGGGTAAGCTGAAAAAAAGAGTACCAGCGTTAGTGTGGAGTTGCGAGTAGGAAAGCAGCGATAAAGGAGAGGGAAAGCTCACCAGAGACGGCAGAGGCAATAGAATCAACGTAAGCCTTGTAAAGAGCAACACCGTTGTTGGCGATGTGGTACTCTCCGTTGGAAGCCTTGGCGTGACAATCACGATCGGGCAAGTCGTAAACAACGATCTGGACGATCGACTTGGAGCTTTGCGACTGGGCGTCGGCGAGGTACGTAGAGAGAGTGGGGACCTTGTCGGCAGTGTCGAACCAGGTGAAGTTGGGGATCTTGGCGACAGCGGCAGACTTGGTCTTGAGGGTCGCAGAGCTCTGGGTGGCGATGGCAGCGTTGACCTCAGCGATGTAGTAAGGGCTACCAACCAAAAATTCCCGTTTTTCGTCAGTCTACGAGGACGGGGCATTCTAAATTGGAAAGCAAACCCCCGTACCTGAGGTAAGTAGTGTAGCCAGACTCGTAAGGGTTTCCAAAGGTACCGCAAGCACCAGTGGTGGTTGATCCAGTAGTAGTGCTGGTCTTGGTCGACGTGGTCGAAGTGGACTTGGTGGAGGTGCTGGAAGTGCTGGAAGTGCGAGTGGAGGTCGTTGAAGTGCGAGTGGAGGTCGTTGAAGTGCGGGTGGTGGTGGTGGTTTGGCTTCCAGGAAGGCTAGAGGGATGGGAAACATGGTGTAAGCGACGTCGGAAGCAGCGTTGATGGTTAGTGATGTGACAGCGCACCATTGGCTGTAATAGGGGTTAGAGTAGACGCAAGTCGAACCAGCAACGCAAGTGGTGTCTCCGGTCCAGTTTTGTCCACCGCCTGCATTCGTAAAGAGCAATTTACCGTCAGTATCGTCGCGCAAGATGATGGAGGGAACAGGGGAAACGCACATTGTCCGTAAAGTGGGGAGGCAGCTTGAACCTGCGTAACAGTCCAAGCCAACGCAGAGAGAGTCGCGATCGAGTACTTCATGTTGATTGAGAGAGAGGTGTGTAAAGAGAGAGTGAACCGCGGAGAGGTGCCGAGAGATCCAAGAGCCAAGGTTTGGATTGCAGAAATCATCCAAGACGGAGCCAAGCCCGTGCCCTTTATACAGGTCTACGGCAGCGAAGAAAACGACATTTCCTCGCTATATCAAATCGCCGTGGTCCGATGTAAAGGCGAAGGTTTGGGGGACCCCCGAATGCAGGTCGGCTCAGGAAGCCCGCATGGTTCCTATTCCTGGCTAATGGTGGTTTGTCAAAGGAAGTGTGATGAGTATACCCTGAGGATCACAGACGGAGATATCTCGTGAGGAGAAGAAGAAGCATTGCTTGGCGTCGCTTGGGACCGAGGGCGGGCTGTCAAGCGCGAAGGTGACTTGAGAACGAGGTGAGTACCCGACGGTGGGTCTAAACGGGGATGGTCGTTCCGCCGTTTCAAGTTTCGGCTTTCATTAGATCTATAGCACAACTATCTTACCTGATGGTAATAAAGTACATGCCTTGCAGAAGAAAGCTACGACCCGTTTGAACTAGGGTCGTCAGTTGAGGCAGTTTCTGAAAACTCGCCCTGTGATCTTCATTTCCTGGTACAGCAGTCCTGACTTCCCAGATACTTGCAACTCCACTCGTCCAGCCAATTGTTGAGCTGAAAAGGACCGAGGATTCCCTCCAACCCCTCCGACTTCTTGCAGAGGATCTGCATTGCCGAAGTCTCGTCGATCCAGCTGACCCATGTAGAGCTCCCAGGTCCGAGTTATCTTGGCATTTTATTGGTTAACAGTGCTGTTGCAAGTCGGCCAAGGTGGTGTCTGCCGGAGTTTCCGTGGTAGACATAAGAAATGAAGACGGTCAGCACGGCCTTGGCGGCACGTGATGCCGAGACCGAAGTGCCAAGAACTTTCCCTCGCCACCCGGCGCCAACTTCGATTCGACGGCAGACATACAAGGGACGCAGCTCGACGAATGGTATAAAGATCAGATGTAAAGATGAGCCAAGACACCCTCTATACTTTACTGCAAGAGGTTCTACTTCTCAATCCATCGCGGTTTTTCTCTCCTACCGCGAGCGGGCAGTCCCCAAGTTCGAATTCTGTCTCGTCCCCGTACGAAGGCTTGTCGCATTCCACCTCCAACATGTTTCTATATTTGCTTGGTCTTATGGAAAAGCCTACCATCAAGGGATTTGCCGCCACACCCTCAGCCGTCCGATCCTTTTTATCTGCATCGACATCACGTGCACAGAATGCGATTGACTCATCTGTAGAGGCTCTCTCTCCCTGCTTAACGAGTAGCCAGCCACACATTCAGCCCCTTCGAAGAGTGCTTTACTCCACATGCGAACATCTCTTGGAGTTATGACAACGTGGTGTTGCGCCCTCACGACATGTTTGCTTACTCAGTCGTCCCATTATCAGGATTGGCCTCCCACTCACTACGGGGGGAGTCATAGATCTCATGAGATGGAAGAGTTATCTTTAGGGGGCTTGCGCTGCTTTACGTCTCCGGCCGTTCTCTTGTCTCTGTCGGCACCCAAGTCCTGAGCCACCGTGCCTACTCTGACAAGAAGCGATCGACATAATGGAAGGTTCTTTTTTCGAAGACTTATTATATCTCTAGCTGGCGGTCAAGAAGTCGAAGTCACCAAATCCAAGACATTCTCATTCAGTACGGCGGCGTATGCGCGGGAGAATCTGTCGCTTCGACGGAGACGCTTTGATTGCCGAATTCCCCGAGACTTTGCCTGATCCGGTAATTCTGAGCGGCGGAGGCTCCCGAATAGGTCAGAAGCGACGAACACAAGATCAGCATTCGAACCAAGGAAAGCCCGATATTTGCAAGGTCGTCAAGCTGACCAAAGCGCTGACTGGGGGGATTGTAACGCATTTACGCGGAATTTCAGAAGGACTGTGAGATAAAGAACGAGCTAGTACACATCCAATGCATACTAAAGATCTAAGAGAGAGTTTGAGCTCCGGTTTATACGATGGATCAAGTGACGAGAGAGCATTTTGAAAACCTTTGTTGGTGTTGTGGCGATGAGCGTTTTTACAGAGAGGGGTTGGCGAAGTTGACGAGATCCTCGAAGTAAGCCTCGAACCAGGTACCAGCTTCGGGAGCGGGCTGCTTGGCATCGGAGAGCGAGCAGGTCGAGTCGTAGCGAGGGGAAGAAGAGTTGGA
>WSUB01000268.1:0-38569 GCA_019633425.1 Tulasnella sp. 424 | reverse complement strand
TTCCGATGCATTACGAAGGCATGAGAGGTGTCAGTCATGCAGGAAACTCAAGTTCCGAGTTGGGGCGACCCGCCCGGTGGAAAGGAAGAGGCAGTAAATAAACTCACAATGACCCAAAAGGTCAAATAGGTCTGTTTGATGGCACATTGGTGTCAAACTCGAGCTATAACCTTACTACAATAATGCTCCCGTCTTCAGATGGCCGGGTCGTTTTCGGTGAGACCGCATCGCTAGCTAGCTTGCGATATTCACGCGAAATATGAATTTACTTTAAAATACTCCGATAAGAGAATTCACTTTAGTCTGTGCATGAAGAAGGTCGTTTTGTGTCACAGCCGGTTAAAATCGCGACTTTGACCGTCATCGCTAGCTAACGGGCTTGCTAACGCTACGCTGCTAATAAGACCCGCGCCCTCTGCAGTCATTTAACGTGCGATTAGACTGCTTCTGATTCTGGGTTGAAGGGTGTGGCGGCCGAAACAAACCCAGCTGGGTCGCAAAGCTGAGAAGGGGTGTCGGTTTCGGCATTCTCCGTTCGATGGAAGAGCTAATCATGAACTCTGCAATTTGGTGAACTTGTACACAGACTTATCCGTGTTATGAGTGATATGCCCCCAGCATTGCAAATCTTTCATATTGCTATTTTTGGAAACATGGCACCGAAACGCAAATTGACGCTCGCAGGAACTGCATTCTCAGATCACAGTACCGGCAAGTCGGTTTGCTTAATGCCCGGAAAGAGTATATTTTGAGGTATGCAGGATGTACACAGTCGGTTGGTAAAGATCGAGGACGTGACATTTAGACTTGCTTCATGAAGAGAGCAGTGTAAGCGGGGATGACGGTGTAAGTGTTGTCCTTCAGGACAGTGGTGGTCTGCAAGCAATTCAATCAGCTCAATTTCAGAGGTCCATTCACTATAACAGACACATACCTGCCACTTGGCATTGCCGGAAGCACCACCGAAGTGCCTAATGAAGTACTTGCCGGTCGGGACGTTGGAGATGTAGAAAGCCATTGGCACGGTGTTCTTGTTAACATAGACCAAAGAAACCTTGCCGTTGTCGACACCGGCGTAGAAGCCGAAGATACCCTCAATGTTCTCGGCCATGTTGACTTGGACGCTGTTGGAGCCGAAGTAGGTTCCGTAGCTAATCGCAGAGATCGAATCAGGACGTGTATGAAGGCTGATAAGTAACGCTAGCTTACCCTCGGTAGAGCCAGTAAGCGAGACCGACAGGGCCCTTCTCGTCGGGAGTAGCCCAGTAAGTAGCGCTATCAACGCCGTAGCGACCGAAGATACCGAGGGAATCGGCGGTGACGAGACCACCGGTGATGTCGCTATCAGCAGTTGAAGCCCACTCGCTGATGGACAACTTGGTGCCAGGGTAGTACTGATTGATGAGTTGTTGCATACGGGGAATGAGCCAGACAGCCTTGTTGTTGGGCTGGCTGTTGTAATTGCTAGTCGCGATCCAGGACTCGTCGACGTAGCTAGTATCTATCGTGTAGTAGCGGAAGGTCAACGAACTATGCATGTAACAATGGATAAAGAGCGACTCACTCCAAAGAGACTGGGTCATGCGGAGTCGGAGAGCCTTAGCGGCGGCGTCGTTGGCGCTGGTGTCGGGCTGGAAGTAGTAGTGGATGTCGAGGTAGTCGAGAAGACGCTTGCCAACAGCCGTTTCCTTGGCCTTCATTTGGCCGAGGAACCATGGCAGGAAGTCCATGTTATTGTGGGCGGCATTGTCGGTCAAACCGATTGCGCTAGTCCAGTCTGGTCGATTTGGCAAAACGTAAGCTATCATGATTTGCTGATAAACACACGGTGACTTACAGAACCACCACGAGCAGGTCGAGGGTGCGGCAATCTTGACGGTGGGGAGAGCATCCTTGACGGCTATGGAGAAATTGACAACCCTCGCGAGTTCTTCATCGAAGCCTATAGGGCTGAAGTTGCTCCGTTTAATATCACGCTCCGGAGTTTGGGGAGAGGGGGGTCAAACGTACTTGGGGTGCATGTCATAATGGGTGCTGCTGGCAATCTCGATTTCGTTGTCGATGTGGATAATATCGGGCTTGTGTACCAGACCGGTCAACCACTTCTTAGCAAGAGTGGTGTTCCAAGGAGTGTATGCACGGTTGGGATCCGTTGGAGGAGTGACGTAAGTGCCATTGAATTGACCATTTCCAGCATCGGAGTTGTAGGGGTCGAAGGCGGATTGGTCTGAAAGTCATATGTGAGCCAACGTGCTGACAAACCAAGCCGTAAGGACCGCGACTCACTGGGATAGATGGTCTTCGGGAAGGAGTACGATGTTGAGTCCTTGGCCACCCAGTCAAGGCTGACAAATAAATGTCAGTACGATCGCATTGGTTCTCCGCTGCAAACACTTACGCAGGGACGGTCAGTGCTGTCTTGCTACCAGCACCAGAGACCCAGCCTAACCAGGCATCGGCATTGCCATCATCGGCGATTCTGTTCTCGAAATACCAATCGTTACCAGCATTGGTGAAGTCACCGGAGGGGTTGTAAGCAGTGACGGCATTGCCACCCCATCGCGAGATGGTGATACCGAGGTGTTGAATGTAGGACGCCGAGGTAGGGAAATTGACACCATAGATGTTGGGGCTAATAGCCTTAACGTTGGGAACGTTGATACTGTCCAAATGGAAAGTCGGTCGGTGCACCAAGCAAAGTCAACAGGTAAGCACTCACGTTCCGTAACGGACAGCAGGAAGAGTGTAATTGAATGTGGTGTTTGTGCCAGCCGTGATGACGAGGGGACCAGCCGTGAGGGATTTAGCGAGAGTGAAATAAGTGATGGTCTTGGAAGGAGTGTCGATCGGGGAGTAGGTAGTGGTGTTGGAGATGGCGACGCTCTGCGGTGCCGAGAGTGAGTCGAGGGGCACTTGTATCGTGTACAGGATGGCTTACAGCGTTGTTCAGCTTAACTTTCACGGTGGTCAAGTCGACTTTTCCTTGAGTAGTGACGGCGATTAGATCATTGCCGATCGGCTCAGCACTCAAGAACAAGGGTGTGACGGTGATTGACTGTTCCGTCAAGTTGTTAGTCAAGGCGTCCAACTGAATGCAAATTATAACGGGCACGAACAGTCAAGAACTTCACGTTGTCAAGATGATACTAGATCACGAGCTTCGTCAGCGCATAGAAGAAGCGGATAGCAGTCAGACATACAGTGGCGCCATTTGCTAGGGCTTGGAAGTTGAGACGGTCCCAAGCACCAGAACCAAGAGCCGCTCCGCTAGGTGGGAGAGCGCTGAAGTCAATGGTAATAGTGGTAAACTTGGTGGTTGTAACGCCCGGGAAGGCCGTGAGGGGGATGTAGGCAGATTGGGCGTTGTCCGTCGTGCCTTGGAAGTAGAGCTGGGCAAACGATGTGAGATAATTCGCTCCGCAAGGGACAGCCGGTTGTGAATCTCACCTGGACGGAGGTTGGGTCACCTGCAAAGTCAAATTGGAATCCGGCGTAGGTGTTGAACTGTCCTTCCAACTTGAACGACGCGGCAGCCCATGCATCCGAGGTGGCGGAGATACTGGAGAGACCCTCGTACAAGTCCGTAGCGGCAAAGTTGAAGGTAGTGCTCCACGACCAGTTCTCCCATCCGCTGGCGAGCGCGCCGTCGACGTAGACATCTAGGTCAGCGGACGCTGCCCAAGCCAGGAGCAAGGGAGCCAAAATAGCAGCTCTGAGTCGAGAATGCATCTGGAGGAGGATACTGAGCCGATTGGGTTCCCTATCACGACGCAGACTTGACGAACGAGAATCTCAACCGGTTGCCTTATAACCATCGAACAGGATTAGCTGCCAGTGGTGCGGCTCGATTTCGGACAGACATACGGGAGAAGTCCGACGGCTGCACCAATCATTGGGAATTTTCGTCGGAAGAGGAAGGAGCAGGTTGCGCTGCGAAGGGAAACGGGACTGGGTCACGTTCGGATACGTCCGTGGCACTAATTCGAGCGCTGTCAATCGGTATCGCCGACCAGGTTACGGGCTGCAAGTTCGGCAAGTACGGCTCAAGCAACTTGAAGCTGTCGCTGGAGGAAAAGAGGCGAGACGTCGGAACGATGGCTGGGACCGATGAACTTCCATCCCTTTCGGGGAATCTTGGCGCGAGAAAGTCGGCGTTGTGCCTGAGGAGAATCCGACGAGGGAGGGAGAAAACTGTCAGATTTGGTGTTTTATCGCTGGCTTATCCAACTTCCGGAGGCATTAGAGAGATGTGAGCGGGGGATGAGAAGTAGGATGAGTGTCCTCAGAATTCGGCCCGGGGCAGACGAAGCCAACTCGGCGGAAAGCAAGAGCACATTAATAAACTAATATAGCTCAAAGAAGGTTAGAGAACGGTCGATCTGGGTGTTTAATGGCAAAATTGTGTCAAATCCTAGCCGTAGCTTCTCTCCATCACCGTGGCCGTTCCTCAGTGGACCGGATCGTCCTGGGTGACACACATATATGACCTGCGAGATTCAAGCGAAATACGCCTCTTAACACGCGGAAAGGATTCCGAGAGGCGGTGAGCGCAATTTTGCGCGGTAATGTCGTGCGTGCGTGCGTGCGTATATGGCGGCTTTGGCAATGATTGCGACTTGAACCGATATTGCAACGGCTGTTGTTCCAGGGCCCCACTGCAACTCGCTCCCCGTCGGTCGACGTGCGGTATACATGCAAGCCGCAAGCTTTGTGACTGAGTTATGGATTAGAGAGGGTGATGGTCAAGCGGACCAACTTGCGGTGGAGAGGCTCCAAAGAGCCTCAAGCGGACCTCGGCTTTCTCTCTTCCGTCACATCAATCAAAACAAAAAGGGGAAACGCAAGGACAAATACTTTGCAAAAAGGATGAGGACCTCCATGAGGACATCAGCTTAACACCTCAGAAATGACTATTACGTCTTATCGGACCATTTTGACTTCAGCATTACATAATACTGTTTTATCCCTTTCATTTCCGGACTCACAACGACGGTTGGAGCTCGACCCTTTCCAATAGGCCATCAAGAGCCCTGCATTTTCCGTGGCTCAAGAAAGGCGAGGATAGGAAACCGTGGTCCAATTCAAGTTTCATTGTGAGTTTAAGTTCATGCGGCCTGGCGATTCAAGGCTGCGATTGCTCGGCTGGCCAGTTCGCTCGACATCCTCCGGATTGCTCGATAGTAGTCGACGGACAGGTGTAAGAGGCACCTGCAGTCGCCGTCGCTAGAAGGAGCGGGAAGATCGAGGTGCTATGGAAGTAACGCTTTAATCACTGAGACAGGATTAGAGGTGAACAAGAGGGGGGAAGTGGTATATCTGATTCATGGTTTGGAGCTCTAAGGCTAACATTGAACAAACTAGCCTTGGTCCAACTAGTCCAAAGAGGTCAACGAGCTTCTTTCGCAGTGCAGCTTCCCTCGTTCATTGGCTACTATCTCTTCCTAGGCCTATCACTCTTTTGTTCTCATTCGCCGCGATTAAAGACTGAAAGCTGGAACAGCTCTTCTCTCCAAAGTGAGAGCCAGTATCCACTAATCACGGAGCGCATGGTCCTAACCAAATCTCCTGAACGAAATTTGACCTCTGAAGCCACAAGCCCTAATCGAAAGCTTTCCACCAAAAGTAGTGTATTTTCTCTGTGTGCTTTTTGGGAGCGGGAGGAGCACGCGGCGTTTGGATTTTCGCTATCCCAAAGACCTCAACGACTTGCGTGGATTCAGATTCGTCGCTCATGCTTTCACAGCAATCGAATGCTCATTGTCAACAGATCAGGTCGGCGAGTCATTAGGGACTTAAAGAGGTTCAAACACGATACGCTACAGATCATGGCTGTGGGTTACTTTGCGCTAGTTGAGCATGAAGCATAATCGAGCTCACGGCTTTAAGAAAAGGACGGCCAGAGTTTGGGTGCAAACTGTTTGGAGTTGCATAGTCTTTGGCAAACGAGATAGGCACGCCCGCAATGTCCACATAGACTGTGGTGGTGGTCCAGTTCGATGGCTGAACCTGTCCGGAGCGTTTACCCCGGTAATCAGGCATTGGTTCTGGAAAATCTGTTCCGGAAGAGGCGAGGTAAGCTCCGCTCGGCCATGCAGTGCCGTGAAATGTGAACCTGAAAGAGTGCCCTGTAAAGTTCCGTCGGCCAATACATTCCATATCTTCGATACCACTTGAATATGAGGATACATCCCGTATTGGTAGCTGCCGAATTCTACATCGGAGGCGGTTCGTACTCCAAAGGTAGTTACCAGTGGATGAAACCTGTAGCGTGGATCAGGAACCGGTACCCGAAACTTGTTTCGTCTTCGCATTCATACTCGTATTGGGTTGTCAGAACGACCGCCAGATCCCTTTGGTCTTGACTAGTGTCCTTGACTCGTCCCCTTAAATTGAGCAACGTTGCTACCAGAGTGATATACTCTAACTCACCGGGCACGCAATCGTGTGCGGCTCTGCATCGCTGATAAAACTGACGAGGAGTGCGTCTTGACGGTCCAACGTAATGCATTTTGCACTAACCCCACCGGTAATACTATAAAGGAGGCTGTTTTCTACCTTTCCCCGCCAAATGTAAGCACTGGGGAACGATTCTTGCTCATAAACGACACGGAGTCTGCCAATATGCGGCCCAAGCCGCGAGGAGTCGTATGAGCGAAGAGAAGGGGCTGCTGCAATTTGGCTTGACTCCAAGGGCATTTCGTTGGAGAGGTGACCCGAGCCGGACCTAGCCTGCTCGGCCTGTTCGTTTTGCACATCCTCTTCCGCGGACAAGAGCCTTGGGTTGGCTGGAAGTGTAGCGGTAGAAAGGGTGGGACTAAAGGTTGTCGCCGACCTACAGGGTTAAATTGAAAGTTAATGTGACAGGTTGCTTGAATTCTTGGAATGCATCGATGTTCGTTTACCAAATTGGAGTTGCCACCCCAACCTCGTTGGAATTTAGGGGATTCGTAGCCGGAGGATATTGGTCAAATATAGCCTGGACGAAGAGGTCCCAATCGTTCTTGACGGAAGGGTCGAGTCGTGCAAACCATCGAAGCGCTGCGTTTCGAAGTCGGCTCCTTGCAAAGAGCAGCATTCGGCGGCGATCCTCGGCCCATCCTTCCGCGTAGGCAAGGTCTTCTAGAGCGGCAACAAATTCCTCGCATTCATTGCCGTCGATACCCTTAAAGATGATATTTGGCTGTGGGCTCTCTGTCGTCATCATACGGGAAGATTTAATCACAACCGCTATCAAGATATCGGTTTTCTGGGCCTGCGGTACTCACCTTGAACGGTCGACATCCAGTAAACTGTCGGGTTTCGATCGAGAATCAGATCTGTCAAGAGTCTGGGACGTCTGAATTACTGGGCAACGGGTGCTCAGTGGGGATGTGGTTGACAGTAACGACTTCGTGTGGGCGATGCCGCGGCGGTGGCCTCTCCCTTAAATATCACACTGGTCCCTTCGCTAGTAATCCGAACGAGGTTCCCCACGACGTAGAAGCTCAAAATACTGATTACTGTATGATGACAATAGCTTGGTGCCCCTTGTTCCGTGAACAAACAACGGCAGCAGAGGTGAACAAGGGGGGAGGGGGGTAGATCTGATTCACGGCTCGGAGCTCTAACAAACTGGTCTCCCTCCAACTAGTCCAAAGAGGTCGACGAGCTTATTTCGCAGTGCAAGCTTCCCTCTTTCATCGTTTGCTATCTCTTTCTAGGCCTTTGTCTCTTTTGTTCTCATTCGCCGCGACGGGAGCCTGAAAGCCAGAACAGCTCTTCTCTCCATACCGAGAGCCCGTATTCAGCTAATAACGGAGCGTATGGTCCTAACTAGAACCCCTGAACAAAATTAGAGCTCTGGAGCCACAAGCTCCTAGTCGAAAGTTTTCCATCCAAAGTGGTGTTTTTGTCGGTGTGCTTTTTGGGGGCGGGAGGAGCACCCAGCATTTGGATTTTCGCAATCCCAAAGGCCTCAACGACTTCCGTGGATTCAGCGACGTCGCTCGTGCTTTCACAGCAATCGAATGCTCATTGTCAATATATCAGGTTGGCAGGTCATTAGAGACTTAAAGAGGTTCAAACACGATACGCTACAGACCATGGCTGTAGGTTACTTTGCGCCCATTGAGCATGAAGTATAATCGCACTCACGGCTTTAAGGAAAGGACGACCAGAGTTTGGGTGCAAGCTGGTTGGAGTTGCATAGTCTTTGGCAAACGAGATAGGCACGCCCGCAATGTCCACATAGACTGTGGTGGTGGTCCAGCTCGATGGTTGAAGCAGTCCGGAGGAGTGACCATGCCAATCAGGCATTGGTTCCGGAAAATCTGTTGGAGAAGAGGCGAGGTAAGCTCCGCTCGGCCACGCAGTGCCGTGACATGTGAACCTGAAAGAGTGCCTTGTAAAGTTCCATCGGCCAATACATTCCATATCTTTGATACCGCTTGATTATTAGGATACATGTTGCCGCCCCTGAATGATACTTCGGAGGCGGTTCGTACTCCATTGGTAGTTACCAGTGGATGAGACCTGTAGCGTGGATCAGAAACCGGTGCCTGCAACTTGTTTCATTTACGCCTTCATACTCGTATTCTCTTGTCAGAACGACCGCCAGATCCCTGTAGTCTTGACTAGTGTCCTTGAGTCATTCCCTTAAAGTGAGTAACGTTGCTACCAGAGTGATATACTCGAACTCACCAGGCACGCAATCGTGTGCGGCTCTGCATTGCTGAAAAAACTGACGAGGAGTGCGTCTTGACGGTCCAACGTCACGCATTTTGCACTAACCCCATCGGAAAAAGACATATGGCTATAATTATAAAGGAGGCCGTTTATTACCTTTCCCCTCCAAATATAAGCAGAAAACGATTCTTGATCATAAACGACACGGGGTCTGCCAATATGCAGACCAAGCCGTGAGGAGTCGTATGAACGAGGAGAAGAGACTGCTGCAATGTGGCTTGACTCCAAGGGCATTTCATTTGAGAGGTGACCCGAGCCGGACCTAGCCTGCTCGGCCTGCTCGTTTTGCACATCCTCTTCCGCGGACGGGAGGCTTGGGTTGGCTGGAAGTATGGCGGTAGAAAGAGTAGGACTAAAGGTAGTCGCCGACCTACAGGGTTAAATTGAAAGTTAATGGTACAGTTTTGCTTGAATCGATAGAATGCACCGATGTCCGCTCACCAGATTGGAGTTGCCACCCCGACCTCGTTGGAATTTGGGGGATTCGGAACTGGAGGATATTGGTCAAATAAAGCCTGGACGAAGAGGTCCCAGTCGTTCTTGACGGAAGGGTCGAGTCGTGCAAACCATCGAAGCGCTGCGTTTCGAAGTCGGGTCCTTGCAAAGAACATCATTCGGCGGCGATCCTCGACCCATCCTTCCGCGTAGGCAAGGTCTTCTAGAGCGGTTACGAATTCCTCGCATTCATTGCCGTCGATGCCCTTAAAGATGATATTTGGGTGTGGGCTTTCTGTCGTCATCATACGGGAAGATTTAATCACAACCGCTATATACCAAGATGTCCGTTTTGTGGGCCTGGGGTTCTTACCTTGAACGGTCGACATCCAGTAAACACTTGGGTTTGAATCCGAATCAGATCTGTTAAGCGTCTGGAATGGTATAAATTCCCGGGCAATGGGCGCTCAGTGGGGATGATGTGGTTGACGTTGGCGTACCGCGGCGTGGTGATGGTGGCCTCTCCTTTAAATATCACACTGGTACCTTCGCTGATCCTAGCGAGGTTCCCCAGGACGTAGAAGCTTAGATACCGAATGATTTATAATAGCTTAGTGCCCCTTATTCCTTGAACAAGTAATGAATAGGATGCTCCCTTCCAGCGAAGTCGGGCAAACATGGCCCCTCTGTCATCGAATGAAGTGCCATTGACGTCTCAGCCGTCACGGATTTGACTTGCCCCAACTTGCCCCATTCTGAAGCGCCACGATACTCGGAACCCCATTCATTTCTCATTGACAGTGCATATGTGTGTCTGAGTCTACAATTGGAAGCGACCAAAACCACTCTGTTCAACTTAATAAACCATGACACGACTGCCTCTGGTCATTCGGCGAATTGGTGGAAGAACTAAATCGGGTTGGCCCCAGCTGCAAGTTGCTCTTGGACTCCTTCAATCTTATGAAGAGTATCCGTTAACTTCGGTCGTTGCCCCTAATCCATCGCTTGGCATTCTCGCAATGACCCCAAAGACCAGGACAGGGCTCCCCACACTCCAGTCGGACGCTCCTCAATAGCTTCGATTGTCTCCTGGTTCAAGTACCTTTCTTACAATCTTCGGCGGGGGATTCTCATCCTCAGAGCTTAAAATCTAACCTTTTAATCCTCGCTATCGCCATCGGACAGGTCGATCAAGTCCATTGATAACCATTCGCCCAGAATGGGCGCGGCTAATAGGCGTCTCGTAAATCAGGAATCGGAGGAAGAAAGCAGAAGTGAAGGTTCTTTAAAGTCAGTATTCGCTCAGAACTCGATTCGGGAAGGGATTGGTGGTTAAGCGAGCCTTCCCTTGTTTTGTCTCGCTATCAACAGCTCCCGAGACATTTTGGGGATTTTTATTCACAATTTACACACCGGCTGCGTAGTCGAACAAGAAAGTTTGATCAGATGGTTTGAGCTATTGGCAACCCCGAGAATTTGAGATAGATTTCCCAACTGGAATCGACGCGACGAAGGAGCATCGGCCAGGCTGGCTCCTAACGAGCTTACGTATTTTGTAACGAGATTTCTAGCTTTCGTTCGTTGCTAGCTCTCTCCAAACATTTGACCCTTTCATTTCGTTCGCGAGATAGCTCTGATCCCGACTGTGGCATAAAAGTCGGGGTCACTCGGCTTTAAGGATACCCTCTGCGGACGATTGGTCACGAAGCGCATGCTCCTAATCAAAGCTGCTGGACGAAGTTAACGCTACTGAAGTCCCACAGTTCGAGTTGAAACCTTCTCGTAGAAACTAGTCGGGTTCGTCTTCGGGCATTTTTGAGTACCCGGCATTTGGACTGCAATCCCAAAGGCCTCAACGAGTTGGGTGGATCTAGATCTGCCGCCCATGCCACACAGCAATCGAATGATCCTTGTAAACAGATGAGATGATGTCACTCCCAAGTCTTATCTTTACGAAGAGCGCAGCACGCTTCTGTAGGTACCCGGCCGGACTAGTGCCGGCGAGCCAGGCTGCCCATCATGTGGACGAATTGCCATCGCAGGCGTCTAATCATCTTCGTTTTAGTCGAGGCTGATCTTAAGCTTCAGGTGCATCCCAGAGGTTGAGGCAAGAGCGGAGGAGTAGCGCGCGAACGTGTGTAGTCGGCTAGCCCAAGTTTTTTGAGGCTTTACCCGAACTTGCCATGAACCACACGGCACCGTTGATTCAGAGCGCGCTGATATCCCAGGAGCCGCCCACCATCTAAGAAGAGATAAGATACCGTTGACGAGGTGAGAAGAATCCACCGGAGATCGCCGCAGTGTTATCACCAAGCCCAAAACAGTGACTCATATCAGGTACCGAGCGCGCTTGATTGGCATGTGAACAATGACTACGAGTCGTATGCACCAGAACTCGACGCAACGGAAAGTTCAAGGAGACCGTCGTGTCTCCGACCACGCCACATCGAGAAGAAGACGCATCTTCGAGGTTCTCGTGAGCTTATCGACCAACACGCCCAGTCTATACCCGTATAATAACGTCCTCCTTCTATCTCGAAGCCAGGATAAAAAAAGCAAAAGGGCGGTCTCGACGTGCCTAGTGCATGTGCCCGGGGTTTTCCTTAGGGCTATGGGATTGGAGGACTGACACACGTTAAATATAAAAAGGCCGGGAACGCAAGTAGGCCCGGTCTTCGATGAACCTTCCGTTCTTCAGAAACCGCAACATCAAAAGAGCAACAATATGTGAAGGGCGCAGCTAAGGGAAGGGGGGGGAAGGGGGGTTGAGGGAGTTGACATATTGTTGCTGTGAAGGAGAAAGCGTCATCCCAACTTTCCGCCTTGGCGGGCTGAGATTGACCAAAAGAGGAAGTCCATACCTATATACCCGCCATAACGAGAGAGAATAAATGAACCTCGAAACGAGGGGAAGACAGACTTATATGCATTTACACGTACTCCGGCTGCACTTCGCAAACGGAGATACGACGCGGGGCTGTATTGCAGCATTTCATCCCATGGCCTGTTGAACGCAATATCCGTCTGTTGCAGGCCTTTGACAACTTGCAAATTCCCCGAACACGAAAGGGAAATAGGAAAGGGTGCTGCATACCCTTTTTCATTTTGACGACAAGCAAGCAAGGCTCGACTCCCATTCTATGCAAGGGAAAAGAGGGGGGGAAGGATGAGGGGAAAAGGCCATGGGCCAGACGCTGCCGATCGTCTTCCAACCGTGAGTCCACCAAAAACAGAGCTGATTCGCTGAAGGCGCAGGAACGTGGCACCGGTTTGCATACTCGAAGCAACGGTAAAGCGCTTAACACTCGGTCCGTTATGATTCTTTTTGATTCTTTTTGCGGGGTAGAGGATGCGGGGCAGTAAAGTTCAGAATGTGGAGAAGGTGAGAAATAATTGTCCTCTGTGTTCCATATAGGTAAACAAATTCGACCCTCCAGCAACATTTGAACTTGTGGCAGGTTCATCCTGGAGACAGCAGTCGAAGGCGCAGCGCAGCGGCAATGAGCGGATACGTTTGTGGGCAACCCACATGCGGCACAAGGCGTCGCCAACCCCAAGATTTCCTGAATGAGTGTCCAAAAGAAATAAAACGTACAAGTTGAATTGAACCGAGCAACGACGCGCCCTCAGGACCTGCCGAGCCTCATGGCTTGGCTAAGACGGTGGTGCCAGATCATCGAAACACGGGCATAACGAGACTGGACAAATTGCGACACGAAACGTTGCATGGCGTGCTGTTAAGTTGAGTTTCCTTGATCCACGCATGCTACTTGGCTGCTCTGGACTTATTCCGAGCTCGAATTCCAAAGGCGCTGGCAACTATACCCGAAAGGCGATAAAAAGCTCGAAAAGAAAAGAGAAAAGAAGAAGGAGCGGTTCGCAGCACAGGAAAGTGTTGGCTCGCCGCGCGCGTTTGCTTCGAATGTACGTACGTTTCCGGTTCGGCGCTACCGGACCGCTTATCTACGAGCCTTTGTCGAAAGTGAAAACGCAAAAAGCACTCGGCTGTTCACTCAATTGAAGCACAATTCAGCCACTCGTTCGGGATTGATGGCTCAACGTGGAACGGTGCAAAGAGAGATAAATGACGTAGCCACTCGTTGCGATAAGAAAGAGCCTTTCAAAACCCACCTGTGAGAGACCATCCCCGAAGTTGTCCTTCCGGAATTCCTTTCAACCTTTTTTTCCACGGCGCACGCGGAACGCTCGCTCGTATCAGACAGACAGCGCTTGCTTCCGGATCCACCGTTCTCCCTGGCCATCGGTTAGGACGTCCCTCAACATCCCTCGGAGATTCGGAAAAAGTCGTATATGAGAGGAACAAAAAAAATGTCGTGATCGTCGGACTTCCGTGTAGTAGTTATCGCCTCAGGTTCCATCCATCAAGCCGCTCCGGGATCGCCTCATGTCGGTGAGAACAAACAACAACGTGCATGCTAATGATCGTATGGAGTGGCGGGCGGGCCGTTACATCGGGTTGAACAGGGAAACAGCACCTTAGACCCTTAATCGCCTCAATGGAAGCCAATGGGAGGCTGTGTACGTGTCACGACTCCTGCCTTTTCCGTAAACCTCGCTCTCTTCTACAAACTCTCCGATCCACGGAAGTCGCGTTTGATATTCTCGTTTATTATATACAAAAAAGAAAGAAAATATCCAACTCCGACGCCCGAGTTGGGATTAGGAACGAGCATGTGGGTATCCGGACAACTAGCCAATGCAGATAAGCCGAGAAGAAAAGGTATGGGTGACTCGGGGAGACCGACGAACGATGAGACGAGACGAACGAAACGAACGGATGAATGGAAGAGGAAGAATCCAAAACGCGAACAAGGGAAAAAACGCCGCGTTCTGTAACCTCTCCAACGAAGATGTGCAGTGAAAAGAGCGCCACGTTCGTAGCTATGCGATAGTTAAGGTTACAAGAGGCAAGAACACAGTAGAGTGAAATAATGACGATGACGACGAGCAAAGCGGGAGTGCGCCTATGGGACAAAATCTCCACACTGCACCGCTGCTCGAGGGTCGTCAACGATTCATAACGTAGTAGCAAGTCCATAAAAGGAGCCCAAAGGAGGAGCGATGACGTGAAAAGGGTAATCAGGCAAGTCGTAGCGAGTTGAGAGAAAACGGAAGAAAAAAAATCAGAAAATAATGAGGAAAGAATACACAGGGAATCGTGAAATTGTTTTGGTGCCAATCTAAAAGGGGTAGAAGGCCGAACTAATGATGCGGCGTTGGAACGTGAAGGAGGAAGAAGGGATAACAAGGGTAAGAAGAGAAAAAGAGCCCGAAAGGACGTACCCCAAAAAGAAGACCAAGTGAGAACAGAAATGACCGCCGCCGCGCGCATAAGCCCGAAATCAGAAGCCACCAAGGCAGGACGACTCTTCGGACTGTCCCCAGGAACTGCAGAACGACGAGGTCGTTGCGGTCGCAACTAACCTCGGTTCCCGATGGTGCTTGCCGCTCTTATCGCGCGACTTCTTTGACGAGCAAGTCGAGACCGCAGGCGCGTGAGGTAAGAAGCTGAGCGAGTAGTCGGTTGCGTTGCTGTTGGGGTTGGCGGGGTTGAACGTATTTGCGTTCGGACCGGAGTATTGGGATATCGGCGGGTGCGACAATGGGTCGGTGTGCAAATGCGATTGTGACGGGACGTAGGTGCGGTAATGGCTCGCGTCCGAGCTGGTTGCTTGGATCGCTTCTGGAGGGGGTGAAGCGATGCCATCTAAGAGAGGGGGGGTCGAGAACGTAGGTGTCAGCGACAAGGGAGCTCCGCGGGGTAATAATGCGCTTGGTCCACCCAGCGAAAACGGCTCAACTCACCACTCTCTTCGGAGCTGCCATCATCCGATGACAGACCAGGAGGTAACAGTCCTGGATCCGTGAAGAGCTCGTCCGAGGGACGGTACGAGCCAAAGACGGATGGATGGATGCTCCGACCCCAGTACTGCTGCTGTTCAGCGGCGTAGTCCCTGCAACCCCGCTCTGGCAGAGCACACGAGTTGTGGGATACGACGATGGGTGTGCGGTCGTACGAGCTGGGGCAGTGAGTGAAGTGGACGGTTGAGAGTTTTGGACTGGACGGGAAGCGGACCGAGCAAGGTGGATGGTGAGCGTGAGCAGCAGCGGCGGCGGCTGTGGAGCCACCGACGGCCGTCGAACACTTGAGTATCGACCTTGGCATACTTTGTCGAGACATTCGCGGGTTGATGTAGGAACGAAAAGGTTAAGAGGACTCGTCGAGAGTTTGTTGGGAGAGAGGTGTTGTGTTGCGTGTGTTGTGGTGATGCTTGACTGGGTTGAGCTAAATGACAGAGCAGTTTAGCTCGCTATTATAAAGCTGCCTCGACAGTAGCGAGTAGCCCACATACGATGCTAAGCGGGAGAAGGAGGGGGAGAGGATGAGGGTTCGGATCAAGATGGGGAGGGATATAGAGGCTTTGCGATGGTGAGGTCAAGAGGCGACTGGAGGAGTTGAGACGATCTGCAGTTTCCTCTAAAAGGAAGGGAGGTCTGAATGGCAAACCACCAAACTTCTGGTTTAGAGAGATATACTAAAGATCATCGTCAACGGTGGTCGAGTGGGTGGAAGGTGCGAGGATGGAAAGTCAGAGGGAGGAGGGAAGGAAGAGAGAGAGAGGGTGGACCTGAGGCGGCAGACTGGGTTCAAATAGAAAAGGGGGACAGGGCGACCCGAGAAAGCGACACCGCTCAGAGAAACTGCGAGAGCACAGGACAAACAAACAAATAAACAGCAACAAAATTGATCCTGTTCGAGAAGAACGGGGGTGCACTACCCGGAACACAGGCTGCCGGAAAACGTTCTCCTGGCTCTCTCTCTCAGATCTCTCTCTTCTTTGCCGGGCCTCATGGCACACCATACCCAACACAGCTTACTACACACACCTCGGGAAAGAAAGGTGGACAAAGACAGAGTGCGAGGTGATCCCCGTCGGACCATCTTGAATGTTATTTTGTCGGCTACTGAGCGTCTGAGTGAGCGTTATCGCGGACAACGTGCTAGGAACCAAAAGCGACCGACCGACCCTCCCAACCGTTCTTCATCAACGTTCGGGCGCCCCTTCGGTTTTGTTCTTCATCGCCAATCAGACGGTTGTCTGTTCCCGCCTCCATTCACCCGCTCGTCCAAGGCGACGAAACACCGCTTGGTTGCGAGCACGCCTCCCCGTCCGTCCGCCTCGGCGCCGTCCGATCATTTGTTCCACTTCCCTCCCTCCCCGCCGCCGAATACACGACTCGCAACACGAGCAACGTTCATCACGCGGGCAAACCCATTTTCCAGAATAATGGACCGGAACGTAAAACTAGTTACTTTACTCTTCACGCTCTGTGCAACTTTTTCTTAAAGGGGGAAAAACTGCTTTTGTCGTGGGTCTGTTCTCCCCCCGTTGTCGTGATCGTGAAGCAAGCTCTCAGCTCACGTCCGTCCATTTCGGCGATGTCCGGAACTCGCCACCACCCAACCATTATTTCGCACAGAGCGAAACGATCCTTAGACAAAGGCCTGTCTGACGTTTCTTTCAAATTTCCCTTCATTTCGCAAGTAATAAGTGAGTGCTGTCGTGGTACGTGTACGCAGTGCTCCAACGCCATGAGCAATTGAGTGGGTCTCTCCGCGCGTGAAAGAATCGTTCGAGCTGCCAACAAACAAGACCCGTCACGTCTCTCTCCCCTACCCGTGCGCAGCCTCGCCTGCACGCAGGTTTGAAAAGTGGAGCCGCCCCATTCCCGTCCAAACACAGAAGTTGTTTACCCTCGGACCAACGGGTGAAAAAGAGTGGTTTATTAGCTAAGCTCGTCTCTCTTCTTTTTGTTGCTGAGAAATTTCCTGGAAATGCCGTTTCGGCCAAACGCGAACATCCGATAGGAGCGCATGTAACCGTTGCACCCATCACTTCGGAGAGGGCGCATGACGATGATGACATCCCCCTCCTCCCCTCTCTTCCTCCGACAAATCCTCTTGGACCAAACCCTCGCTTCCGCAAAGCCTCCGATGCAAACTTAGTCCTCCTGATCATTACTTGTTTCGGCCGCATCGCATGAATGAGAGGGATGGCAGGCTACATAATCGAACGATGCCGCTCTTCTTCATTTAACGGGTATTATCTAATCTCGATTTTGACCCTCGTTACAAAAGAACCCCTTCGGCCGACCCTGACTTCGCCGACTGAGCGTGCAATCTCCATGCACGGCTCGCAAGCCTTCACCGTTCATGCGATACCGGCAACGACTGCCGACGACGACGGCGGACGACGGACATTACTAAACGAGCTTGCTCGTCATCGGATGTATCTCTCTCAAGCTCTACCTACTCATCGAGAATGACGAAGGTCGCGCGCTGTACGTTATCTCTTTACCGCTAACGAGAATGGTTTAGCCTTGTTGGCCCACATAAAACACCCCCGACCCCAGGCTTCCATCTAGGTCGGATCTTCGAGGTCAGACTTGCGATTGGCTTTCCCCTCATCATCTTCTCCATCGTAAAGTCTGTCTGTCCCGCCTGAGACGCGATGTATCCTCTCCGATGGCTACCACCTGCCCCACGGAGGAAATTTTACTTGAAAATCGTTCGTGTGCGGGCTGGACATGATCTCGGATGCTCTGGAGCACGAGCACCCTCTTTCACGTTCTGACGTTAACGCTAAAATAAATAAATATATCCCTTTATTATTTTGAGAGATCGAAGTTCTTCTCCGGCCCGCTCCCATGCACGAACCGGACTCGTTACACACGGTTGGAAATTTGATGAACGGGTGAAACGGGTGGGATTTTATTGGCTTCCTACCTTGATGCCGGATCGTCCGGGGACGGGGATGGCAGGTTAACTGAAAGACCGTGCCGGATTTTTACTTCCTTCAATGCGTGCCAAGGTTTCGAATCCTCGAGGGCAAAGGGACGGAGACATGTAGCGCGTGGGCCGTTCGCGAAATGACGACCTGGGGTGTGCAGTGCGATAGAGCTTTTTTGCATGTGGCGCGCGAAGGTCCTCTACATCCCTGAAGGCAAGAGAAAATAAAGTGCGCCTTTCCATATGCTTGTTTTTTATGCTCTGACTTTTTAGGACTTTTCACGTAGGTTTTTCGCTCGCAGGCAAAAAAAGGAACGTAACGTCGAGCTCGCTCAAGACGATACACGGTCCCTCCCTGACCGATCCCCTCCCTCTCACTAGTTTTTTTTCCCATCCCTACCCGCATGCAGATTTGAGGGTCGTAACTTTTCTCCATTCGTACTCAACTCGACCCAGTCGTCAACTTACCACGGCAAAATCCTCTAGGTCGAACGGACGTGTCTTTGCTCGCTACTTATTCAAACGCCGATTCAACTCAGCTCAGTTCAACCTCCTTCACGCCATCCCTGGCATATTATCGAGGGCCTGAGGCATTCCCCGACCTGATCCTGCTTTTTTTTCTCATCTTATCGCGGAACCGTTTTTAATTATTCTTTTCGCGCGCGTTTCGTCGCCTCGCGAAAGCCTTAAGGTTCAAGGGAGCAGCGCGGCGCTCGCCCCCTTGTTGCATTCAGCCCCGTCGTAACTGAACTGAGGAAACGGGACTTTCCGAGTTTGGGGGTGCTTGCCGTTGCAAATAAGCACGTCAATGGAGGGAACATCATTTCGGCATGTTTTCGCGAGGAAGTTGTGATGTGTGGGCTTGTCAGAAGTACTTCGAAAAAGCTTGCCGGTCTACGTGCAAGGCGACCTTGCTTGTTCTCACCCATATCTCATCCCATCAAGTCTTCTGCTTTTCTTTTTCGACGATCGGCCAGGCACTGTGTATTCGCCTCATAAATTGACTGGGGCTCCGGCCAAATGCGATCATCCCAAATACCGCTTGCTTGTTTTTCTCAGTTGACGCGCTTGGCAATTGCAAACGTCCTCATCATCGTCGACCTCGCCTCTTTAGGAGGTGTAAAGAAGAACATCTGGGCTTTTACCGGCCCGGTTTCTCAAACTAGCTTGGGGTGTCTATCGAACGGAGCTTGCGGTGCTCCGCAGTTCGGGACAAATGGCTTTTGCGAAGGACTTCTAGTGTGCCGTTAGACAGTTGCACCAAATGCAATGTCAGCTAAAGTCACGCTCTTTTGCGCGCCACAGGACTGTCTCACAGTGCCCTCACCCTAATGCTGGGCATCACTGGATGTCGAGTGGCGTGAGATTTCCCTCCCCCGCTGACGAAAGGATATTCGAATATCTTGGC
Organism: Tulasnella sp. 424; assembly: GCA_019633425.1. Classification (NCBI taxonomy): domain Eukaryota; kingdom Fungi; phylum Basidiomycota; class Agaricomycetes; order Cantharellales; family Tulasnellaceae; genus Tulasnella; species Tulasnella sp. 424. The sequence continues at coordinate 19,190 of WSUB01000268.1, read as the reverse complement.
TGGCGCGAGTGGATTCCTCGCCGGGACCGACCGACCGCAGCACGCCAGCGCTATCACTGCAATTACACACTTTTGCATCACAGCTTTCAGAGAAGGGAACGACGTCTGCGGGGGACGGTCTAGGGTTGGTTGGGTGGAGCAAGGGAAATTGAATCTAGTCAACTGGAGCAAACCCACTCGACTTGCTTTGGGCCATGGCCCTTCGATCGAGATTCCCATGGGGTGGAGCGGAGCACAAACGCTTAATTCGACGGCCTCTCCGGACTTGCCCGAGGTCGCCACATCTGACGGTGCTTTGTGCAATGCAAGGATGATAGTGTTGCTGCGGGATGGTATGGGTTAAGGGGTATGTGTCATCGCCGCTGTGGTCCGCGGAACATTGGGGCAGAGCGTCACTGGCACTGTTTAACTCTATCTAGGCGCCTAACCGGAGGAACTACGCCGTTTGCTATACAATGCTCTACCGCTTGCTTCTTACTGGTCAACTCCCAATGAAGATATCGTTTTCTCGACTGTTTCAACCTGGGCATGGGAAGTCCATGCGTCGCGACCATCCGCTAGGCTTCCACCGTTTTTGGGCTTTACCCGAGTTTCTATGTTTTGACCAGATAAAACCATTGAAATATTAATGCTGTATCTCGGTCACGATCACTCCCCTTACAGAGTGGACCTGAATGTACACCACGTCGATACGGAGATGTAATCTCCACTCTTGATTGTAACCAACCGATGTTCTCATTCTCTTCACTTCTTCTGGTAGATACTAGTTGTAATCGGGGTATCTGGGGTACTGTCCCCCCCCCCCCCCGCGCACCTTGACGTCCCACGGCAGTCTGCTCGCGCGTAATAGTACTAATAGATTTAGATTATCATCGCTCCTCTTACAGCGTCCTCGAAGGATTGAACTCGGCATTACACAGACGAAATAACAACTGGGACCAAGGAAATGCACCCTAGTGCTTCTACTGGTTCCTTCGACAGGTAAATTGTCGCATACCTTATCCGTTCTTTGTTCTTGACTTAAACAACGCCACTTTCGTTGGGTTGTCACCCAGGCGGCCACTGGAATCAGCTACCTACTCCCAGGGGCGGCGCGCAATCGTCAAAGAAACTATCAAGTCGCTTCTTTCTCGCAACCCAGACATCGCCGAGCTGAGTCTAGGAGGAACGTTCCTACTAGCTGCTCTCGAGACAGGAGACCCAGAAGCTTTAGAAGAGGCACTACAATTCTTGGAGGATTTCCGCGACCACTGTCTCGAGCAAAGTAGTGGACCGCAGGATCGTCAGCCCGTCCCTCTCACCAGTGGAACGCAGGACCGTCAGCTCGTCCCTCTCACCTTGGAGAAGCCCTTAGAAGGAGGAGTTATTGAAAGTGTAGGATCACGGGACCTTCTTCAAATCGGTAGAGACGTGATATTGGGTTGGTCATCGGTTTTACTCATTCAATGGTATAATGCTAACCTACTCGATTTTTTTTTACTCCAGCGTTACAGTCCATGTACGAGGAGGGCCATGGGGTGCTCCACATGCATCTTACACCTCAGGCGGCCGTCTGGAGACGCAAGGATGACAACGATTTGGACGTATTTCTTATAGATCACGATTATGAGATGTATCGGAAGAGGAAACCTGATGATACAGAGAACCAGCAATGAATGTGAAGAGGGAAATAAGGGGAGTTGGATACAAATTGGCTCGCCTCGTCCGCTGGGTCTACCCTAGTATGCTACAGAAGCGACTAGTAGAGGTCTGTAACTGGTCCAAGATAGTGTCCAACATACTACATAATTGTCTGCAAGACCGTGCAGAGGTTCGACTACCAAATAAAGTTAAGCCAGAATATGGCCTCTCCCTTCCTGGCACACTAAAGCGAGATGGTCTCAATGCGTTATATATACAGGTGTCGGGATTTGACGACTATCAAGACTTCTGTAACGATGGCGCGCCTGTAGTGCTCACTGCGGTTCCTGTGAAGCCATCTCAGGGGGGTCGGAAAGATAATAGCCGCGATGGCTTACACGAAAGTCATAATAGCAGTCACCAATTTTGGCTTGGACTCTAGTAATCAATTAGACAGGTCGTCATGCAATCTAGCTACTGGTATATCATCATGCTGCTAAGGTCTGAGCTATCCTCGACAGCCGTGACTACCCTATGAAACCACCGACAGGTAGTTCCGCATTTCCGAAACTGGAACACCACGTCCTTCCTATCCGCGTCTTTGACCTTGTAGGAGCGGGCCTTGATCATGTTGCCGGACCGTCGGAGTCGTTGTAAGCCTTCTCAGCTGGCTTCGTCTGGGCGTGGCCTTCCTTGTCGTCCTTCTGAAGTTTCGCGGTCTCCTTAAATACGATACGACGATGATCGGGAAAATGGTAACATCTTCGTTCCCATATTCCGCCCTCCGGAAACGCGATCTCCCACGATGCAGCTTCCCCCCGAACTCGTCTTTCTGTTTGATTTTTATCTTGACACGCGATCTAGCGCCCATTTCATCGAGGAGATGATCTTGGTGAGCGAGCAAGGTAGTGGCTTACCCCTGAACCTGTCTTTTTGTTTGGTTTTTGTCTTGACACGTCAATCTGGCGTCAATTTCATCGACCAGGGATGACCTTGGTGAGCAAGCAAGGTGGTGCCTTGCCCCCCGAACTAGCTCTTCTGTTCGTTCTTCGCGTCGCTGCATTCCGTCGTGCAGCATTCCAAGCCCCAAACTTGTCCTTTTGTTCGTTTTTTTATGGACTCGTTGATGTCTAAATTCGACCCGAATCCACAAGAAGGAGGTTCTGCATCTCTTGCAAGCAACGCCATCCCCAATACTTCACTCTTCACTCTTCAGTCCAGTTTTACCCCCATCACTCGACACAATGGCCCTCGAAGCTATTGCCGCAGTAGCCAAGCCTCTCCCCACGATCCTTACTACCGCCGTAAGCTTCGGCAACGCGGTCTCTCAGGTTCGTGACTGAGACTAGCATCACAACCCCGTTCTGAGGCTAGCTATGACACATCAAATCTTCTAACCTATTGATCAGATTGCAGCCAAGAGGCCCGAAGAGCCAAGGAAGGAGCTCGCCGACCACAAGGCCCGCTGGCTCGTCTGCACCGTCAAGAACATGACCGACTTCCCCATTCTCAGCTTGGCGAACTACATGAACACGGGTCGCTACGACGACCCGCCGCAAAGAGTCGATCCCTTCCAGACCATGACCTTCACGTGCTGCGAGACGGAGAGGAGGTACATGCAGGACAAGTCGTTCTTGCTGGGTGTGTCAGGCGGCCACTCGTTCTCCGTCAACATGGATGACGGGAACCAATTTTTCTTCGCCCTTGTCGGTGTCCTGCCATCTGGCACCCAAGCGTACCAACTGACTTTGTATCGCAGGGATTCACCAACACGCCCGCGAAAGGCTGCAAGGTCTCCGTCGTAGAACCCGCAGACGACGAGATCGAGAAACTCCAGAAGGATGATAAAGAAGGCCACGAGGCGCAGAAAAAGTTGGCCGAGAAGGCTTACAACGAGTCCGACCTGTCCGGCAACATGATCAAGTCCCACTTCTACAAGGCCAAGGGCGCGGACAAGAAGGATGTGGTGTTCCAGTTCCAGATCTCGGCGAGCGCGGGCAGGAAGCCCGTTTACACGATCACGGAAGTGCGGAACTACCTGTCAGTGGTTGACGATGCATAAGGTAGTCACGGTTGTTGAAGATAGTGCAGGCTTTAGCAGCATGATGGTACATCAGTAGCTAAATTGCACGACGGCCTGTCTAATCGGTTGCTAGCATCTGAGTCAAAATTGGTGACTGGTATTATGATTTTCGTGTAAACCATCCGAGTCGCGGCTCTCTCCACCCTTTCGACCCATTTAAGATGCCCCCACGGGAACCACAGTGAGCACTGCTGGCACGCCGTCGTCACAGAAGTCTTCAGTAGTGGTTATTACGTTCCTATGTCTGTCAAACGCACTGAAGCGAATCTCAGGATATTCGAATATCTTGGCTATTCTGTTGGCGCGGTCGATTCCTCGCCGGAACCGACCAGCCGCAGCGTGCTATCACGACAATTACACATTTGACCCACAGCTTCCAACGAAGGAACGACGTCTTCGGGGATGGTCTAGGGCTGGTGGAGCAAGGGAAATTGAAACATAGTCAACTGGAGCAAACCCACTTGACCATGACTCTCGATCGCGAACTTTCTCATGGGTGAAGTGGCGCACTAACGCTTATTTCGCGCACTATCCGAACTTGACCCAGGTCGCCACACATCTCACTGTGTCGTGCAATGCAATTAAAGAGCTACAGGATGGGATGGGTTAAGCTATGTGTCATCGCTGCTGTGACGGAATGTCAGGAGTGTCACTGGCACCATTCAACTCTATCATCGAGGTTCCTAACCGAAGGAACTGCGTCTTGGCAGATGACAGCCGAGACTTGACGGAAGTCATGATGACTCACTGGTACAAGTATTTTAGACTTTGAAGTTCTTCGTTCTGTCATCGTTTGCGAGGTGTTTTGGGATATGCGACGGGATGCGCAAGTCCGCGTCCCCGCGGAGCGCAAAGTGAGACACTTGACCCCCGGAAGGTCTAACTTCGCGATCGGCTTCGGCGCTGCTCACACATTGAGCAACCAATATTGTCTGAAACGTCGAAGACGGACAGGACTGGTATAAAGCGGTTGAACCCACTATCGGAGAGCGCTTACTCCAGCACTCTGCCAAGTTATTTCGACCAAACCTCTTCTATTTTTGAATACTCTCCCTCTAATTTAAACTACTTACAGAACATGCAAAACCCAGAAGGGTAAAGAAGAGAGCTTTGGGTGTTCTCATTTCCCGACTGACTAATCACCCCTTTCGTTCGGTAGGACTGCCCCACTCCCATCGCCCACGGTCGTCGTAACACCGTCCACACCCGGCACACCTGCAACTCCCATGCCTCCTGTAAACGAAAAATCCACCGCACCCGCGGAGCCCAAGCCACATCCCAACGCCGGACCGAAAGCCCACCCTAACGCAGGGAAAGCTCGAAAGCCTTGGGCGGGCCATAAAGGACCCGTCACCTGGTGGGAACGATTCAGAAGGATCAAGTATTACATTTGTTGACCAAGTTGCAAAAATGGTGTTTCCACTTGGTTGGTTGAACTTTCTCCTGCATCTTATCCCGAAACCCAAAAAAAAACAAAACAAGGCTGCGGCAAGTGTGGAAGAAAGGAGAGTTAGAGCCGAAGAAGACGGATGAGGAGATTTGCATATTAATGACGAAGGAATGGCTGTTGCACTAGATTTAGACTTAGGATCACATCTAATATCATATCCCCCCTCAATCGAATCTGCTTGTGCTGTACGACTCGGAAACAGTGGGATGCAAGCATGCACCTAGTCGGCCTCCAATGGATACCTCTCATGATCCATAACCCCCAGCAATGCGTGGTATTTTGGTTCCACCAAACCATGATTTACGGTTAAAAGCTACTCTTAGTAAGCGTTATCTCTCATATGCATAAAAAACGGGCCACCGAACCCATCCATCATTGGGGTCCTGATCTTCGTCGAGTCTGAGTGTGTTAGACCGACCACACGCATGTCATTTGGGAACGACGGGGTCTCTTCAAAATTCCCAAAATACAGCATTTAAACTCTGAATCGGGGCCCACAACGGCTTCACAGGACGTCAAAACTTCAGAGGCGAGGGCGACAATCACTGGCGACTGGTGGCGATACACGTGACCCTGGAGCGGGGACAATGATGTTTGTTTGTCCAGGGATAGCGAACAACGCCCGACTTCATTCTGGCAAAGAGGAGGAACAACGCCCCCCAGCTCCTTCACCTTCAAGACCCATCCACCCATAGACCTTTCGTTCCTCCTCTCTTCTCCGTCGCTCAAGATAGTCACCTACCACTGCTCGTCGACCGACGCCTCGTCTCTCTCAACACTGTAATTACTTCCCTCGGTTCAAACTGCAATCTCCCCAATTTTTGAAGAACCTTCCCCTAATCGTTTACGACTAACCCCTCTTGGATTCCCGGATGGTAAGTGTCTTGAGATCTTTCCTTTTCCTACGCTTCGATCGAGGCATGTAGGAAGCAGGTGTTTGCGGAGGAGGGCCCATCGAGCTTACCGCTTGTCAAGGCCACGTTCCTTCGGTGCGCGGCGGAGTGCTGGACTTGACGGCGACAAGCCCCTCGTCCCCATCGATTGAGCGTGTTCGTCTCTATGGCCGGGAGCATTTCTGCTGTTATAATACGCTGTTCCTCCCTACTTGTTTTCCTCCGAATTATCCTCCGAATTATCCTCCGTTTCCCGCTTTAAATTTCCAGACAGCCCAAACTCCAACCATCCCATCACTCCAGATCTCTCCTCAGCCATTCATCACGCTGACTAACGTACCTTGTGCTCATGCCGCAGGCCGATGAAAATGGTACTCCGGCCAGACCTACCGAGACTCTTTTGAGAACTCGCCTTGCTGGTATTTTGTCCAGACGCCCAGAATGCTCCAATGTCGAAGGACAAGAAGCTACGATCCCAGTCGGAGCCGTCGGACCCGTCCTGGACGACTATTCAGCGGAGTATGGAATCACAATCCTTACACCAGATCGTAGACAACTGCTGGCACAAGTAACGGAAGCGATTCGAGACCAACCCATGAACTTGGAGAAACTCCTGACCTTCATCGCAGAGTTCACTGCCGCGTCTCCTTCATCCTCTCCTGGACCAGAATACGGCAGTCCTCCAGACATGAATGCGTCCATGGACGAGGTCGTGGAAAGAGGGAGGCAGGAGGATAGGGACTCGCACCCCCAGTCTCGATCGTCATCAAACGACTCCGTGGTTACTTCGTATTACCGACCCGATGGAACAAGACGAAGTCGGCCACCGAGTGTTCCATCTACGCCAGAGGCCACTCAGACTGTGTCGGTTCCATGGACTCCCTCGCCGTTCGATTCTCAACACCGGCAACGCGCGGTGCCCTTGCAAAACGCGCCACCGAGCGCTTTCCATCGGAAGCCGGCTGGACCCTCTCGTCGGAGAAAGAGCGAGGGATCTGCCAGTGGCATGAGTGACAGCGAGGTTCGTGTCTTAATCGTTTTCGCTTATTCGGGCCTCGTGTTTTCTACCCTGAACCTAGGGCTGACCGCCCTGCAATTTTCCAGCAACCCAGTTTCGGTCCACGCCGACGTGCTCCATCAAACCCAGTCTCACCTTCCGCGTCTCAAGCCTTCCAGACATTACCTCTTCATTCGGACTCGCCCGACACGTCTGCTGACGCTCGTTCCCCACCGGGTTCTGCTGGTCAATCCCCGGAAACTAGTTTCGTCTTTCCCTCAACTCGGTCGAGGAGGAACAGCCCCCCTCAACAAGTGGATGCCCAGGCTGACGATTCTCACAATGTCGGTGATGACTCCTTGACTTCTGTGGACCAGATGCTCCTTGCCTCGCAAAGCTTTGGCTCCGATGACGAGCACAGTGATGAGGATCTGGAGACGGCCTCGATGACGGACACTCTTATTCGCCCACACCTCCCAAGTGACGCGTCGATCTCGACTCCTGAAGAGAGATTGGAGGCGCTCCAACGCTTGAATGCCGACTTGAACCGGAAGCTCAAGGAGAACGACAGGACCCTCATGGCGAGGTTGCAGGAGAGAGAAATCGAGATTGGAGAGCTCGAAGCACGGTTGGAAGAGATGAAGAATGAATTGCAGGCGACGAAGAAAGAAGAGAAGGAACTGAGAAACAAAGAGGTAGGTCGCATACGTCGACACAAGAATTATGCTGACGGAGACGGCTTCTCCATCTAGCGCATGACCAGCAAACAGCTCGCAAACGTAAGTAGCTCGTTCGAGAGCCTTCCTTACGTCTACTGACTAGCCTCTCGATTGCCTACTAGTTCGAAGCGGATATTGCGAGAATGACCCGCATGCTTGACAACTCCAAGTCGACCTACCAAACTATGCTCAAGCAGTACAATGAACAATGCGGTCTGTCCGAGAGTTACCGCAACTCCCTCCGCCACAAAGACAACCAAATCAAGGATGTCGAGAAGGCCTTGAAAGATCGTATGAACGACCTCGATAAGTCCAACGGAGAGAAAGAGATCCTCGAGCATCAAGTCAAGTCTTTGCAAGAGGAGATCGAGTCGCTCCGTACCGCTCAGCGGGAGCTTGAGGATCAAAAGCACGAAAATCTCTTGCTCAAAGAGACGATCGACCGCTTGAGATTCGACTTGGATCACCTGCGGGCTGAAATGCAGACGGGCAGTGTTCGAGGTGGCAGCAGTGCTCCAGGGACGTTCTCGAAGAGCTGGGCGAACGAGATGGCCAAGAGCTTCGTGGAGGAGGAAGCCGAGGTCGAGGGCACACTGGGCGACGTTATTGCCGAATCACCCGTCCAAATCGAGATGGAGCGCAATATCGACATGGACGATGAGGATATCGTCGAGACGATAATTACCACTCAACGACGACGAGTAAGTGCATTGTTTTTATCATAATTCGCAGGGCTCACTCGCGTCTTTACTCGAATAGAAGGTTGCTAATCGATCCGCAAACAACACCATCCTTGTCGAAGATGTCAAGGAATACGCTGACGCTTTCACGCAGCATGAGATCTCCGAAACAACCAAATCTGCTATCGTCCAGACCACTCCTCCTCCATCTCCGCCTAGGAAAGCCTCGATGGATATCCAGACCGATCCAGAACCAGAGCCCCCTGTCAGACTCATGGCGTCCATTGAGGTTCAGACCGATCCGATCCCCGAACCAGAGCCTATTATCATCCGAGAGCCCGCGCCTCAGCCCGAGGCAGGACCGTCGAGGCTATCGCCGACAATCGTGGTCACCGATGGAGAGGACGAGCTTTCGTCATCGGTTGAGACCGTCAAGCCCGACTCATCTACATCCTCTTCCCCACTTCCCCTCGATTCTCCGCCATCCTATGACAACATCGCCGAGAACGAGCGCCATAAGCTCATGCAAAAGTGGCATCCTGGTCTGCATGGCCATCCATCCGCGCACGGTGTCAAGGGAGGAATTTCTTCCAACGTGCTTCGTGAATGGGCCAATGTCAAGAAGGAAGTTGGATTTAGTTGCGTGGCGCTCGATAAGACGTTGGAAGCATCCCGGGACAATGGACCCCGAGAGGAAGACGAACAGGAGGATCTTGAGGAGGAAGTCATTGCTGCTGGTCGACGGGGGACAAAGAAATTCTACAACATTTACAACACTTACGTCGTGCCCAACTTGCCTAGTGGTCCGAACGGGCAAGCTGCGACACCAGACGGAAGTGGGTCATCGAGCAAATGGAGGGACTTTGGACTCGTAGCATTTGGAGCTAGCGCTGTATTACTCGCTGTTGGTGAGTCGCCTGCTGGCGTCCTGTACTTATAATTTTTCTGCAGTTCGTTCATCATTTGTTTGCACAACTATCATTTTGCATGTGCTCCCTCCCAATCCCTCTCCCACGCACACCATCCTTTCCCTCTTCATTTTCGTTCTATCTTCCTAAAGGGTACCGTTATTCACTTCGTTCTCTCTGCGTTTGGGTGCGAAAGGTCTCCCGGTAATCCAGAGCCAGTACCTCGAAGAGCAGCACTACATCGCCAACACGATCGCCACCAATGGCGGCCCTACGCCGCATGGATTTGGGAATAGTCCGTATTATGACGCCGTTTGGCTGATTATGGAAAAGGTGTTCCTGAATGGGCTGAACGCTGCAAGACGCATGCCGCCTTTCAACCCTACCTAAAGGCGGAGGCCGAGATGCAGCTGGAGGACGCCAATGGAGTGGGTCATCTCCACTTTTGGGTACGTACAGTATGCTCTCGCCCGTCTTCGTTTGCATGCACATACTTTCTCGTATGGGTTCCTGTAATATGTGAACTCTTATTCTTCTATTGTGTGTACTGTAATCGTAGCCTTTCAGACTGACGCTATTCTTCCCTTATCATCCTTTATTCTTCCGATGTCTTTTCTTTGGGCAGAAGATTTTGTCTCGCTGCCTTTTCTTATGCTTCTGGATATTGTGTCATTGGCTCTATTGGTTATCCATTGTACATATTTTGAAGGCTTCTGTAACTCATACCCATACTATGAATACCCTCGGACTTTCTGCAGACTCATGGGCGCGCGAGTGAGTAAACGTTTAACCTCTCCGCTTCTTCCTGTAGTTTCACGTCATATCGCAGCGTGTCTGCCTTGTGTCATCTCGGTGGCTTCGGGTTATGGTTCTGTCCGCCCCGGCTCGGCATTCGGCTGGCGAGCTGTGAGGCTGGACAATTGAGCTAGAATCACACCCGTATCAGCGCTTCCTTTCAATATGAGTAGGTCGACATCACACCTTGATCGTACGATTTGCCCCGCCTCGTTGCAAGCTCTGCCTCCTATCCTTCTGTTCCGTATTTCAGCTCCTGTCAGTCAACGGAGAATATCTAGTCGACGTTCCCCTCTTCTCCTTGTCCTGCGAACAGTTGTCACAGCAACGGCAGCCAAGTTCCGCCGGCCGCCGACGTCTCCGAGACCGCTTATTGTGTGCGAACTGTTCTCCATATTTCCCAGCGCTCATCGTGCAATTCGGAGGCGCCCCCCCCCCCCAAAAAAAAAAAGTCTTGACAAAACCCCATCATGGTTCAGATCCACTTTCCTTTCGTACGAGTTGTGTTGTACGCAACTTGGGCCGTCTTTGCCTTCTTGCTCTTGTGTCTATGCTGTGCTAGAATAAACTACACAGACCATACAAGGGACGAAAAGTCCCTGTTCAATGGCGAGCCCTTCTACGGTACGCTACTCCCTCCCATTTCTCCAGCGCTGGGCGCTATTGACGAATTCCACTTTGATACTAGATCCCTCGATCGTCGAGCTTCTGATTTCGAGTCTTTTCGCCCTCGTCTGGATCCCTGTAGTGTAGGGATTTAATGATTTTTTTTTGGTTTAACGGAAATAGAACCTAACAACGCCCACCGCTCCATTTTACAGATTGATTTTGATCCGAAAGCGCTCAACGCATCCTATTTTCGCTCGCCAGTGGTTCGAGCTCGTTGTCCTCTTCGTCCTCTGGCTGTTCTGGGTTGGGGGCGCAGGCGCTGCTTCGGTATGAACTTCTTCTCTTTGCAATCCGTCTCGGATGTTGACCAAGCCTACAACGGACCACAGACTGTCTGGCCGGACTTGTCTTGGTGCAACGATCCTCAATGCCATCTTCTCGAGGTTCGTGGACCAACTTTGTCCAGTTGTATGAGTACTGACGAAGGATTCCGCGAATCAGGCAATCATGGCCTTTGCGTGGTTAGGATGGATCATCGACACCATCCTTCTGTTTGGAAGCATCTTCTTTGCTGCCAAGAACAAGGCTTGGACAGGCGATCTTTACGACACCTGGAACACGTCCAAATTCTAAATATACTCCTCTCCTCTCCTCTCCTCCCCATGTTTCCAAGTACATCCTGCCTAATCATTTGTTGTAGCTTTGTGGGTTCAATTGTTGTTCACTTTCATTGTCGATCTCCTTGTCGAATAGACATTTATTTATGCTCTTCAAGACCGAGTGACCGAGAAACGTGTGTAGACGAGTGACGTTGAATAGAAATAATTAGAAAAAGAAAGTTGTCTAAGCTGCAAGCATTAAGTTATCGCTAGTGTCTATCTACTGCCCCAAAAATGCCCATAACAAAACCGTCAAGAAAGCTAAACTTGGCGTTCTCAAAATCCACTCCCTCAACCTTTGCACATCTCCAATCACATCGCGGCGTTGAGCAACAGCAACGGCTGTCTCCGCACCAGCGATCACGCTCCCCTCGCTGCCACCATCTGACTGCTTCTCTTTGGAATAAGCCTGGACGGCAGCCCGGATCTGCTCCTGCTTCAATGCAGCCGCTGCATCCGCTTCAGCCTTCAACTTCCTCCTCTTCGCCTCTTGACCGGCCCACTTGATGCTAACAGCCAGCGCACGATCGATGACTTCTACTTCCTCGAGCGTTCGGTCGATCGAGAAGCCTAGCCGCCCGAGTCGGTGTTGCATTTGCACTGTTGAAACTTCCTCCGGCCCACCTAACGCTCGGATTCCCTCAGCATCGCCGAGGAAAGCCGACGCGAGAGCAGCAAACTCCGGCGAGACTGGATTCTGATTTGTGTTCTGAGGAAGGCTCCCTCGTTCAGCAACCAAGTCGGTCGGAAGACAGCCTTCAAGGGTTGAAAGCCAATCCTGCAAAGCAACAGGGGCCTTCGTGTTTGCTGATTCTCCCGTTACGCTTTCAAACACTTCTACGGCCCTGTGGAAGGGATAGGATTCAGTGTTCAAGACGTGATAGAATGCTAGCTGGCTTCGAGCTCTGGGCGGAGGGGCCAATGCGCTGGTAACGATCGCTTTGGCTGCGTGATCGACGGTTGTGAATGGTAGCTGGAACAGAATAGGGCTTATGAGTCTCCACCCTCCTTGCCATCACAACAGCCAGGCCTTACCGAGGAGTCAAGAAGCTCTGCAGGTACTTTCTTCGTCCTATGCAGATTATCCAAGATGACGTTCACCGGTCCATCTAGGGCGAACGAAGCCCCAGTAGAAGAGTGACCGAGCAAGGAGCCGACGCGATATACCGCAGCCGGGAGGCGGTAATCCCGGGATGCCTTAAGGACCAGCTGCTCTACGACCCAGTGCGCCTGGGCCTTCCCAGGTGCCCGATTATGCAACGGAGGATGATGAGCTTCAAGCTCCTGTGCGTAGTGCGCATCATCTGCCCGAAAATTAGCACTCTGGAACCCATGGCCAGGTTGAAATATAACTCACCGAATACATCCAAACTGCTGACAAAATGGACAGGTACCGGAACGCCATTCGAATTCGATAGAGCCAATCGAATTGCTTCCTTCGTTCCAGAAACCATCTCCTTCTCGTGCAACGCATAAGGGCCCAACAAGTCTGTATCGCCCGCGCCCGACGCATGGATCAGCAACTTGACTTCATTCGCCAGCGTCTGGAAGGCCCCTTGGCTTAACCCAAACCGCTTGGCGTAAGGCCGTCCTACAACCGGTATGATTCGGCCGGGCCATTGCGGTCGCCATAGGATATGCTTCTTCAGCGTGCTAACCACAGCAGCTCGGGCGGCTTCTTCCGTCTCAGCGTCCACCACACAGTGAATTGGTGTCGACCGATCTGAGTTTAGGAGTTCGGCGAGAATGAAGGAGCCAAGCGCAGTCGTCGCACCGAGAAGGAGGATTCCCTCCGCGGTTTCGGCGCGACGCGGGGTGCTGGGTCCAGCACGACCTTGAGGTTCAAGTGCCTTGAAGTCCTCTGGGAACACAACTTGGTCCCAAAGCCACTGTGACTTCTCGACCTCCGCCTTATGAAGCTCTTGGTGAGCTTCCTCAGTATCATCGAAGCTAGCGACACGAAGCACAGTGTCGGCGTATGCATTGAATGTGGGCGAGCCGGCGAGGTGGTGGATACCGATCTGGGAACACTTCAAAACCTTCCGGACTGCATAGGTAACGCTGAATCAAACGAAAGTTTAGCATGCCGATTGGGCTATGTTTGGAAGGCCAGAGAAAGGTACATACCGCAACGCCTGGGTAAGAGAGCCACCAAGCACGTAGAAGTCATCGGCATCGTCGATTGGAACTTGAAGGACCATTTTCCACTGCCTTCGGATCAAGTCACGCATCCCCCTGGAGTTGAATATCCCCGCGTCAGTTCCCAAAACTTCTCACACACTCGAGCCGAACGAGGATACCTAGCATCAGGCCGCTCTGGCGTAACGATCAGCGGGGAAAGAACAATTTCTTCGCGAGGTGTTGGCGGGACGGATTCCAAATTCAAGTCCCACTGGTATAATTTTTGCGAGACATCCCCCCTCAGGTAAAGCGAGCGGGCGGTTGCGTTTGCGAATTTGCCAGTAATAGTTCTCGGCAGGCCGTCGGGCGAGAGGATTAGGATGTTGGTCAGCTTCAATCCCTTCAGGGCTGAAACTCGTCGGTATAGTCCAATGCAGAGGTCTGGATGCGTTCATCGGTGGGTAACATCAGAAAACAAGACGGGTAAGGGAATGCAATGATCATCAACACACCCCTGTGATCTAGCATTGACATGTGTTTGATGGCATGGGCTTCCAACTCTAGCAATAGAACCAATGACGGACGACTAGATCCAGTTTCTGGGGGGAACGGGAGCAACAAGACTTGCGAAACTCCATGGTAGCCCAAAACCACCTCCTCGACCTCTGGGGTAAAGAAGATCTTGCCATTGATGCTGAAGGATCTGTACGAAAACGACGTTCAGCTTCGAGTGGTCAGGTCGTGCTGGGAGTAACGCACTCGGATAGCCGACCGTCGATGGTAAACTTGCCGCTCTCAATTACACCCAGATCTCCTGTCCGAAGATACTATATGTACAAACGTGGATTAGTTGTGACTGCGTGGTTTGACCACAAATGTTTAGCACTCACCGCTTGGCCTTGAAGTTGTCCCATAGAATCCTCGTCACCCAGTCCCAAGTACCCGGCCGGCACGCCAGGTCCATCAACCCAAATCTCGCCATGGAAACCGTCCGGCAACTCCTCTCGTGTGACGGGGTCCACACTCTTTACGGTTATTCCCGAACATGGGACATAAATGGGGCCCTGGTTGGTTCCCGGAGGCGAGGAGAGACTAGCTGTAGCAACCAAAGGATATTCGGATAGTCCGTACGTGGTCTGTAACGAGTCTCTGTAAGTAACAGCTCCCGCTACAGCAGGGTAACGGTAATGCTGTTGCAAGACGCACATAGAAACGGGCGTTCTTTAGTCCAGCGGGTTCCAACAAGGCGCAAATATCCTTCACCGTCTCGCCAGAGATCGATCCTCCATACGATACGAGCTCGCCACACAGGCTCAGATCCCATGCGTTCAATTTGGGCCGTCGGTCAGTAGGAAATCGTTTCCATGCTTCCAGGGCCTCCGAGAATAGGCCATGAGGGACTAGCGCGGACGTAATTTGATGATCGGACAACAGGCGGAAATAAGCGAGGGGATCGCCTTGAATGGCATCGCTAGAAACATTGTCGGACAGACGAGACGAAGGTGAACACTCGTCCTTAAGCACTGCATGGCCCAAAACTTACGACTCTACTAAGAACGACGTTGCACCCTCACACATCGTTGCTAACACTCCAATAACCAGCGAACGGTCAAAGCTGCCAGAAGAAGCGCCTCCCGCTTCAGCCTCGTCACATCATAAGCATACTACCAGCGCTCGTACCTTGGTGGTGCGACTAGGCTAACTTTCTTCGTTGATGAATCTTGACTCGGGTCAGAACCCATGGCAGAGAATGTCGCCAGATGGGTCAACGCTGCTTCATGCGATACAAATATACCCTGTCAAAAAGGCAAGAAAAAAATGTTCAGAGAACTTTTCAGGGACGAAATGAAGGAGACAAAGCAAGCTTGCCTTGGGATCGCTGTCTGTCCCAGAGGTAAACCGGATATAGGCGAGACCTGTCATATCCGAGAGCAATGAAATCGTTTAGTATGAATGGAAGGACAGTGATGACGAAAAAACATACCATCCCCCTCTTCCCCTTCCCACTGCTCATCATCAAACGCCTTCCCACCGACACTATCATCCATGCAGTCGAGGACGAAGATGCCGAGACGTGAAGCTTTCTTGAAGCTCTGCTCAAGAGATTCCGGCTCACGATGAAGTTCGAAACTTTCAACTTCGATCACCTGGCGTATTTCACTCTTCCCGTGAGCATCGAGAGGAAGCGAAAGAGAAGGACATCACTTACTGCAGCCAGAACATCCTTTATCCTAGGGGGCACCACGACTGTATCCGGCTTCAGTTCCTCCATTATCGAGACGATTTGAGGAGCAGCAGCGGTGAGATTTGAGCTCGTAGGGGGACAAGGTACTGGGACCGGAACGGCCCGGAGGACCTACCGAGAAACACGGTAACGATGTGACGAATAAGTAAGCATTTCCGAGACATAGTTGTTCCAGTTCCTCAGCACCTGGCAAGCGAAAAAGGCCACGAGCAATTCCGGACCACACCGATCGTCCAGAATGGCGACTCGGTCTCCAACTTCCACTCCGTGGTTCTTCATGTACCGAGCGAAGCTGAAGGCGAGGTGGTGAAGTTCTCCGTAGGTTATAGAAGTTGATATGCTTCCGGTGGCATCGACCTAGCGCACGAGAACGAAGGGAGTGAATAGAGAGGAAAAAAAGAAAATTTGTATAAAAATAACCCGTAGTAAGGGTGGTGTAACGTACCCAGCTAACAGCGACTTTATCCGGGTGTTCGTCTGCTCTGTTGACGAGCATATCCCTTAAAGACGTGTACATTCTACCAAGTGAGATGGTGAGTTAGGAAGGAAGGCATGGAATGGGTGAAGAAGGGAGAAGAAGGAAGCGACTTACGGGAATGTCGTGGTTTGTTCGGGAGCCGTTGATGAAGACATCTGGTCTCTCGTACGGTTCTTCAAGTTTGTTTCCTCCGAGAAACCAGGTTTTGGAGACGTTCTAATGACTCCGCTAAGCTGCAGGGGAAATGCCTTCTGTCTTGACTAAGGAACGGATCCGGGCTTGTCTTTTGGATCCCCGAGTTTTCCTTCTTTTTTTTTCCGATCGAAAACGCCCGCCTTCTAAAGTGATTATCTCGAGGCGCAGTCGGATTTATCTATCGAGCTGAGTCGAAATAAATAATTGGAAAAAGGCGGTGAAAATGAGTTGCGAGGGAGGTCGTTGGCTGGATGGAAACTCGAGGGGCAGGGGTGAAAAGATCTGACGCCACGTCCAAAACAAGGGGGCAACTCGATTTTCAGGAACATCACCTTGCTTAGATAAGCGTAACCCGTGAAATTGCCGCGACCATGACATGGCCACCGCTGCTGTAACCCGTCGATGAAAACCGCGCATCGTCCTATGTCGGCTTCGACTCGATCACTGATCAAATCGAGTACAAGCTGTGAAGCGCGGCTTTCAGTTTAACGTAATCGTCATAGGACAGACTGGACTTGGAAAGAGCACCCTTATCAACACCATCTTTGCTTCTCATCCCATCGACTCCAAGGGTCGTCTTGAGCGTGATGAGCCGGTTGGACAGACGACGTACATTCAGGCTATGTCGCGTGGTGCGTCGCCTTTTCCCATTTTGTCGCCATTTTTGCTACCACTTTTCCTCATTGTCTGCGGGTGCATTGAGCGCCTTTCTCGTGTCTCTCTTTCATTCGACGCACCTTTCTCCGATTCATAGCACTAACTGGCTTTTGTCTTCGCAGTCGCTGTTGAAAATGGTGTCAGGCTGAGACCGAACATCGTTGATACCCCCGGTACAGCGATCAGACCAACAACGAAGGTTGCTTGGATACGATCATCAAGTATACCAAGGTTGGAGTAAATAGTACTCGGTTATTTCCACTTTTCTGACTTCGGGTTCATTGCAAACAGGACCAGCACTCTGCATACCTTCATGAGGAGTTGACGGCCATACGTGACAAGCACATCCAAGACACTTAAATCCACTGCTGCCTTTTCTTCATCAGTCCCACTTGGCACTCTCTGTGGTCTATCGTCATTATTGTCATGAAGAAGTTGAGTGAAGCCGTCAGCGTCGTGCCCATTATCGCCAAGGCCGACTCCCTCACTCTGGAGGAACGCGAAGTGTTCAAGAACAACATCCGGGCGGAGATGCACAATAACAACATTCGCCTATACCCCTTCGACGTTGATGAGAATGACCCGGAGGAACTTGCGTTGAACGAGACCATCCGAGTGGGTGACGTCTTCGCTTGAGAACGGGGATGCCTGCTAACGCCAGTTGCAGAACATCATTCCTTTCGCAGGTGTTGACTCTGAGCGTAATGCTCTCATCGATGGCGAGCCCGTCCGTGGTCGAAAGAACAAGTGGGGTGTCATCAACGTGGAAGACGAAACACACTGCGAGTTCGTCCACCTCAGGAACTTCCTGACGAGGTAGAATCTGTTTTTCTATCAGCAGTTAGTTTGACAGGATGGGATCATCAGGATTCCATATTCAGGACCCACCTTCAAACCCTTATTGAAACCACTGCCCAGATACATTACGAGGCATTCCGTTCGAAGCAGCCCCCCGCCTCAAGGACGCCTCCACTCGCCCCACTCAAGGCTCTGCCTAGGTAAGGGTTTTTGAAGGCGTTGATGAAAGGAGTCCGTCCCACCTGAGATGGTCAGAAAGGGTGGCTCGTTCTCCGTCCTCTCATCCACCAACGATTGCCTTGACCATTACTGATATTGATTACGCCCATATAAAGGTCGTAGGGTTTGTTACCGTCTTCGAGTGGGTCACTTGTTGAAGGCTATCTTGCGTTGTGCCTCTGACCCCTCGCTGTTAGATAATAGTACCTTAAAAGCGAGCGTTAGCTGCGCCTCACGTACCTTCCTTTCGCCTTCTCTGTTTCTATTTATTCCATGTTGGGCTCCGCTCCTAATGCCGCGTTATTCTTCGGAAAAGATGGCCCATGAGTACAGCTCAAGTATCAAGCAAACGAGGGCCGAAATAAAACCACCTTCTGGAAATGTCGCATCCCCGCCTTAGTCGTCTTCATGAGAACGCATTGGAGATCGTGCATTTGGATATATGAAGACTTAACGAGATGGAGGAACTTGCTTCTGCGCATTGTAGGTACATGAAGTGCTCTTAGATAGAACAAAGGGACGTCTGTAATAAATATACAGAAACTACCGAACATCGAATGATGGTTCACCGCGAAAGTCTGATAAATGAGAGGTTATGGAAGGGTATAGTAAGAGCGTACAGATGCTATGGTATGGGTGGGTTTTGCTCCCGTGACGCAACAGCTTGCCGTTGGGTGGTATCACCTGCATCATCAATGTTACCAATCCTTGAGGCTCGCGTCTCTCTCTCTTGTGGCTACATGATGAGGCTGACTCGGTCTCGGCCCTGGTCAATTCCGATGCGAGTGTATATCTCTTGCGCTTGGGTCAACGACTCTTCGGCCTGGGTGTATTTGGATTGCACACGGTAGAGGTCTCCTAGGCCATTCAACGTGCTCGCTCGGCCCCAGTCATTCCCGATGCGAGTGTATATTTCTTGCGCTTGGGTGTACGACTCTTCGGCCTGGGTGTATTTGGATTGAAGACGGTTGAGGTCTCCTAGGCCATACAGCGTGCTTGCTCGGCCGTGGTCATTCCCGATGCGAGTGTATATTTCTTGCGCTTGGGTGTACGACTCTTCGGCC